>CAWVNO010000361.1:0-586345 GCA_963930645.1 Salticus scenicus
AAATATTTTATTTCCCTAATACTTTCCCAGTGCATTAAATTATGAATGCATTTGTACATTTGTTGTAAACATTTCAGCTCATAGACTACTGATATTTTATACAACTGTGCAGTTTTGAAATATTTAGTGCTTAAAATAAAATTTTAATATTCTGATAAAATGTTTCTTGTACATATGTTAGATCTAATTCTGTGTACTTATTAAAAAATGATTATAACTGAACATAATAATAATAAAAACCTATACTGTATTTCAATATTTTAATGTGTGCGTATTAAAATGAAAGAAACAGACACCATTACAATTTGTGTGGTTATAAATTTATGAAACTTTTATTAATTGTTTTTGGACACTTGAAAAATTTCTTGCAAACTGTCATATCATATTAAAGATAATTTATATTGAAGGAAAAAATAAATGTAACTCATTAAAAGGGGGGGGGGTCAAATTTACACTATGAATGACCTTTTCAATAGTTAATAGTGATATATTCTTCAATTCATATTTTCTTATATTCCTATCAAATGCTTTTGTGTTGTATATTTTATTTATTTTGTTTTAATATTGAAGTGAGTGGAGTGGGTGGACAGGGGCGTAGCAATTCAAAAGTCATGGGAAGGGGCTCAACAAATTTCTTTTTAAAAATGTCTTAAAATTATTCTCATGAAAATCAGTTAATAATTAAATGTTAATTAATAGTTACTAATAACTAGTATATATTACAAAATAACACTAATTATGAATATTTATAAGAATTTAATTTTGGTTTAAAATGAGTGATTCTTTTATTTGACATTAATAGCATATTTCATACTAACCAATAGGGGGGGGGGGGCTCGAGCCCCCTGAGCCCCTCCCTTTCCTACGCCCCTGTGGGTGGAAGATTGAGAAAAGAAAGTAGGAAACAAAAGACTGGTCATTTAAATGGTGAGTAGGAGCAGACAACAAAAAATTCTGTACTGACAGTCTAATTATGGCTTTGCTGAAATAGCATGCTCTCACACAGGGAAGGTCATTTGTTGATGTATGTTAATTAGCAAAAAAAAATAATAATAATCTCAAGACCTGCTCTTTCCCCCTTCTGTGCAAGGAAAAAACTAGTATGTTGTTATCACGAAACTTTCTTTTATATTTTCCTATAGAAATGCATGCAGTACGAATTATTTATTGTTTTTTTAGATTCATTATTGAATGCAGACAACTTCCATCATAGAGAGATATTACTCCAAATGTGTAATGGAAGTGAATTTTTGCCGCACAGACAGATAGCATCTTTCTTTTTCTTAGGGAAAATGACAATATAGCAGTGCCACTTATCACATACACAAACCCAATTCAGTCAACATAATGTCTCCTCAGGGACTTTTCATTTATCATGTTTAAGTTGAACGACTGCCACCAAAGTTCACATAAACTAATTTAAATCAGTTGCATTTATAATTTTATATGCAATTCTGTGCAGTAGTTCCTGAGATATAGCATTCCCTGAAATAGTAAAAAAATGTTTTATAACAATGCCACAAGTTTTGCATTTGACACCAAAAGTCAATAGGCACTAACTCATATGTCAAAATAGATCAGCCTATAAATTTACCTACATGCAATTTCTTGCAGTAGCTCCTAAGATATAGCCTTTTCTGAAAATGGGGAAATCATTGTATAGTAAGGCCACCATTAGGAGATTTACACTTGAAGATGTTAGACACTAATTTCTGTCAAAGTGCATCTATATATTAATTTCTATGTTATTCTGTGCAATAGTTTCTAAGGTACAGAATTAATGTGAAATAATTGGGCTCCTATAAACATTCATTAAAGAGCAACAGAGGTTTTAATTAATTGTTAAAATTAAAATAGTTAAGTGAAAAATAAACTGTGAGACACAAAAATAAACATCCTATTCTGAAAATTGGACGTAATCACTCACAGTAAACAGTTCTATTATATATATATATATATGTATTATGTGTGTGTGTTTGGTTTGATTGTAGGGGGTGGGGTGGGGATTACTCAGTGCACAAGCAAAACTGATAACTTCTCATCAAGACTCAAAGCGCTGTAGGAAGGTTTTTTTATTTTTTCTCTTTCCTCTTCCATTCATTATCGGCTAAAGTAAACAAACACACCATTTTTCCTAGTATCCTGATATTAAAGTTGTTATTTATATGGATTGGATATCTTGCAGCATTCTAATTAGATTAAGAAAAAAACAAGTTGGAGATTAGATATTTTCTCGAGCTTGAAGTAATTGCCAAACATTTATCAGTAAATTTTCAAATACTTATTTATTTACTTTACTTTACTTTTTTTTTTTTTTTTTTTGAGGGGGGGGTGGGTGGGGAAGGTTTGTAATAGGTGTTTAAAAGAAATACATTTGTAATAGAAGAATAAAGCTGTTAGTTTGTTATTACCAAAAAGTTTTTTTTTTTTTGGTAGATTTGTTTTATTGCCGTTTACTTTCTCTTACCCTTATGGTAGAGAAAGTATTGTTTTAGGGTTAAATTTTCGAAAGTGAGTTTTTGTTACATTTACATGTTCTGAGGTCCCCTGAATACAAAAATCATGTTTTTAGCGAATGGTCTGTGTGTGTGTCTGTCTATCTGTGTGCCTCTTATCAGCATATCCCAAGAACAAATAGTAGCAGAAAATGCAAACTCTGTATTCTAAATGTGTATCATATAGGGATGCATCAGTAAGCTTTTCATTGAGATGAACCAAATGGTTCATATACTGGGACACTCAAAAGTATTCAAATAAATTACGTGTATGGGGAAAATTGCAGATAAGTAGAGTTTAACATCTGCACTAAGTGAAATGAAACCAATACATATTTTTTGTAATAGAGGTAGTCAACTGGGAAAAAAAAAATTGTGTATGTAGGAGCCTCACCTGAGGGGAGTAAATTTTCATGATGGGTATCTTTCAAAAGAGCTTGCCAATACCTTTAAAACTAATGGTTGAACCATCGATCTGCAATAATTTAAAATAAAGTTATTGGTTTTTTTTCATTTTTAACAAAAAAAAAAAGTTTTTTTTTTTTTTTTTTTTTTTTTTTAATGTAATATAAGTATGATCAAGATTGATAAGTTTCAATGAATGTTGTGTGTGAAAATTGTCTGTATAATTTTAAGTAAACTTTTAATTTAATAACAGAATTGAATTCTATATGAATGTAGATGCATTAATGAAACGGGGGGTTGAGGGGGCGGCAGCCCCCCTCACACAGAACTAATTATCATATAAAACTCTTTAGAAGCCTAATATGAATTGTTTAACATAGGTTTACATAACAGTACTCGTTATCTTTATCTTACCTCTTAATCTCCAACCTGTATTTATAGTATTAATTTTCAGAGTAAGAGAAAGTTGTGTGAGTGACATATCAGATTATTTATGTTATTCTAAGAAAGTAAATATTCAAATATTTCCCTAAACCTTATCTGCTTGTATGGAAATATACTGCACTCTTATTTGCATACACACTCACTATCCAAATTGACAAATAACATAAAACACGAACTCTACCTATTCTGTATCACGAAAGTTTTTAGCCCCACCAGTCAGTGGAAGGTTCTGCTTTCAAAATGGACAGAAAGTACTTGGTTCAGTCCTTGATTACAGTCATATACAGTCAATTTTCAAAAATCCACAATTCTCTGAAATCCACATATCATTTGCAATGTAAACAAACATTGTCACAACTGATTTATTGATTAGTGGATTGCAAAAATTCAGCTGTATTAGGATATAAATCAATTATATATAAACATGTGCTGATGAGTCACCAAGCACTCAGCATGTTATTGAGGAGGAAATGATAAGTGGAATTATTTATAATTATCAGAAAATAAATCATAGAGGAAGAAGGAGAAAACAGTTTTCATGAAAGATTTTCTCTCATGAAGAATATCTTGAATATTCTAGAATATTCAAATTTATGTGACTTATAGCACAAACTTACGTGATTGACCAAAAATTGATGGCTTTTTTGCAGGTTATAGGAAAATAAATATGTTATTACTTATACTATTGATCAAACTTTTCAAAAATCTAAATAATTTGCAAGTATGATGTGATTTATAAAAATTTTTCTTTAAAATAAAATTTCATATAATATTTATACTTTTATTAGGCACAGTTTATTTCAGCATTGTATGTATAACATATAAATTACGAAATAACTACGAAAATGAGGTTCTAAGATGTAAATGAAAGAAATTATTCTAAAATCTGCAAAATTCAGAAATCCGTGAAACACTTCATTGTAAACTGTGCGGATTTTTGAGAGTGTACTGTAACTTTAATTTTTAACAAATTTGGTGTGAAACAACCACACGACTTCCATTACCCACTATTACACGTATATGCATTTTTGAGAGATAATGTGATGAGAAAACATAAAAGTGACTTAAAGAGAAAATCGTTAGAGCCATTTTTGAGATACCAACATTTACAAAAAATCAATTATTGACAGGAAAACAATAATTACATACAAAAGCATATTTAAACGTGAGTTAAAATGGCGAGTTTGAAAAAAATCCGTGCAGCTGTTTTTAAAGGAACGCCTTTGGAAGACCTGAAATTGAGCTATTTATACAGGACGCTCATGTCAAAGTTGTACCTTGGGGGGACTCATGTCAAAGTCGTGCCTTAGGGAGGGGACTCATGTCAAAGTTGTGTTTTTTGGGGGGAACTCATGTCAAAGTTGTGCCTTGGGGAGGGGACTCATGTCAACGTGTTCTGAACTTTTCTGAAAGTTTCAAATGTCTTAGCTAGTCGAGAAGTCAGTTAAATTGCAAGATTTGTCCAAACCGTTTTTGAGCTATTACCGTTTTTTGATACATTTTGCCCATTATGAACCTAATTTTCCTAAATATCTCCAAAGCGGAAAATCATATAATGTCCAAAAAGGGAGGTGCACAACTAGATGTTATAACAAACCTATGTACCAATTCGCAACTTTCTACATCCAACCGTTTTTGAGTTATGCGACATACACCCACACACACACATACAGACGTCACAAAAAATCGTGTAAAGTCGCTTATATCTCTAAAACGAGAGCTCGTGTTAAGACGAAACTTGCAGGTGTGCAACTAGACATCATAACTGTCATACGTATAAATTGGCAACATTCAGCGATCATTCGTTTTCGAGCAATGTGAAATACAAAATCCATTTCGCAAATCGGGATTACTATACTTCCTTATACTTTGTATAAGGAAGTAAAAATCAGTTTTTTTTTTTTTTGGAGGTGGGGGGGGGGGGTTAACTGTAACATTTGATTATTTTTAACATATTGTTAGACTACCATTTAAAAATAAATAAATGAATGAACAGTTCACTGAAAATATGTTTTTTCCAAGCATCAGTACAAGTAATAAAAATGTAATTTTTTTGTCTGTTTGTTTGCGAGTTTTTATTTATTTATTTATTTATTTATTTTATTTTTTTTTTTTAATTTTTCATTAATCATTTAAAAGACAAATCTGAAGAAATAGATGAAAGTATATATTTACCTAAAGACCTGTTGTTTTAAAATATTAATATTGTAATGTAAGTTATTTTTTCCTAAATGAATGTTTTTTTTTTTCTTTTTTTTTTTTTTTTGTACTTTCAGATTTTGAACAGCTTTTGTGAGTGCCCAGTTGGTACTAATCCAGCTATATGTAAACATTTTTTTGCTTTAGTTTATTTATTAGAGGATTATTCCCGACAAAAGCTGTTTGAGGCACCTACAGAAAAGTTGCAAAGCTGGCATAAACCAACCAAACAGCAGTTTTCACCAAAAAAAGCAGAAGAAGCATTTGGAGTCAAAGTATTAAATAAGCAGGTAAGTAAGAATTTTAAATTTTCCGCTTTGCAACATCTGAAAGGAATATGTCAATATTTCATGTCATGGCAAACACAGAAGATTTCAATTATAGTTCTAGCCTAGCACTTCCAGCCATGCCATTTGCTGGAAATGTAAATTCGCAGTTCTGTGAATATTTGGGATTTTATGAGGTTTTGTTTTTAAGAAATCATTTGGTTTTTTCTATTAATGAATGCACAGAGCTTGAGAAACAGACTATTGGACAAACGAAGAATGTTTTGTGGCATCAAGAGCGACAGAAGAGACTAACAGCTTCAAATTTTCACAGAATAGCAAAGAGCATGCATAACCAGGAGTTGCTTTCAGCAGACCTTTTTACACCTAAAGATATCAGCCACATTCCTGCTATAAAATATGGTATAGAGATGGAGCCAGTGATTAGGAATATAGTAAGGCATCGGTTTGCTGATCAAAGGTTGCGTTCGGTTGGGTTTGTGGTGAACCCTCAATTCCCATACCTAGGATGTTCTCCAGATGGCTTATTATATTCCACTGATAATGGGCCACTTTTATTGGAAATTAAAACTGTTTATAATCCAGCAAATGTTACATTAAAGGCACTATGCCAAACCAGAAAAGATTTTTGTCTGGAGTTTGATACACAATTAAATTGTTATAAATTGAAGAACTGTCACAAATATATGACACAAATTCAAGGGCAAATGGGTATTTGCCATTTAGACAGCTGCCTATTTGTCCTTCATTATGGATTTAAGAATACTTTTACAGAGGTTGTTAACTTCGACATTCAGAAATGGAAGTCATTATTGCCAAATTTAAAATATTTTTATTTTAATCATTATTTGAAATACATTATAGAAAAAATTTAATTTATATAAAGCAGGATTTATTTTTTTAATAATCAAATATATATATATATATATATACATATATACACCTTTTTATGTGTTATACTGCAAAAATTGTGCTATTTTCTTTTAAAACTGAAATTCCTTTTCCTCTATTAATAAGAGTGTATATATATTTAATGATATTAATACTAATGATTCTGTAAAATTCAGTGCTTTGCATATAATGTGTAATTTTTAATGGCTTAAATTTCTTACAACTGCTGTTTATGTTAAGCTATGTGCAAATATTTTATTTATTTTTTGTGCCATTGATTTTTTCATAATAAGTAAAATTGAAAGCTAATAATTTTTTAATGTGTTCAAATGTTTCTTCTGCTGTTGTTCTTAAGCTCTACATGTTTTAAAATGAAATTTTTTTAGATCATTTATTGCTCATGATAACGTACAATTCAGTGCCTATGCATGTAATGTATTATGCTACCCTTGAAATTTCCTGTTTCTGCTGCCGCTATTAAACTATAACTTTACATAATTAATTGCAAAATTTGTGAAACTGGGTGCTGTTACTCAGAATGAAAAAGTTTTTGCTGTCTGAAGTGTTTATGATCCTTTTGTTGATTTCAAACTGTATATAAATCTTTCAGCAATTTTTTTCTGCACGGTTAATGCTCATAATTATTCGCATTACAGTGCCTTTGCTTCTAGTGCATAATTTGAATGTTTGTGAAATTTCCTGTTTTCTGCTCCAGAGGTTAAACTATATGTAAATATTTTATTTATTCATTACTAGCAGGCTTTGCTTGCTTCGCTGGTCACAAAATTTAAAGGAAACTCTTTTCTATATAGCTTTATAAAAGTAAAATAAAATACTGAAATTTCTCAAAAGCTTGCTTCAGGTCCCTGCTGCTCGGGCGCCTGTCCCTATTACCTACGACAATGGTTTACCAATGAGCTTCCATTTAAGTGCTTATTATATAACAATTTCGAAAAAAATGGAGTATCCCTTTTATATTTGAATCCCAGTTACATGTGCACATAATATTTGCTTTTACGTCATTTCCTATGTTTATTTTGTTTATCCAATCAACCATAAAATGACAGCAATTTCATGCCAGATATTACAATATGCTATGACCGGCTACGTCTGCCGCATGAGACAATTAATTTTTTGTGGTTATATATAATTCATGGTTTGTAAACCCTGATTATAGTACAGCCTTAATATAGTTCTCTTTGGCGACTTTTGAATTTTTGTCACCATTTTAGTTCTAATCCCTTGTAACGATATGCTATGAGCACTATTTCTGACGTATTTTAGACAACTAATATTTTTATATTTATTTCCCTTTAAGAATATTTTTATTTATTTAAACATTAATTTGAATTAATGAAATATTTCTGTTCGACAGCGTGCAAGGGCAGTAACACACAGAGGCTCATTTGTTTGTATGATAAAATAGCATAGTGATTATTATATAAAAAAATAAATAAATAGGTAAACATTAACGTGCTACACAACTTTATTATGTCTCTCCATTGGCGGCTTTTGAATTTTTGTCACCATATTCGCAATTGATTTTTTTGTGTGTGTGTGTGTGTGTGTGTGTGAAAAGGGGAAGATTGTTTTGCTAAATTTTATCAGAAACCTTTTTGTTTATACATAAGAATCCTTCATATTCTGCTGATATTTTTTATGGTTTTTAGGTTTAAAATAGTGCTAGTTGAAATAAATTTGCTATCTTTAAAACTGCATTTTTCCAGTAAACTTTCTATAAAAATAAATCATTTATGTTTTTATATTTTTGATGCGCTACTTAGATTAAAATGGCTGTTGCTATATTAAACTTCTTGTTGAAAAACTTTCGGTGTACTTCAACACCAAAATTAAAAAAATCGCAAAGCAGGATCTATTAATGAAACTGATAAAATAAAAGTATGGTTCATAGGGTTTAAATAATCTTTTTAAAAAAAATTTTAAAACCCAAATTCTTAATGTATTGTGTCACATGAATCTTTTCAAAGTTAGAATAAAATTTAATTTGAAAAAAAAAAAAAAAAAAAAAAAAAAGATGTAACTTTTTTGTTTATTAACCAAAAAAATTGATGAAATTTGAAATGCAAGTTGGTCTTGTGAGGTACAGACTGTATATTATATTTTTGTGTTCGTGAGAGGATATTTAAAGGAATTTGAAAACTGCAATTTTTAATCTCACTTTAAAAACATGTGACTTAATGTGAAGCAGATTTTTTTTTTTTCTCCTAACAGTTTCCATACAATCATCTGCTGTTGCCACCTAAAATTCATACTTTAGTTAATTTTAAAAAATCTAATTGTCCGATCGATAAGCTGTTTAAATCCATCGGATTCACAAAAATTTTTCCTTTCATTTGGTACTTTATTTGTAACGATACGACTGATATTTCTAATTTATTTTCCCCATTTCAAATAAATGTACTTTTTTTTTTTTTTTTTTTTTTTTTTTTCTTCATTCTGTTGAAAAAAAAATTGGCAAAAATTAAATTATGGATAAAATTTAAATGGCTTTTTTTTCAGAAATTAGAAGTTATTATTTTCACATTTTAATTAATTAAGAAAAAACTAATCAAAAATTCAAAAATCGGGCTTCGAGGTGCATCAGGAGAGGTCATTACGATCCTCCATGCAAATGTGTGTAGCTCTGCTATCAGCCGTTTTCCTAAAAGGCTCTGGATATACATACATTGACACACACACACACACACACAAACATCTTATTTTATTATATGTATGGATTACTCTCTTCTTTATTCTATAGAAGAAAGTATTGGATTCGTAAATTTTTCAACATCCAGTTTTTGACGGATTTACTTGTTTTGAAAGGTCTAGAACACAATTTGACCATTATTAAAATTGTTTGTACGTCTGTCTGTGTGTGTGTGATACAAAAATTTTGTGGCAACTGCATCTCCGGAACTACTGCTCAGAATTACATATAAATTTATATGTAGATGCACCTTGACCTAAATTAGTGACTGTCAACTTTTGGTGTCGACTGCTGTACGATTTTTGCAGTTTAAGGGGAGCCTATATCTCAGGTTCTATTGTGTATAATCAAAAGAAACTTGACATGTAAAAAGGCCATTATAAAGCATTGTGCTGATGCAATATGAATGTGTATTGGCCAACATGTTGCATTGCTGTACACCGATATCTGCAGTTTAAGGGAAGGCTATATCTCAGAAACTACTGCACAGAAATGCATGAAATTTTATATGTGGATGCACCTTGACCTAAATTAGTGTCTAACAACTTTTGGTATCAACAGATGGCACTGCTACACAGCGATTTCTGCAGTTTAAGGGAAGGCTATATCTCAGATTCTATTGTGTATCATCAAACGAAACTTGATATTCGTGATGACAATTATGAAACATTTTTCTGATTCAATTTTGATGCTTATGAGACAACAGGTGGCGCTGCTATATTGTAAATTTCCTCGAAAACAGGAAAGCTATATCTCAATTTCAATGGCATATAATAATACAAAACCTGACATATGAGATAACTGTTATAAAAATGCACTTTTTGATATGTTTTTTACAGACAATAAAACTGGCTTTCTTTGGATATTTAGTTTTAGCTTTCTCTAAGATAAAAATCATTTGCATTCATTATGATAGATAATTTTAATAAATAACAGTTTTAATAAATTATTTGCACATAGTGAATTTTTTTAGAAAAATATAGAAAAAAGTCTTGGAGTGGCCACAACATACTAGTTTTACAATGTTTTTGTAGAATATGTTATTACATATTCTGCAAAAAGGGCTCTTGCACATAATGAATAATTTTTTACTGAATCCTAATGTTTTTTCTGCTCTTCCTCTCATGCTCTATCTATGTTGAGGTAAAATATATTCTAAATCCTTAATGCTGTTTAATACTTAAAAAATCTTCACTAGGGCAAGTAATGGCCTTGATGATAAATTTGGTAATGTTATTGATCCTTGGCAAGAAAAACCTTATTATCGATATATTGATTATCTAAGCTCGATTATTTCAGAAGTTATTTAAAAGTTTTGTATTGATAGGAGGCTATAAAAGGGATCCCATTCTGACCATTGTTTTCATTACCCACGAAACGATCTACTATAAAAGAGCTCTACTTGGTCAGTCCTCTGCTGTTGATTACAGCTCCTGTTGCTGTATGTTAATACTATGGTATTCTTTATACTATGATCTTTTTTTTTTTTTTTTGTCAGCTAATGTTTAAGCTGTGTTTTCTTATGAAACTGAACTTGATACGTAGTGGAATATTGGAATATTCTGTGAATAAACTTTTAAGCCTCTGCAAGATTTGTCTTTCATTCACAGACAATTCACAAACTCCAAGTACACAGAAATTCTGATGTCTGCAGTGGTGTTGTTTGTTGAATGGTCACAATTAGAAGTACAGAACAAGAAATGATGAAACTTCTAGAAGGTTTGGTCGCCCAGTTGAGCAATTTAAAAAATCGAATTAACTGAGGAGAAAGAAAGAAATGAAACAAAGACAGAAAAAGATGGAAACCAGATTGACTCAAAAACTTAAACAAATGAAAGCAGCACAGGAAAAGATAGAAACTGGTTGACTGAAGAAATGAAACAAATAAAAGCCATACAGGAAAAGATGGTAACTGGGTTGACTAAAGAAATTAATGTTATCCAAGAAGTGGAATCTAATCAAAACAAGCTGATGGGGAAAAAAAAAAAACTGCCATTAGTAAAGAGTGATTTTGTATCTGTGAAAATGATGTTTGAAGAAAAATGTTCAACAATGGGAAATGGAATTGGAGAGATAGTACATAAAGATGTTATGGAAATCAAAGATAGTATTATAGAGACAGAAGGTAGTAGTATAAGGATAGAAGAAAGTTTCGAAGTGAAAGTAAAAGAAAATTTTTATTAGGAGATGAAAAGGAGATTTTCAAAAATACAAAGCAAATTAAAGAAATTAGACAAAGAATTTGAGAGAAAATATGATGAAGAGTCCAACAAGGAATTGCTAGGAATGTTTTAGAAGAAATTTTAGGAATAATTAGGATATGCATTGCAGAAGAAGACCCAGAGTATGGAAAAAAGAAGTTAGCATCAATGCCACAGGAATATGAAGGGAAAGGTAAAAGAATACAGAATCAAGAATCATTTAAGCTATGAACCTATGATGGCAGATTTTTTGTAAAGTATATAAGACACTGTTTTTCATTGTAACTGAAGCTAATGAAAGAGGCCATATTGCCAAGACAATCCATTTAGCAGCAGAAATCCAGGGCAATGTAGCTGACAAACTGAAAACTCTTTCTATAGATCAGCAGTATGATTTCAAGGTCCTGACAAGAGGGCTGGAGCTATATTTTGCAGAAGAATGCTCGAACAAATATGATCATCTCCAGTTAAAGTCCCATTATCGGAAAGCAGGAGAAGGATTTCTGGAACTTGCATCAGATTTTCAGAGACTGTTGTGCTTAACTTTCTCAGGTTGCAATGCTGAAACTTCAGATGATTTGATCTTCCAATATTTTATCAAGTTATGTGGAATCTAGAGAGTCAAAAAGCTGTTACACCAGGATAATTGCTCAAGAAAGCAAAGTTAGGATTTGAATAGAAACGTGCTGGAAGTTACTATACGAATTTAGAAACCTTGAACAACTGAGGATGTAAGGAAGACAAATACTACCCACTACAGATTTAATACATGAATTCCCTGAAATGTTTGTTGAGGGGCTATTCCTGATTTAAAGGATTTTAATCGAGTCCATTCGTAATTTCCTCTTTCCTATAAAATAATTTTTGCTTTCATTGGTTGCTTATTTGTCATTCTGTATTGATTGGCTGATACAAGAGACCTACCCCCCTTCCCCCCAAACCAAGAAAAAAATAGGGGTTTTGGTCTAAATAATTTGATTAACATTTGATATTATTATTATTATTTTTTTTTTAAGATTCTAGTTTTTAGGGTTTTTACTTTTGAATCAAAGTCATCCCTTAATTAAGAATTATCCAACCATCCCATTTGCTAAGCAGGAAGAGTTGACTGAGTTACTGGATGAGACATAGCACAAAGACATCGTCAGACTGTCTACTTTGAACCATCTCACATTATTCTGATGTGGTCTGAAACGATTTTTTACCTTTTAAATGACATCTTGAGGAAAGATGGCTACCCTCTTCCTAGAGTTGATGACACATTGTACACATTTTCTGACAATCAGTGATTCTCAATGTTACATCTGAAAAGTGCTGGAGCTGCATTTTAGAGAAAAGTGCTCAAAAGAATGCTGGTGTCTGCAATTAACAGTATATTTAATTAAGTTCTGTTATCAAAAAGTTGGTTGAAGACTACCAGAACTGGTATCAGATTTTCAGAGACTGTCACATTCACCTTTCCAGTATATTTAATTAAGTTCTGTTATCAAAAAGTTGGTTGAAGACTACCAGAACTGGTATCAGATTTTCAGAGACTGTCACATTCACCTTTCTGAGATTGCAACGCTGAAACTCATGATAATTTGACCCTCCGCTGTTTCATCGAGGCTGTGCAAAATCCACAGACTCAAAAAGCTCTTAGACTAGCCAGTGTCAAGGATATTGGATCGGCTTTGGCATATGCACTAAAGATTGAGGAGCCCTATAAGCCTCTTGTAAAGACAGACACACCATCAGAGCAGTCTCTCCATATGATTCCCAAGGTGATCTGGAGAAAATGAAGAAAAAATATGGCAGATCTAATAAGGAGATTATACAGTCTTAGAGTGGCTAACCTCAAATTCACTTCAAGAAAGTTTAACTTATTCTATTGTGAAGTGATCTGTGCAGTTGAGAACTGGAGTTGTGTGTGTGTCCTGAAAACGTCTATCACGTGAAAATTTTCCAGGGACTATGCACATACTACAGGAAGTTAGTGAGAGGCTTTTCAAGTATTGCTAGACCTTTCCATACATTGATGGAAGCTAAACAGAAGTTCTTGTAGATGGAAAAATGTGAAAAAAGCATTCAAGAGACCTAAAGAGGCTTTAACGTCATTGCCCATTTTGATTAATCCACAGTCTGACAAACAAATCATATTGGACACTGATGTAAGCCATGAAAGTGTCCATGCTGTTATGTTGCAGAAAATTGATGGTGAAGAGCATGTTGTTGCCCACTGGAGTAAATGCTTGTCTGAATCGGTTAAAAACTGCTGTACCACCAGGAAAGAATTACTTGCCATTGAGCATTAGACATAGAACATTTCCATCATTATATCTATCGAAGAAGATTTCTGCTCTAGACTGACCACACATCTTTAACACAGTTGTTTAATTTCAATAATCTGGAAAACCAGATTGCAAGGTGGATACAACACCTATAGATCTATGACCTCAAAATACGTCATAGTGAAGGAATATGTCAACATAAGAGTTGTGAATTGTTTATTCATGGAGTAACTTTCTCAGCCATACAATCTTTACTGAAGGTGCGTGAACTGATTCCAAGAAGATTTGTGCAAGATTAATCTTACATTAACAGACAAATAACAAACCACGAGTATGGCCCAGAATGTTTGCTGTCTGCGAAATTTCCTGCTTCTGCAATCTATCTATATGTAAATATTTTCAATTTTTTACTGAATATGCAATATTGAGCACCGATGCACATATTGTATACTTTTTAACTCTCTCCAAATGTTTTTTCTGCTCTTGCTCTCAATCTCTGTGCATTTTAAGATAAAATTATTCAATACATGTAGTGCTCATTAATATGTAAAAAATAATGCCTTTTCATAATGTTCAGTTGTGAATATTATCTATACTTCCTGCTTTCAGTTGCTATGAAACTGTATATAAATATTACATATGATCATATTTTTTTTTTTCTTGATAAGCAAAAATGAATATTTATCACATAATTTTTTTACTATCTCTAAATGTTTCTTCTGCTGTTGGTCGTCAGCTCTAAGTTTTTTAGGGTAGAATTTTTTTCTACAATTTCAGTGCCTTTTCTTTAAATGTGTAATTCCACCATATGTAACATTTCCTGTTTCTGCAGTTGTGGCCAATCCATTGGTAAATATTTTAAGATATATATATATTTATATATTATTTATTATTGTTGGTAGTAGTATTAGTATTATTACATTGTTTTTTGCAGAATATGTAATATTTGAGTGCTCTTGCACAAAATGGATATTTTTTCTCAATCTCGAATTCTTCTTACGCTCCTGCTCTCAAGTTTTGTCTGCATTAAGATAAAATTAATCTATGCTTTAATGCTCATAAATATGTAAAACTTAAAACCTTTCTAACCTTTCTTAAAACCTATCTAATGTACAGTTCTGAATGTCTCTGTTGCTATAAAACTTCATGTAAATATGTCATCATAATTTTTTGTTTGCCAATGTTTATTTTTTTCTTAATATGCAAAAGTAAGTGCCTGTACATAATTTTTAACTGTCCTTAAATGTTTCTTCTGCTGTTGCTCACAAGCTCTATGTTTTTAAGATAAGATTATTCTACTTCTTTCACGTTCAGTAATATGTAAAAATTAATGGCTTTGCATGTAATGCAAATTTCTAAATGTCCCCAGTACTTACTGCTTTATGTTGTAAGCAAACTTTATGCAAATATCATATTTTTTTGTTATGCCATTGTTTTTTATTATTGTTAAGATGTAAAAATAAATGCTTGTACATAATAATTTTCTACCAACCTCAAATGTGTCTTTTGCTGTTGCTCTCATACTCTGTGTTTTTTAAGATAGAAATTTTTTTCAAACATTTAATGCTCTTGATTATTTGAATTTCAGTGCCTTAGGTAGTGTATACTTTCACCATTTGTGAAATTTCCCATTCCTACTCCGGAGGTCAAGCTACATGTAAATATTTTCTTATTTATTTATTTTACATTTTTTTTTTTTTTCAGATTATGTATTCAGATTTGCACATACTGATTAATTTTTTTATGAATCCAAATGCTTTTTCTGCTCTTCCTCTTACGCTCTCACTATGTTAAGTTAAAAGATATTCTAAATATTTAACGCTCTGTAATATGTAAAAAATTAGCGCTTTTGCATGCAATATAAAATTCTGCATGTAGACAGTACCTTCTGCTCTCTGCTGCTGTCTAAGTTTATGCAAATATGTCATAATATCTTGTTATGCCATAGGATTTTTTTTTTTTATTCCTTCATATGTAAAAATGAATGCCCATATATAATAATTTTGTACTTCTGCTATCTCTCTCAAGCTCTGTGTTTTTTTTTTAAGATAAAAGTAATCTACACCTTTAATGCTCATTAACATGTAAAAATTAATGCCTCTGCTTCTAAATGTCTCCAACTACTTCCTGCCTTCTGTTGCTATCAGAATAATGTAATAATATCTTCTTATGTTATGTTTTTCTTAATATGTAAAATGAATGCTTGCACGTAATAATTCTATGCTAATCTCAAATGCTTCTTCTACTGTCACTCTCAAGCTCGGTGTTTTTCAAGATAAAATTAATATGTGCCTTTAATGCTGCTCATTAATATGTAAAAATTGATGCTTTTGCACGAAATGCACTGTTGCTCTCTTCAAGATTTCTCTCTTCTGCTATTGTTGCCATGCTATATGTAAATATTTTAATGTATATATGTCGTGTATTTTTAATATGTAGAATATTGAGTGCTGTTGCACAGTGCATACTTTTTCTATTATTCCCTGTCTCTGCGCCTTTCTTCTGCCCTTGCTCTCATACTTTGTGTCATTTAAGATGAAATTATTGTATGCCTTTAATGCGCATTAACATGTAAAAATTAATGCCTCTGCTTTTAAATGTCTCCAATTACTTCCTGCCTTCCGTTGCTATCAGAATTGATGAAAAAATGTAATAATATCTTCTTGTGTTATGTTTTTCTTAATATGTAAAATGAATGCTTGCACGTAATAATTCTATGCTAATCTCAAATGCTTCTTCTGCTGTCACTCTCAAGCTCGGTGTTTTTCAAGATAAAATTAATATGTGCCTTTAATGCTGCTCATTAATATGTAAAAATTGATGCTTTTGCACGAAATGCACTGTTGCTCTCTTCAAGATTTCTCTCTTCTGCTATTGTTGCCATGCTATATGTAAATATTTTAATGTATATATGTCGTGTATTTTTAATATGTAGAATATTGAGTGCTGTTGCACAGTGCATACTTTTTCTATTATTCCCTGTCTCTGCGCATTTCTTCTGCCCTTGCTCTCATACTTTGTGTCATTTAAGATGAAATTATTGTATGCCTTTAATGCGCATTAACATGTAAAAATTAATGCCTCTGCTTCTAAATGTCTCCAATTACTTCCTGCCTTCCGTTGCTATCAGAATTTATGAAAAAATGTAATAATATCTTCTTGTGTTATGTTTTTCTTAATATGTAAAATGAATGCTTGCACGTAATAATTCTATGCTAATCTCAAATGCTTCTTCTGCTGTCACTCTCAAGCTCGGTGTTTTTCAAGATAAAATTAATATGTGCCTTTAATGCTGCTCATTAATATGTAAAAATTGATGCTTTTGCACGAAATGCACTGTTGCTCTCTTCAAGATTTCTCTCTTCTGCTATTGTTGCCATGCTATATGTAAATATTTTAATGTATATATGTCGTGTATTTTTTAATATGCAGAATATTGAGTGCTGTTGCACAGTGCATACATTTTCTATTATTCCCTGTCTCCGCGCCTTTCTTCTGCCCTTGCTCTCATACTTTGTGTCATTTAATGCCTGTTTACATAAAATTTTGTTCAGTTGTTCCATGTTAAGTAAATCGTAATTTTTAAATAACTTACAAAGTTTTTAAATTGGAATATTGCAAATTAATAGAGTTCTTACTAGTATCTTAAATGATATTTTAAAAGTAGTTTGACATTTTTGTGATGAAAATATCCCTCAAAAGGGACATTTATTCAAAATTTTGTTCTATTCTGCCATGTTAAGAAATTGAGAAATTTCCAATAACTTGCAAATTTTTCAATGTAGCATGTTTATAGTTAATGATTATCAACTATACTTATCAGTATCAAAACTGATATTTTAAAGCTGTTTTTATATCTTTATAATAAAAATGTTTCTTTTCATGCATGTTGAAATAAATTTTTTGCGTATTCTGGCATGTTAGGGAAACCTTAAATTTTGAATAACTTCTGAAGCTTTAAAATTAGAATTTTCCAAATAGTTTGCGTTTATTCCAATGTTATATACAACTGGCCCGACATCTTTGCAATCATTTGTTTATGAAATATCATGTACACAGTCTAACAAACTAATAGACACCCTCCAGATAGACATGAAACCTATTTTGCTATTTTCTCATTCCTTACACCTGAAAATGTTTGAAAGAGTAAAACAAACTGAGGTCGGAAAAAATTTCACAATTACCTAAGTACCCCATACCTTTAGTATGATGAGGAACTAATGATTCCCCCCCCCCTTCTCTTTGTTTTGACATTATTTTTTACTGAATATGTTGTCCTGTTGCATATAAAGAAAACATTTTCTCTGTTTTAAATGCTTTTGCTCCTGTTGCTCTCAAGATATATATACAAACAAATTTTTGCATAATTTTATTTCTATAATTTTAATGCTCGTAATTGTGTTAGATTTAGGGTATTTTCTTCGAAAGGACATTTTAATGTCTCGAAAATCTATTGCTTCTGTTTTGTTATCAATGTACATGCAAATAGTCTAATTTTTTTTATGACACTGTCTGCTGCAAAATACATAATATTGACTGCTGTTGCATGAAACTCTGAGATAGCCCAGTGTTTATCTGGCTGGCATTTATTGAAGTAACCACAAACCTAACATGCTCTCCAGATAGACTTGCAGTTGGCCATACGGGCTTACATGCTTCCTGTTTTTTCTATCAATTGCTGATTGGAGAACTGAATTTCTCTTCAGCGAATACCTACAACAATTTTCACAGTTAGTGAGTAAAAGTTTTATTATTTTGTCTTTTTTTTTTTTCTCCTTGCACGTTATAAAGGGACAATTTGTGAAGACTTGCTGTTTTTGTATGAGGTATGATTATTTGAATGCAGTTTGCATGTTGGTGCACCAAATTTTCAACACCATGTTTTTCTTTCATTGTGCTATTCATTCCTCTGAATCAGTGTTTTTTTTTTATATAATCGATAAATTGTTTTAGCACTGGTATCAGTGACAAGCGTTAGTTTCCAGAAACTGTAACAGAAACTGATAAAACAGTTTTGAAAAGCAAAAACTATTTTAAAAGTTGTGAATTTTCTGAATATGTAAACAGGGAGGGGGAAAAAAACACCATGTAATGTGTCATTGTAAATTCAAACTTCTAGAACAATGCCATGGTTTGTGACTGTTTCAGAAGTTAGGTATTGTGTGCATTGTTCTTTACTGGTTTTGTTTTTTAACTGATATATAAAAACATATTAAAACATAGATAGATTTTAAAAAAGAACACTAATTTAACATTTCTAAATTTTCTAATTGTAAAAAATAAATGTAGAAGGCACTGTTTTATTCTAGAAGCAAGTTTTTCCATTGGATAACATGTTCCTTGATTATCAGGGAGATAAAGTATGGCACACACTTAGGCATATTTCTTTCATTTGGACTACTTCATACCTTATATAAGTTGCAAACAATATACTTTAGCATTTTTCATTTGTTGTTCAATTCTTCAGTTACTGGTATAACTATTTTCAACATTGTACAAAGTAGGTTTTATTCGGAAAAAAAGTTTTTTTTTTTTTTTTTTTTTTTTCTATTTTAAATTTCAAACAAAAAACACTTATGTCTTTTCATAAAATGGCTGTAATGTTTTGGTGTTTATATATCTTTCTCATTCTAAATATATCACTTTTACCCAGCTTGTCAATGTATGATTTCTCAAAATTACACATAATAGCCCATTTATTTGTAGAATAAATTAGTGTAGTGATTGGTATGTGAAGAAGTAAATGAATAACATAACTTGATGTTGGTACACTTAGATTAATTACAACTCTCTCTTTGATGCCTTTTGAATTTTTCCTGCCATTTTGCTGATTATTATTCAGTTATATATATAGATATACATGCACTATTCGGCTTAAAATGGCTGTTGCAAAATTAAAATTCATGGTGAAAAATGTCTAGTCTTCTTCAGCAAAATTTAATAAAACAATCAAGAGGATATAGTAATAAAGCTGATAAACTAAAAGATATGATTCTTAGAATAGTTTTAAAAAAATGCTATGCAGTCAAGTGTGACATCATTGGCAGAGATTTAATCCATAACTTGACAATAAAAATATAAAAAATACAAGAGGAAAAGATTAATAATGAAATTAGTACTTCTAGGACTACACATATTAGCATTATGAATTACAATATATTTTTTCAATATGTATAAAAAATGTTTGAGGTTATAATGACTTCGTTTTTTGTTAGATGCATAATTTAATTTTTGATGAGTTTTCTTTTATAAAATTATTTTTTTTTTATTTTTTCCAAAGATCACTTTTGTGAAAAGTTTTAAAATTATTACTTCTACTAAAATTATATAAAATGGGATTTTTGATAGATCAATGAACATGGCATTCAAATTATATGTTCATATGCTTATTTATAAAAAGTTATGCACAAAAGAATAAAACGATAAAATAAGTTGTTAATTTAATTTTGAACACCTATATACAGGCCACCTACCACTCCTATTTTCCCAATGTTTTTTACATTTGTCCTATGATCTCCTATATTTCTCGTGCATATCCTTTTTTATTATTATTATTTATTTATTATTGATTAATAATACAACTGGTGAGGTTAATCCTTCGAATTACAAGACATGTAATTACAAATGAAAAAATAAAAGAAAGACAACTTCTAGTGGATCAGAGTGTAATATAAAAATCACTTAATTAATCAGATGCAACTAGTGCATACATCATAAAGACAAATAAAAGGAAGTTTATAGAGAAAATATAAGGAAAATTGGTAGAGCTTTTTTGAGCACAATTTTCTAAGATCTTCAGTTTGCCCACCTAATCATTAGAGGCATTAATTTTATTGTAGTAACCAATTACTATATGGTAAAAAAAAAAAAAAAAAAAAAAATCTGTGTCGAATATTTGAAGAAAATTGTTAGAGTCATTTTTGAGATTGCGACTTTTGGCCCATTTCTCCTACTTTCACCTTGTATACCAGACATGTATTAATTATAATAAAGTTTTCATTGTTTTTTTACTTCCTTATATAAAATATAAGAAAGTACTGTAATCCTGATTTGAAAAATTGATTTTATATCTTGCATAGCTAAAAAACAAATCATTGTAAAATGCTGCAAATTTGTACATGTGACTGCATGATGTCTGGTTGCGTATCTACAAGTTTCGTCTTAATTCTTAATACAAGCTCTCGTTTTAGATATATGAATGACTTTACATGATTTATCGTGATGTTTGTGTCTTGTATCTCATGTAACTCATGACTAGTTGGACCTAGAACACAGGACTCATAACTAGTCTATAAAAGTCTATATATTTAACATTCAGTCTAAAAAAGTCTATATTTTAAAAAATTATACTATAAAGTCTATATTTTTAAGAACTTCCATACTAAAAAATATTTTTCCAGCAGATAGGTGAGTGAAATTGAAGGAAATACATATATAAAATTTTTAGGTCATTTTTATATTCCCTCTTCCCCCCCCCCTCTCCTTTTTATAGGATTTCACGGCTGAGCTTCACTATAGGGCGCTCATTGATGATTTGTGACATGGTGATGTGATTCAGTGTATCGGAA
Organism: Salticus scenicus; assembly: GCA_963930645.1. NCBI lineage: Eukaryota > Metazoa > Arthropoda > Arachnida > Araneae > Salticidae > Salticus > Salticus scenicus. The sequence goes on from CAWVNO010000361.1 coordinate 21,471, forward strand.
CTTTTTATTAATAACCGTTTAGCATCAGAACTTCGTTTAACAGTCTCAGATTTTTGTTTTTGCCCCGACTGCTTGTGTAGGCTTATCAATATAAAGCCCTTTTTTTTTTTTTTTTTTTTTTCCAGAATACTGACTGTTTCAGTACACAGTTTCATGCATTTTCTGATTCATGTGCCACAAACTAGGGGTATCAGTGTTTTATTATTATTATTGGGCTACTGACCACAGCTGAACAGATTTTCATGCATTTTCTGTTTTGAGCACGATGAATCAGCTATATCCATTGATTTTTGGTTTGATTAGTGATTGCTTCTGTACAGATTTTCAAGCATTCTCAGATTCAAGCAAGGTTGTAATTTTGCAAATTTGGGGAAAATCTTCGAATTATACATAATTTACAACATTGAATTTTATGTGTTAAAGCTTTAAAACCCACCATTTTTTTTTTTTTTTCCCGTGGTGAAGTAGAACAAAGTCCTATTATAGTTTTAAATGTTTGTTTTAGTAATCTTAAAAATATGCTTAATTTATTTCAGTGAATTCAAAACATGCACCAGAGTAAAACAATACTTTATTTTCCTTAAAATGTATTTTTGAGGTTTTGCAATGATTGAGAGTATCTACTCATCCCTTGAGTTGTACATCAGAAAAAGAAATGGGTACCTTATATATATTAAAGCTGTTGTGGCTTCACTTATAATTTCCACCAATATTATCAACTAAATTGTTATTGGTATTATGTTGGTAACTTGAGATGAATATTGCTAAATAACCCTTGCTAGTTATTGCTAGTTAATCCTTTATCTTTCTCTTATATTAAATGAGGACATCAAATGACATCAGGGCCGGTGACAGGGGGGGGGCACAGGGGACAACTGCCCAGGGGCCCGGAACAGACGGAACAGAAGTGACAAAAATTTAAATTTTAAAATATGAAGTTTCACATTTTTTTTTCTTGATATTTTCCACAATTCTAAAAACACGAGAAAAGGAATAACAAATTTAGATAAAAACCGCTTAGCAGTCCTAAATACTAGCAGTGATAATGGGCCCGCCACGCGATGCGGCGGGATTTAGGACTAAGGGCTAAGGGGAGCTCAACAGGGAAGCGATATTTTTATCTGATGCATTATAATTTCTTTTTTTAGAAAAGTCCTTTAAAACACTTTACGGGAGGAGGGGGGGGATGGCCACTGGAAGTAGATGCAGGAAGGGACAAATAGACTAGTAGATGTCGAATAATAAGGAAGCCTGATTTCCTTTTCTTTAATCGCTTCTTTAACGCATTTCGCATTTGGAAAAACCATTAGTATCAACTACTCAGAATTGAGGGGGTAAACTGTTGCTAGTAAAATTTCACAATCAATAAAAAAAAAAAAAAAATAAATAAAAAAATACTATTAAAGATATCATTATGGGAAGGAACAAAGCCAAAGCATTCCGAGTGGAATAAGAAAAATATTTCGCATGTGCCCGACTTCCTTCGAAAGTTTCAAAACGACATGTTACACTTCACATGTCCAACCTGATGTATTCGAAGAAATGTGTAATTGGGATGGTATTTTTGGTGTTTGGGAATAAGGCCGATTGACTGCATTAGAGTCCAAGGCCTGAAGGGAAATGCCTTCTGTGGAGTTTTTTCTAAGAAGTCTTACCCTGTATTTATGCAAGTTGCGTAGAAAACTACGAAAACTCCGAACGGATAGGTCGACGAGTGCGACCTAGGATCGAACCCAGCACTAGAAGTCTGCACGGGCCGAAATTTTGAGGTCCAGGCCCGTTCGAAAACTTCGCTTACCCGACCCGGCCCGGTATGAAATCGAAAAGTTCGGCCCGGCCCGTTTGTTTTTTCCTAGTGCATGGCCCGAAAAAAAAGATAATATCAGGCCCGACCCGATTCAAAAATATGTAAAATAACAAAAAAAAAAAAAAAAAAAAAAAAAAGCCTGCTTTTCTATGAAAAAGATTTTTAATATGTGTTTTGCAGCGGTTTTATATAGCCAAGTAATAGAATGTTCTTTAACAAACTGCTGAACTTTTACAAGGTAATTATATATAAACAGAAATTCTTTATTACAGACGTAAAGAAGGCACAAAGACAGACAGCAAGTCAAATCGAAAATATTAGTATTCTAATCCAACCATATTCAATAGAAAAGTTGCTTTTGCACATGCTAAAAATAATGCTACTTTCATCCAGTGCACTGGAATAAAGAAAAAGGAGCTTTCGCAAGAAAGTTACAGTGGAAGGATTTTTATTGTCTTCATACCACATAAACTCTACAGACATATAGGACGCAAACCTTATGCACAGTAACGTACCTAATTTTTTTTGTTTGTACATGTGCGAAAATTAGTATTGACATGCATACTATTTTGATTAGAAAACCATATAATATTACTTTAAATAAAATATATTAATTTCGAGACATGCTAAAAATATTTGCGGAAAATCAAATTGCCAACAGACAGACTGATAGACAATTAAATTGAAGTTAGATATTTTTTAACAAAATAAAATTTTATGTGACATACCAGCCTGTAAGATTATGTAAAATAATATTTTATCACTTTCCTTTTTCATTGATTAACGAGGAAATTAAAAAAAGATTCGGGCCGACACGGCCCGGAAAAAAATTCGTCCAGGCCCGGCCCGGCTTGAGTATACACAAAATAATTGAACCCGAGCTGGCCCGGCCCGAGAGCAGATTGAAAAATTCGGCCCGTGCAGACCTCTACCCATCACCTCATGCTTACCACCTGTGAGTGTAGAACCGCTCGGCCGCCGGTGGGCTTCTAATTGGGATGAGAGCGACCAAATCAGTGCAAAAGAACTATAACTGGCCGGATATTGATAAAAAGTTAAATAGAAGCAATGCAAGATAAAGATATACTAAAAATGCAAAATTGTTGAGAAAGTATGAATTAAAAATCACAAATAAAAATAAAACACTGAATTTCATTTAGGGTAAGGTGGGGTAAGTGGGACCCCTTTTCGGCATACTTCGACTTTAGCTCAACATAGCACCGGATGTAATAGGCCTAACAACTTAATTTTTTTTGTGGTTCATTCTCTCATATGTTGTTACTGTACCCATGGCAACCTCTAACCAAATTGGCAAATGATGAATTAAAAAAAAAATTTATTTTGGGTAGTCATCGGGGTGGCCCACTTGCCCCGCAAGGTGGGGTAAGTGGGACCCCCCCTGAATATATTTTTACACGTAACTGCTAGAGATTTGGTGGGGCAAGTGGGACAATCTACAGGGATTTCTGAATCTTTGAAAAAAAAAAATCACTGAAGTATCTCCATTAGTTCACCCAGAGCAACTTTTTCTGCACACAAGCCTGCTAAAAGAAAAAAATGTCAAATTTTCAACTTTTTACTTTACAAAGTTTAAACTAGCCTATGGCAGTATTACATGCTAGTGAACATTATATTTTGATAAATCGTTGGTAAACATGTATTTTGAAAGTCTCTTGGAAAGTGTAGTTCATTTAGTTTCAGCACAACATCTTCTAGGAATACATCATGAATATCATTAGCTTCAGGGGGAAAAAAGTTATTACGCATAGTTGTGTCTTTGTGCATGTATTACATGACAACTGTATCTTCATCGTTTTGACTGTCATTTAATACCAAGTCAACATACTATTTCTTTTTTTCTTTGCCTTCAAACTGGACAAAGGCATAATCCCCATTTTTAAGTACTGTGGTACTGGGTAATAACTGATAGTTCATCTTCGGAACTTGAATCACTACTGGTTGAGTCATCCAGAGGTAAACCCTATAAATCAGTGCATATGACTATTTTTTAACTATATTAAAGAGTTGGGGTGGGTGGCCCACTTACCCCGCCATTGTGGTGGCCCACTTACCCCAAACACGGGGCAAGTGGGCCCCCCATTTTTTTTTCAACCTTATTAACATCATGAGTACACGATACTACAAAAAGATCCTGTGTTTTATACACTTTCAAAATATATAAAGTTTTGGTTTGTATCATGAACGGTTTGGAAGAAAAAAAATATTTAGTACGATGGCGCGAATTACGATAGGACTGCAAATTAAAAATCGTCACAAAAAGGCTTGTAACTTGTCACACACATAAATGAAAACGGTGCCATAACGTTTTCTACATCTATTGGGGTAGGTACATAAAATTATTATAACAGATTTTTTTTTGAGTCAATAACTGAGGAAATGCCAGGGGGGGGGGGTGGCCCACTTACCCCATAAAATTTTAGAGGAAAATGTAAAGGAGCGGGAATTGTACAGTGACCACTTTTTCTTTTTACACATATGCAAGATGACAAGACATTAATAATAATTATAATAATAATAATGATAGAAATTCACTAGTTTAATTAAAAATATGCCTAGAATGTATACAAATAGGATTTTATTTTTAGACAAAACTTAACTTGAAATTTTTAATTTAATTGAGAAATAAAATAAACTGATAAATATATATAATCTGGAGCAATAGGAGGGAATATTGCATAGGACGGGAGGATTTTTCATAAGTTTTCTGAAAGGTATATATATCTTTTTTTTTTTTTTTAGAGATTATTACGACACCTATCATTTATATATATATATATAATATTTATTTGTAAAAGAAAAGAAAAAAAAAAGTTTGTTATAAAATATATTTTGAATATCCCTCCTCTCAGCTTTTTATTTATTTTTTTATTTTTTTCCCGTTATATTCGAATGTTGATATATGATTGTATAGAATATATTTTTCTAACAAATTAAGAACCTTATAAAAACAAAACGAAGGATTTTTTTTATTTATTTATTTTTATTTTTTATTTTAAATATTCATCAATCGCAATAAAAATAGCTAAGTACACAAATATTAACATATCTTAAAAATCACAGAAAAAACTAGAATTTCTATATAGTTCAGCAACTCCTTTTTTTTTTCACTATATATTAGTTTCATAACAAATATTCCAATTTGTAGAGTTGCATGAAAGATACACCCGTAACAATATGGTATTGTCGTGTTTGAAAAATGTATATACACCTTCATTTAATTCTTTCAATCAGATTAAAAAAAAAAAAAAAGTGATAAGGTACATGTTTATAATTATTCATACTTCTAAATAGTGCATCATTATCTAGTTCTGGTATTAATTTTTTGCAAGCACAAGAAATTAAATATATGTTTAGTTTAGTTTAACAATCACGATTCTCTGAGTTGTGTAGAAAATAATAAAAAATCTCTCTTTTCTTTTCTTTCTTTTTTTTAAATAAATTTTCATGTATGTATACTTTGAGATTAAAAAGAAATCATATGTAAAACTTGCACAATAAATTAATAAAAAAAAATATATATGGCTCCTGTCAGTAGCCGAGATGTTATCCTCTAGAAGCTGGTAGAGAGGATATGTCGGGTTCAAACCTAGATTTGGTTCATTGGACTAGACATTCAGGTTTTCCTGTTTTTTTTTTTTTTCCCTAAATTCGCATGAATACCATTTCTTTAAACGTTTAAATTTCAGAAAATGATCTAATTAAAATATTATTATATAGTACATTTTAAATTATTCTTTAACGTTTTCATTTTTTTTTTTTTTTAATGTTTTAATTAAAGTTTTTATATACTATGCTGTATCTATTTAAAATTTCAATCAGTTCATTCCTAAAATCAGATAAATCAAATACAATGACTGAAGGTTCATGTCAGTTATTCATTACTGTAACTCCGGAGCAAAAACGGGGTTTAGAATCATTAAACTCTTATTTTTTACGCAGATCAAAGGTGTCGTGACTCGTGAGTTGTGTTCCAGCTAAAAATGTTTGGTCAAGTGAAAGGAAGAATCTGTCTTGTTTAAGTGACATGGGAAACATTTTCACACATCGAAACTTGAAAAAGTAATCACTGCTCATCGTCAGTATTCATCTAAAAAGGGAACAGATGAGGGGGGGGATCTGCATCTCATTTGGTGCTTTGCTTTGCTTATTTCCCAAGCAGTGCAATCTCATCTGTGCAATGTCCATTGGCTGTTATCAGTGGGAATGGTGGTAAAAACTATGTAATTACTAAAAATCTCATTTAGGAACGCAAACGCTAAACATTGCTGTTAAGTTTTTACATTCAGATTCAGTTTGTAGATTTTAGTGAAAAGAAGAAAATTTATCAATTACAGTTTTTGTTAATTAATACAGTATACAGTAGAAAAAATCATATATATATTCCTGTTGTGGCCTTATTCTAATGCCTTGTCAAGATCTGGCTTGAAAGAATTTTCTCTGTGATTTTAAAGTAAGTTCATTTAAGATTATTTTAATTTTTGTTATAGTCTTTTAATATTTTAACTAAATTTCATCACACTATATCATATTTATTAGCATATAAATCAATCGGTGTATAGGTCGTAAATCGATGAGTAATTCCAATCTTAGGGGAAAAAAAAGTTGGATTTAAGCTAGATTAGCCCACAGACTTTTTTTTTTTTTAGAAAAAAGACTTTTAAATAAAAGACTGATTATGCCTTTACTTTTGCTTGTTTAAAAAATTAATATTTTAAATCTTATTAAACACAGAAAAACTAGTATGCTGTGGCCACCACAAGACTTTCTTCTATATTTTCCTATACAAATTCACGCAGTAACAATATTTAAAATAAAATAAAATAAAATAAAATAAAACGATTTTTTTTCAAAGTTTTTTTTCGTTTAAAAAAAAAAAAATCGATAACTTTGTTTTAAATTATCACATATTTATAGTTCAACCATTCGTTTTAAAGATATTGACGAGACCTTTCGAAAGATACCCATCCTGAAAATTTACTCCCCCCCCCGGGGGGTACTTTCCCCTGGGGGGGAAGCAATGACCGAGATTTTTTCCTAATTAACTACTACTATTATCAATAATTCATATTAATTTCACAATCACAGGTTAAGAATAACTCCCATTATGTACATTTATACGAAATTTTGTCCCATACTGCTATGTTAAAAATTTAGAAAAAATACGTTCACAGCACCACCTGTTGAGTGATTGATCCCCAAATCTAATCAGCCCCAGTTTATGTCAGGGGCCAACTAAATACCAAGTCTGGTTAAATTTCGTTAAAAAAAAAAAAAAAAAAAAAAAAAACGGGTTTTTTTCTAAGTTACTTTTTGTTAAAAGTAAAAAAAATCGATAACTTTGTTTCAAATTATCACAGATTTATAGTTCAACCATTCGTTTTAAAGGTATTGACGAGACCTTTCGAAAGATACCCATCTTGAAAATTTACTCCCCTCGAGGGGGGACTTCCCCCCCAGGGGGGTTCACGAGGCTCCTACGCATACAAAATTTTTTCCCCAGTTGACTACCTCTATTATAAATAATTCTTGTAAATTTCATAATGATTACTAAAAAATAATTCTCTTTATGCACATTTATACAAAATTTTGTCCTATATCACCATGTTAAAAATTTAGAAAAAGCGGGATGGCAACGCAACCTGTAAGACAATTTTTACCAAAAGTTGATAGGCACTAATTTATGTCAAGGTGCAACTACATACTAATTTATATGAAATTCTGTGCAGTAGTTCCTGAGATACAGTTGCCACAAAATTTTGTCACACACACACACACAGACTGACAGACAGACAGACAGACATTTTCTAAAAAGGGTCAAATCGTGTTCTACAGCTCTCAAAACGTGTAAATCCATCAAAAACCCGAGGTCGAAAATTTTTACGAATCCAATACTTTCTCTATATTACATATAGAAGAAAGTAAAAAAGAGACTGAAAAGAAATTATCAGAAAACTTTCAGCCTTACTGTCGGCAGCAAAATTATTTGAGCGCTAGCAATAATTCCTGTGTAAAAAAGTACACTTAATACTGCTTTGTTAAAGAAATCCTTGTCAAGTCATGTTTTTACTCAGTCTAAGAATATAATTCCACAATGATTTATTTAATAAAACAGTATTAAATGTACTTTTTTCATATAAGAATTATTGCTAGCGCTCGAATAATTTTGCTGCCAATAGTATATACTTTTATGAATCTACTCAGCCTACTCGGTAATTATTAATGTTCACTTCATTCAAAAGTTAATTTTTAAAATATTTAATTTTAGACCAAACAAATTTTCAGGGGATAGCTTATTAAATAAATAAGGCTCAAGGTTGTCAAAAAGAAATCCAGAATTTCTAAAAGGAAATTTAGCTAAAATATCATTTTTCAAATATATTACATTTATATTTCAATCATGATATCTTTATTTTAAAATTTTATATTTAACTTTAAAGTACAATAGGTAATGCATATATCAATCAGTGATTGATCACAAGTCTTCTTTTGTAAATTAATATATTGAGATGCAAAGTATAATAAATGCAAAGTAATTGTATGTTTTTGTCATGAATGAATGAATCAGCCTTCTTATTTAATCAAATTTCATCGTATAAATGTATAGTACGATAATGCACTACTTACTGTATCACTTTATTTTATTGGAGCTATTTGAAATACCGCAGTACCCAAAAATTTAAACTATTTTTCGATTAAAATTTAATAAGTGATTATGTGTGTGTGTTTGTGTTGGGGGGGGGCTGACTTTTGTTTGCCCAGGGGTCCGTAATTCTTGTCACCGGCCCTGAATGACATATGTGTGTGTGTGTGTGTTGGGGATATTGGGAATGGCTATAATTTTTATGAAAATTTGGGGTTAGGGGATTTGTAGGTTGAAAAAGCGATTGGGTTGATCCCCATCTTCTGGAAAATTTGCATTTTCTGTTAACCCTTTATTGGCCAGTTGCAACAACAGCAGAAATTATATTTACTCGAAAATAGATATAACGATTTCGATGAAAGTTTAGGACTGATTTTTGGGAATTAAATCAATTGGTCACATCCTCATCATTAAGAAAATTCGCAGAGAGTTCACTGGTAACCCGCACATGAACTGGAAGAAATGTGGCATAAACTTTGTTTCCTTGAAAATCGCTGAACGATTTTCAAAAAAAAAAAAAAAAAAAACATTCCATTTTTTTTTTTTTTTCTTTTGATGAAACATTGTTTCACTTACCTTATTCTTCATAAAAATTAGCTGTCACGACCCTAGAGTAATGTATAGTAGAAATCTTGTTGTGGTTTGCACTGTGCCCTGGGCGAAAAATAATAATTATCTTTAAACAAATCACTGTATCTACATGACAAATGGTTTTTAAAATGAGACCGTGTGAATGTATGAGGGTTGTTGTAAGGTGGGCACTTTCTTTCATCTTTTTTAATGTACGTTCAAAAATTAGTTAGGTATTTTATGTATAACAAATTTTGTTACATAAAAATCTTAATTTGTGTATCATCGATGAGGTTACTTCATCTATTAAGTTTCGTTATTAACTTATGTAATGTTAGTTTATTAATTTTCAATTTTAGTCTATAAAGTCTATATATTTGAGGTAAAAACTTGTTCGTGTAGCTAGAGAAAAATTCCATAAGTCTTGATTTTATAGTGTAAGTCTTTTTTTTTTTCTTTTTTAAGGAAGCTTCCTGCACCCACAGAATTATTTTAAACACTTATTTCTCTCACAAAATGAATATATTCTTCAGTAATTTTACTTATTTTTTTAAATGGCCTGTAAATAACCTATAATTTTTTTGTTTCAAAATCCTATGTTTTTCCCTTTCGGATTTTTACAATTCATTCTAAAAAATTGTATTTTAATTTTATAAAAAAAACTTCATTCATCTATCTGCAAGTGATATAGTTATTATTCTTTTGTGAATAACATTATTATATTTAATGAGAATAAATAATTTTGAAAGCTATAAAATAGAAGTTTCATTTTAGAGATAATGTTTAATTTTCTTGATGTCAATATGAATTGTTTTTTCTAATGTAAAATGTTTATAAATAAACAGATTTAAATTATGTTTTTGGTTTTCCTTTCCTACATGTTCTTTTGTTTATAATAAAAATAGATAATCGTTAACCATAATAATCGTTAACCATAGATAATCTGCGTTTGCAGACTCGGTGACTTTGCCAACGTATATTATGTGAGAAATACCTAGCTGGTTATCGGCCAGGGTAGCTCAGTGGTAGAGCATCCGTGCGTTAAGCGGAGGGCCCGGGTTCGATTCCCGGCTCTGGTATTTTTCACATAGTTGGTAATAAATAAAAAATATCAACATGTACACTCCAATTTGATTTAAATCGTTAACCACGTTTCTTGCAACCATGGAAGCCTCTGCACGTGTGCTGACTGAATGAGTTCACTGTTAAAATAAGGGAGATAATTTTTTCGTTGAGAGAAAATAAGCGATAAGGGAACACCACAAACCGAATGATTGGATGTTTACTAAATTCCAACCTGTCGGTCAACTTTTCACCCCTCCAAGATTTTTGACTCGTCCTCACTGCTAGGCGTAGGAAACGTGGTTGCACTGTACACTAAATTTTTTATTTAAGACAATAGGGCAGGGTTGTTATTTTGACCACCTTTTTGTGAAATGTCTGAGATTGTGGACAGTTGAAAAATTGAAAAAACAGCCAAAACTGGAAGAAACCACATGAAAGTGGACAAAGTATAATCTAATGAATTGCATATGTCTGATGCATAAAATTATTCTATTAAAACAATAAATTGTACTTTTAACTTTGTACAAGCAATTTAGCAATAGAAATAGTTTATTAAAAATTTGCAATTTGATAAATATACAAAGTGTAGTTTTATTTTAATCATGATCAATTAAAAAAAAAGAATCATACAGACATTACTAATTATATTTATAGTTATATATGGAATAGTGTACAAATATATCAAAGTAAATATGTTGTAGACTGTTATTACATTATAATTATCACATTGGATATCGAGAGTAAAAAAAAAAAAAAAAAAAAACATACAAGCTTACTTAAATCTTTATAACAAATAGACAAGTCCATAACTCGAGGGGGGAAAAAAATGTTGACAATTAAAAATGAAGAACAACTCAACCCCCAAGCGCTTATCTCTCTTTTCAAGAGAGCTTGTTTTATATATTAGTTTTTCATGATCCATGTAATACAGTAATACATAGACAAATAAGAATCCCAAATATAATTTAGATTTTTCACTTGTCATTTTGTATTTAACATTTCTAATTCAGATTAAAAAAAAAAAAAAAAAAAAGCTCATTGGTTGAATGTTTTTATTAATTTGTGTCAATGAGTCATTTCCGTGAAGCTAGAGAAAAGGAGATCCAACGTTGTGTTATAAAATTAGTCCCGACTTTGAAATGAGCCGACTGACCCTTGCACCATCGATAGACAACTTTCGAAAGAAATAATAATTTAAAACAAGTTTGCTAAGGAGAAAAATGAAGAATATAATTTTGAATTGAAATTAGAGATGTGGGGTGGAAAATTTTCTTTTTTGGAAAAAAGAAAATTAAAAGAAAATTTTCTGGTAATTTTTTTTTTTTTTTAGAAAATTTTCCAAACAAAAAAAATTTTTTTTTTTTTTTGGTAAATCTTTTGCATGATATATTTAAATTTTCTTTTATTAGTCATAGCAATGCTATATACAGTGTGAGAAACAAAATTTTTTGCATTGTCTGAGCCATACCTTACTAATTACCTTGTACAGTCGGCAGCAAAATTATTGATGCGCTAGCAATAATTTCTATTTAAAAGATGTGCACCTTATACTATTTTGTTAAGTAAATATTTATCGAGTCATGATCTTAGTCTTATACTGTTTATAAAAAAAGTAAGTTCATGATAAAAATTAGTGAGCAAACTAAAGAAAAGAAAAATATAGATGTGTGTTTCAGTAATTTTGCTGCCACTAGCAGCCAAACCCCATAACATTCTAAATAGAAATTCGTTATGATAATTACCTGTTTTTTTTTTATATATATTTATTATTATTCTGTTTACTTTCAGAAAATTCACAATTGTTAAATTTTCTCTTGTTTTTCATATATATATATTTTTTTTTTAATGTTTTATTTTGAAATTAATAAAGTTCAGAAAAGAAATTTGATCATTTTTTTCTCACTTTGTAACTTCAGTATGAAGTATTAAAAATTAAATAAATTTTGGGGAAAATGAAGGCAAATTTAATTTATCTAAATTAAAAAATATCAAAAAAAAAAAAAAAAAAAAAAATTCTCATAAAATTTTCCCTATATAATAAAATGGGGTTCAGCTGTTGGTAGCGATATGTGAAGGTCTCTGACAGCTACAGAACGTACACAGACACCTTTTTTATACAGATTGTTCAACCATTATACATGCAAAACAGCCATTAAAAATTATAACTTTCTAGCTTTATACATGTTTAATAAACCATTAAATCATAATTTCTGTGTTTTGTTTATTAATTTCTTTTTGAGTTGAATAATTAATCATACTTTTCCTTGAATAGTTTTGTTTACTTGTAACTTTTAATGTATTTAGTTTTATTTTACAAAACCTTCGTAATTTAGAGATTAAAAACTTTCCAGAAAATTTTCTGGAAAACCCACATCCCTAATTGTAATAGACTTATTTTATGAACTCACATAAAACTCATGTAGGCATATACATATATATATGTATGTAATAATCCTCAAAATACTTATACTCCATTTACAGTCTTTCTTTTCCTAATTTTATAAGAACATAATTCCAAATTTTAATATAATATTGGATGTTAGTTATAAATTATAACTATTTTTTTAATGTATTTTCCTATTTTTAAATGTTTCAATATTTATTTTAAAGAATTATATTTTTTTAGATTGTAAGAAGTTTACATCCATAAAATGAATGCCTTTGAAATATGCAAAATATATTAAATGCAGAAAACTCATTGGGATGAAAAAAATTTCCTTACGAAATAAGTAAGGCATTTTCAATATTATACATTAAATAGACAATTCACTCCCCCCCCCCCTCCTCAAAAAAAAAAAAAAAAAATTTAACTAGGTTTTAGTTGGAGGTGGAGATGTAAAGGTTACGATGACGATCTGAGAACGAACCAGGCACTTCCTGTCAGTTGTTTTAAAGTAAGAAATTTAACTGTTGAAATGTATACCTTCTATGCAATGTTAATGTTACTTCAAAATTTTATCTAAAACAAATTTAAATTCTTTCTATGCTAAAATTATTTTTCCTAGTCACTCTAACATTAATTCAAAAAATTGTACTATTAATTTTTTTTTTTTTTTTTAAATAATGATGATTTTGATCAAAAGATATAAAGTGACTATTTAGATCATTATTCGAAATTTATTTTTCATTCATATAAAAAAAAGGAAAGAAAATATAGGAAAAAAGGTGTTTTAGCTTTTATAATGTTATGACCCATTTCAAATCTTAATGGGTCGTAACATTTGGGATTAACACAGTGGGTCGTAACTAACCCCTTTTAAAATCTTATGGCCCTGTCCTCGAAGCTGGTAGACGTGAGGTGATGGGTTTGCAGAGCTGCCAACCTAATCCGGCAATTCGTTAGTTCCTCCCATTTTTCTACACCAATTAATTTTTAAAGTAATTTTCTTCAAATATATTTGCGATGCATTAAAAAGAAAAAAACTCTAAGAAATGACTGGTGTACAAAAAGGGGCGGTACTAACAATTTGCCGGATTAGGTTGGCAGCTCTGGGTTTCATCCTTGGTTGCATTCACCAGCCTAGCCATTCGAGGTTTTCCATGGTTTTCTCCTAAGATCCCTTAGAAAGAGACCCTCCCACAGAGGTAGCTCTCCCACAGACCTAGAACCCTAGTGCAAAGAGTTGGTCTCACTTACACCTTTGAAAAAAAAAAAAAAACAGTAAAATAAAGTAGTTGCACGAATTGACAGCCTGGAAAATTAGTGAAATATATTAAATGCAATAAACTCAGTGTGGTGAAGATAAAATTCTCCTTGCAAAATAATCAAACCACTTACTTCATTCTCCCCCCCCCCCCCCAAAATGATAAATATGCTTTATCTGGCTTGGGTCCTAAACTGCATTGGTTTGATTTTTGAGGTAAACCATGGAAAACTCCAAATGGTTAATTTGATGACTGTGATTTGGAATCCAACCAAGCACTTCCCACTTACCATTTTTAAGAACAGAATCTAACAGCTAATGTAGAGCATGTTTTATTTGGAAAGGAAAAAAAAAACTGATGAAATGTGTGCTTTGTATGTGATGTAAAATTGGTTTTAAAATTTTATCTAAATCAAATTTGTATTATTTCTATGCTAAAATTATTTTCTCCAGTCATTTCAGTCTTAATTAAAAAATTTATACCAAGCCAATGTAATCAATTTTAATCATAAGATAAAAAACGGCTATATAAATCACTATTCTCAGCTCTTTTTTTATTTATTTGATTCATTAATACAAAAAAAAAAAAAAAAAATGCCACAATTAATCCAAATCATTTAAAATTTTATAATAAAAAAAAAAAATGAAAATTGGAAAAGAAAAAAATTACTTAGTTTAATTACTTTGGAAAGTATACAGATTATTTGAAAATTTTATTTATTACCTATTACTTTTTAATTCATTATCAAAAAAGCAATGTATCTTAGTTTTTAGAATTAATTGATTAAAATAAAATAATAACATTTAAATAATTTCTATCAAAAAATGTAATGTATCTTCGCTTTCAGAATTAATGAATTAAGAAATAATAAGAATAATGAAATCAAATAATCCTTTTATTTTCTATACTTTCACAGCTAGGGGCATGACAATTTCTGACCAAAATTTTAAAAATAAGTACTGTAAATCCTTTAAATTTTATAAAAAAGCACTTGTTTCCATAAGTTTTCAAAGTGGAAGGATTTTCATATCCTTCATATACCTAGACTCTACAGATCATAGGACATGAGGCCTCATAGACAGTAACATATCTAATTTCTTTTATTTGTATGTGTGCACACAGTAGTAGTGACATGCATACTAATTTGAATATGAAACAATATGTTACTTTGCACAGTCAATCCTCGATAATGTGAATTTAAAGAGGGATAAAAAGTTTGCTCACATTATCAGTAACTAACCTTCATTTAACTAAACTAATATTCATTTCGATGGGAATTGTGGAAACAATTCATGTTAAAAGTAATTCACATTAACGAGGTTCGACTGTATAAAATTTATCAATTTAAAGATATGCTAAAGATATTTGTGGAAAACAGATTGTGAACAGGCAGAGTAACATACAATTAAGTTGAGGTTATGCGCATTTTGTAACAAAACAAAATTTTATGCAACATACTAGACCTATACATTTACGTAAAATAAATGACTGAAAAAAATATTTTATCATTCACATTTTTTTTGTAAATTAACAATGGGAAACAGAAAAAGAATAAGACCAACATGGCTAGGAAATAATTTAATGCCCAGCCAGGAGATGAACTAAATTTGTAAGACTGGGAATCCCCTGCAATCATTATTGGATCATTTTGAAATGAGGGTATGTGACAAAAATGAAAAAAAAAATCAAAATTTTTATACAAAAAACAAAAAAATAGGAATATAGGGTAGGGTCTCCAGTAATTGACATATATCCCGAAATAATAAATAATAAAATCATATATTTCACATATAAAAATTTTAACATTTTATGTCAAACACTGGAGCATAGAGTGCTAATAGCTGGTAAAATGAATAACTAGCAGTGTCAAACACTGAAACATAGGGTGACAATTACTAATAAAATTGAAAAACTGGCAGTGTCAATTACTGGAACATTGAGTGGGTATAAAATAAAAATTCATAAAAAAAAAAAAAAAAAAAAAAAAAAAAATTGTTATCAAATGTAGGGGAGACCCGTGTACCTCGGGCCGCTTTTTTTCAATGCCCAAAAACAGAGCCCTTGACCTGTTTAAAATTATCAAACTGGTATGTACATATCTTTAGGACTAATTACTTCCAATTGGGATTAATATAGATACCTAAAATAATAAATTCTGACAAATAGAAGGTTTTAAAAAAAACTTCTCTCGTAGCCCTAGGTACAACACCTTCATTGTACCTGGGGCCAGACCGCCAACATTTTCAGCAACACCATATATAGTGATTGGTTTACCAGGGTTTGCCAGCATCCAATTACTATAGGCTGTACTGTGTCTCTTAACACTTTTGTGGCCGCTGACGTAGATATACGTCATTTGAAAATATGAAACTCCACCAGTGGGCGTTTCTTTCGCAATTTGTATGTTATTTGTTTCTAAAAAATATATACAATATTCATATTTGTACAATCAGTGTACTATGGATGCAAATACTAGTATGATTATAATGCATATCCATTTGTAATATAAATGTGAATACGAAAAATTTTGTTTTGAAAAATTGTAACTTATGATAAAAACGCCCACAGGTGGACCTTACTGTCAAAAAGACAAAAACATGAGGTTGCGAAAGTGTTAAAAGGTCCGAACACACTGGCCCTAGGTACAAGGAATTCATGTGGCCCTAGGTACAAGTTTTGGTAACTTCATTCAAAATGCCTTCCACTAAAAAATCAACATGCAGAGAGGACTAATTAAATATCTCATTTATTACTCAATATAGCGAGCAAACATATACACTAGAAATGAAAGAAAAATATTTGACTTGCCTTTGTAAAATAGCAAAATAGATGACCTGCAAAATTTTACTTCAAACCATGTAAATTCGTTTTCTACATGTAACTTGTCAAAACTTTCTCCTCAAAAGTTCCAAAGTAGTTGTAAAAGTAGTAATTGGTGTTGTTACTCGCCTAATTGAGTATTAAAACTTAAAATTAAATATTATTCAAATAAATGGGGTGGCCCTAGGTACACGGGTCTCCCCTATATATTTTAACATATATGTGGTTCTAATGTCTTTCATGCCATATGTACTAACTTAAGATTTCTAAAAATATTTTCTGATGACTAGAACATTAAAAATCACCAGAGATTGCTCTAAAAGTGTCTATCACTGGTGCAATTACCCTATAATAAAAATAGGAGAAATAGGCAGCTATGAAAATCTGAACAGTTTGTGCGACATAGACATATAACATGTTTATAGATTTAAAAGCTGAATCGAATGAGGCATTTATTGCACTATAAATGATTTCTGTCCACAGGTCATAATGATGTGTTTTTTTAGTAGCATCACTGTAAAAAACTGCAAGTATTAGATTGTCCAAGATGTATACAGTTTGTGCTGAGGTGACCTGTAATAAATGTACCGACTCCTTCTATCTAAAATTTCAGATGATATAGTGCTCTGCTCATATACATACATCATCTTATTAAAAGTGAAAATGAACTCAAGAGAACTGAAAACATTTAGATAAACCAAAATTCAATTTTAATATGTTTAATAACAAATTTTTAAGGGATATTCAGGAATATGAGAAGGTTTTGGAAAATACGGTCACTTACTTGTCATTAGCGACCAATATAAATGGGAATAATGTCTTCGACTTTTTAATGAAATACCTTTTTTTTTTTTTTTCAATATTTGAGTGAAACATTGTTCCTCGAATCAGGCATCAACTACAATTTCCAGCATAAATGCTTAACCTATGCCGTTCTGACTAACTACATTTATTGGTATATGTTTTGAGACACAGTCATGTAAAAGCAACCGTGCATGTGCAATGCCCAATACTGAGTTAATGCACCATTAGAGTAGCTCTTATTCGTGCATGCTTTGCTACCTAGTGGCACGGATTTGCTGCATTGGTGTAATAATGCATTGATGCCGACTGTGTGCATTGGTTTTGAGAAATTAATAAAAACGGCTTGATGATGTTAGATTTAAACCTGTATTTGCTGCTGTGCAGATACTATATTATGCAGTCCTACTAAGTATTTGATTTATGCATAGATTTTATTTTTACATTTAAATAAGTTTCAAAAATAAAAAAAATAAGGCACAGGGAGAAAATTATTTTTACTGGCTACAGAGATATTTGCTGACTAGCAATTTTTTTCAAATCCCTAGAGCCCTGACTATGAGGGAAAAAAAAAAAAAAAAATGATCACATAGTTGAAAGCAGTGGACAAAGGGAGCAATTGAAGTTGAAACTGTATGATTTCATTTTTGCATCCTTCTCTAGAAAAATACAGATATATTTAGTTATTAAATATTTTTTATTTTGATGACTTTGTTTTCTACTATTTAAATTTATTATATACACATATTAATAAAAAAAAAAATGATTTATATATAGGGAAAGAATAAAAACATTTTTTTAAATCTGCAACTAACAAATAATGAATAGTAGACACAAGCAGTGTCTGGGATGGTTTTAACTAGGTTTTTTATTTTCTACTATGGAAAAGACCAAACAACTCTGCAACTGGGAAGTATACTCAATATAAGATAAAACAAATTTATCTGGAAATTGTAATTTTTATTTAAAAACAAAAAATAAACAAAAACAATTGTTATGTGAGTGTATTTATTTATTTTTTATTATTATACTAAAGTGCAATTTCGTAATTTGTCTATGTTACATACAGATTTTGCAGCTTACCAATTTTTAAACTTGTGTGTTCATTTCATTAATGAAACAGGACACATCATTTTTACAAAATATCTTTATTACAAAATTTTAAAATGTAGATAATATATGCAAAAATAAATAAATAAATAAAAATTTAACATACAAATAAATATAATAGATAAAATTTTTATTTGACCATTCTAAATTAGATGTTGTATTCATTTAATGGATCTATGTCTGTAGTTTATAGGGGTAATTTCAAGCCAAATCAAATCTAAAAAACTTGCATTTTTTACCTGACCCCCTTCAGATTTTTATGAAACTGTGCTCATTTATTCAATTTTCAATTCAATAATTACATATTTCAGTGAAAGACCAAAAAAAAAAAAAAAAAAAAGTGAATTTTTCCAATGAGCGTTACGCATTATTAGCAGTTTAATTAATTCAGTTTTTTTTTTTTTTTTTTTTTTTTTAATTCTCCCCTTCTATTTTGAAATCTCACTGTTTTTTTGAGTAAGGGGTGAAAATTTGCAGCTACTTTTTACCTTTGATGAGAACCTTCATGAAAGATAGGGGAAGGGGAGGGTAACTTTTAACGGACCTCTTTATGTCTCACTTTTTCTGTCACCTGCAGAAGGGAGCACTGAATTCCTCTGTTGTAAGAGTCTATCAAAATTTTCAGAATTAATGATTGAAAGTTGTATTTTTATCTTCTGTATTGTTTAGGTGCAGAGCTGCAACCTTCATGGCTAAAAATCTGGTGTGAAACAAACACACGACTTCCATTACCCACTATCACATGTATTATATGCATTTTTGAGAGATAATGTGATCAGAAACATAAAAGTGACCTAAAGAAATAGAAACCTAAAATTTTTCCAGTAAGAGAAACTTATAAAGACATATAAAACATAGCTTACATATAGCAAGGTAAAAAATAACAGAAGAAAATGGTAGAGTTATTTTTTGAAACACAAATTTCAGAGATTTGAGGATGACCTACCTAAGCAGGATGACTGTTAATTTTCCTCTAATAACCACGTAATACATGAGAAAGGAATGGATTTATATAACAATTTTCAAGAAAATCGTTAGAGCCGTTTTTGAGTTACTAACTTTTACAAAAAATCAATCATTGACCGCAAAACAATAATTACATACAAAAGGATATTTAAAAGTGAGTTAATATGACGAGTTTGAAAAAAATCCGTGCAGCTGTTTTTAAAGGAATGCGTTTGCGAGGCCTGAAATTCAACTACTTATACAGGATACCTATCAATTTTCCTGAACTAACCATCTATATCATTCGAAAGGACATCTAATAGAGTGTTTATATAGCAAATTTGAAGAAAATCGTTAGAGTTGTTTTTGAGATATGGACTTGGAGACCCACTTCCGGTCTGCAATGTCCCACATCCGGTTTTTCAATTTTCCCTAAAATTTGGAAAATTCATCTGTACACCAGATCTGTCTTATTTCTGAAGTTTGTAGTTCTATCTTTATTAGTTTCGGAGATATGATAGCCAGAAGATTCCACACATACATACACACACACTGATCAATTGCCAAAAACCATTTTTGATTAACCAGGATCATATTATCTGGAGCAAAAAGTAATAAAATAAAAACAAAAATTTTGCCTGATTGTGACTAGTAATTAACGACGTATTTACGGAACTAGTTAATATATATATATTCATTTCATTTCGCTTAGTGCAGTCTATAATTGTTAAACTCGACTTACCTGTAATTTCCCCTACAGACATAATGTATTTGAATTCTCTTGGGTGTTCCTGTACACGAACCATTTGCTTGATCTCAACAAAAAGTTCAGTGTAGCATCCGTACATGATACACATTTAGAATATCTAGTTTGAACTTTCTGCTATAATTTATTTTTGAGATAGTAATAATACAATACAATACATAATAATACAATAGCAGAATATAATTTTAAAAGAATTACATGCAGCCTAAGAGCGACAGCAGAAGGAGGAATTTTTACAGACTATGATGTTAAGAGTGCAAGGGAACAGGGTTTAAGATAGTTATAATTACAATAATGTTATTTATACAAAAAAAAAAAAAAAAAACACATTGCTAACAAACAACAGCAGAAGCAAGAAGTTTTAAAGACAGCAAATACAGAGTGTTTATAAAGTCCCAGACCCATTTTGATGTCTAATAACTCATAAAATAATAAAGATAGATTAAAATTAATAACATAAATGGTTATATAGACTCAAAAAGTTTCAGTGACCCTTGTCAATGAACTTCAACGTGTGCCCCCTTTGTCGAATGGAGAATATCAAGTCGATAGTCAATTTCACGCCAGGTAGCGGCAAGCATGTCGGCATCCACAGAGGCTATTGCAGTTGTAATTCTGACTTTTAGGTCATCAATGTTCGACACTCTCCTCCTGTAAACATTGTCCTTTACAAATCCCCAAAGGATAAAGTCCAGCGGTGTTATATCAGGTGATCTGGGTGTCCAAGGAATTGGACCTCCTCGCCCAATCCATCTTCCTGGAAAATGGTCATTCAAAGAACTACGAACAATGGTACCTCAATGAAGTAATTCTAGAAAATTATTTTTCCACCGCAAGATGCTGCTTTTGGATGGAAGATCTTTTCGGTAAATTCTTCTACAATTTCTCTGTGCTTGCACTATCGATTTCATTTCTATGTTATACCATAAAATCTGTGCTTTCTCTTGTGTGGTGTAAGCATTCTCCTTAATATCCACTCGAATAAAACATCACATACAAAAGTACTACATAGAACCAACACATCAAACATAACATTGCAATAGTTGCCAAAAACAAAAGAGAAAAATGCAATTAATAAGCAGACGATATTTAGAAAAGTACAGATATTTAGACTGGAAAATGAAATTATCTGAAATTAACCACACACGCAGACGATATTTACAAAAGTAAAGATATTCAAACCTGGAAAGAAAATATATGAGTTATTCCATCTATAAATGCCATATGTTTGTTTATATCTTCATTATTTAATGAGTTATTAAACATCAAAATGGGTCCGGGACTTTATAAACACCCTGTATAGTAGTACATTACAAGCAAGTGCATTGAACTGTATATATTCATGCATAATAATATGACAGCTGATTATTATTTTAAAAGAATTACATGCAGCCTAAGAACGATAGCAGAAGAAGGAATTTTTTGCAGACTATGATGTTAGGCATGCTCAGGAACAGGGTTAGAGACATTTATAACTACAATAATGTTATACAAAAAAAAAGAAAATATATATACCGCCAGCAATTAATAGCAAAAGCAGGAAATTTTGGAGAAAGCGAAAATAGAACATTACAAGCAAGAGCAATCAATTTTACACATTCATGCGTAATAATGTGATAGGAGAATATTAATTTAAAATAATTACATATAGCCTAAAACAACAGCAGACGAAGGAATTTTTTGCTGATTATGATGTTTATGCATTAAACGTGCAAGGGAGCAGGGTTATAGATATTTATGACTACAATAATAATATACAAAATTGGAAAAAAGAAAAAATTACATAATGCTAGCTAGCAACAACAGAAGCAGGAAGTTTTGGAAACAACAAAATTAATACATTACAAGAAAGAATTTTCCATTTCATATCTTGCTTAATAATCTGATAGCTGAATATTATTTTTAAATAATTACAAAGTCTAAGAGCAACACCAGAAGAAACAACTTTTGCAACAATGATTATATGTCAAACGTGCTCTCCAGTGTAAAGCTCTGAAACTTCAGGTACCCGAAACTACTATTTTTAGCCAAATTTGATCATCCAGATGCCAAGTTTGTCTGGAAGGCTACCTTTACTGGAAGTGAATGAATTGTGCCCTTCAATTTCACTTTGAATGTAAAACTACTTTCACTGCAACAGGACTAATGATACAGTTGATGAGATTTAACCCCTTGGGTACAGATTTATTTGAGAAAATATTTGCATGTGGAACGGAAATTATTTTTGGTTGCTTGGAGTAGTATGTAAAAGCAGTACATTTTACGTAAGAATTTATTTATTTTTAAAATATTGGTGACATATGTAGTATTAAGATGTCTTCAAGTAATTAGAATTGCAAAACAGAAACAAAAAACAAAAAAAGTGAATGACGTGTCTCAGACGTCAAATGTACTCAAGGGGTTAATCATTTGTAACAATATGTATAAAGTAAAACACTTTAAAATATGAGATATGAAAAAATAAAAAACTAGTTGGCATAGGTGGTCTCTGCTCAGTTCCCCATCATATATATGTTCTCATAAATTTCTAGTGCGAGACATATTATAACCATGTTAAAAGAAATGAATTTGACCAAAGCTTGGTACAGTGACAGAACGAAATCCCCGCCTAATAGGCTATCCACCGTTCACTTCGATATATTTATCTCATTCTAATCTATTTATTTCATCAGGGTCAATTCCGTTGTTTAGTTTTCATGCTACTATTTCCAATGCAATAATCCTCAAAATTCATATTTATATGAAAAATTTACAATTTCGCTATGTTGATAAAATCGTAAATTACGAATAATTTACGAAATTTTCCTATTAGAATATTTGTATT
Organism: Salticus scenicus; assembly: GCA_963930645.1. Taxonomy (NCBI): domain Eukaryota; kingdom Metazoa; phylum Arthropoda; class Arachnida; order Araneae; family Salticidae; genus Salticus; species Salticus scenicus. The sequence continues at coordinate 44,485 of CAWVNO010000361.1, forward strand.
CAATCATGTTCAAACAAATATCATAAATGTAATTTTGAAGTTGTCTAATGTATTTATGATCCTCAAAATGGAAATTTATGCTTAATTTTGCCTTATTCGGACATGTTAAGTAAATCGTAAATTCCAAATAACTTACGAATTTTTTAAATTAGAAAAATCATAGTCTATGATATTCATGCCAGTATCCTAAATAATATTTAGAAAGTGGTTTGACATCTTTACGAAGAAAATATCCCTCAAAATTGACGTTTATGTGAAATTTTGCCCTATACTGCCATGTTAAGAAATTCGTAAATTTCCAAAAACTTACGAAATTTTTATATTGGAAAATTCATAGTCATTAATATTCATGCCAGTGTCCTAAATAATATTTCAAAAGTAGTCTTACATCTTTACCATGAAAATATCCCTCAAGATTTGACGTTTATGTGAAATTTTGCCCTATACTGTCATGTTAAGAAATTCGTAAATTTCCAAGAACTTGCGAAATTTTCAAAGTAGCATATATATAGTTACTGATGTTCATTCCGGCATCAAAACTGATATTTTAAAACTGGTCTGACATTTTTACAGTAAAAAGTTTCCATTTAATGCACATTTAAGTGAATTTTTGTCCTATTCTCCCATGTTAAGAAAATCGTAAATTTCTAATAACTTGCGAAGTTTTTTAATTCGAATGTTCCAAATAAATAGGGTTCTTGCCAGTATCGAAAGTAATATTTTAAAACTGATCTGACCTCTCTGCGTTTATTTGTTCGTGAGATATCGTGTTAACAGACTAACAAACTAACGGACTAACACACTAACGGACTGACCCACTAACACACTAACAGGCACCCTACAGACAGACACCATACAAATTTTGTCATTTTCGGATTCCTCACACCTGAAAACGTGTAGAAAAGTCAAAAAACCGAGGTCGAAAATTTTCACGATTACCTAAGTTCCCCATACCTATAGTATGATGGGGGAACTAAAAAAGAAGTGGCCAAAAAAATTAAATTTATGATACATTGATACATAAAAATAAATAAATAAAAATGTACAGTATTTATCTGAACATTTAAAATTAAGCAATTTTTATGAGAGGCTCTGAAAAATTTGTGAATGAACTAACAATATAGAATATTTTATTTACTTCACTGAAGCATTGGGAGGGAATGGGACCTTTGAAGTAGCGATATTTTTTTATGCGAGAAATTGCACGTTCAACATGAACTCTTAAATTTGATACGCATTTATTGTCCACTCGTTGTGACAGTGTAAACTGGATGTTGCGTTTTAAAAAATGAGGCATAACAAGCTTACAATTTTTCTTGGCCACTTCCTTATGTATAGTAAAACCCCTGTCAACCAGAATTGTATCATTCTCCAATTTCTGCAATAGCCCAGATTGAATAAAAAGTTCTTTATCAGAAATGCCCCCACACCATAGATCAGAAATAAATGAAATAGCACCAGAAGGAGTTATTCCAATAAGTGCTTTCAATGTGTTTTTATTTTTGTAATGACTAAAAGTCAGTTGCTGTATTCGAGGATTTGAGGGCTTGTGAATTGCAATTTCAGTGGAATCCAAAATAATGCGGCAGTTTGGATAACATCGCATAAAAGCTTCTGGCATGTACTCAGAAATTTGTTGCCTGCTCGGCCAAATGTTTAATTGTTTAAATTTTAAGTACAAATACTCTGTCATATCAGCAAGAATTCTGCTTATGGAGCTTTTGGAAATTTTAAAAATGGCACTGAGAAATTCGATTGTAATCCCTGATTTCACACGTATTAAAAAAATAAAAAATTGCTCTTCTGGTGTCACTGCTCTTTCATTAATATGTTCAATATCAAGAAATTCAAATACTACATCAAATATTGTGGGTGAAAAGCCGGTAATAGAATTAAAAAGATGTTCATCCTCCTTTGCTGTTGCTAGGCAAAATGACTCCTTCTTCAGCTGTTCTATCTCCTTTTCAGCAAAACTTAATTTTTCCAAAAGAGTTGAAATTACATCCTCATCTGTCTGTGTTTCCTCCGTGATATTTGAATTGGATGATTCGTCATCTACATTAGAATAGGGTGGTCTAAAAAAAAAAAAAAAAAAAATCTTGTAGTTTATATAATACATTTTTCAAGTAAAAACTTTATTGCATACACAGACAAATAGTAAAAACGAAAAACATAATTTTGTTTACGTTAACAGTGATGCAAAACAAAAACAAACTTTTTTTTTTGAACTGGGATAGGGTAGTGATTTCACTAAAAAATGAAGATTATATTATTTCTTTACATAACAGGCTATATGCTATAGTAAAATCTAAAAACTCAACAACTTTTCATGCAGGGGTGAAACTATCTGACATGCAAAACTCCTGAAAACTGCTATTTGGGAAGCATAATAAATGACCTATTACTAAAAATATTTACTAAAACCTATAACGAGTGACATTTAGAGAGTTCTTAATACATTATGAGGCAACTTAAACATTCAAAATGAAAAATTTCTATAAGATCAAAATAATTTAGCAAGAAATTCAGAAACAGAATTTTTTTTAAAAACCCTCAAAGCAGAGATAGCTCCTGAAAAGTTTCACCCCTGTTCATGCTAGCTATTGATATTTTGGTTGATAACAGAGCAATTGCCTAATGATTACAAATCTGGAACTGCTGAATTGTGCTGTAAATAGCTACAATAATTTACATAATTATCAATTAATTTTGATTATCTTTCTTCAGAAAGTTCCCTCAATATGTTTCTTTAAGCAATTCTGAGCATTAATTACACTACTCGGCATGAAAATTGCCCCCGACACCATTTCAGCATATTCTTATGTAAAATGACCTCCTGAATCCGAATACGATCACCATTTTGCCCCATCACCCACCATTTTTTTTGGTATGCCCCCTCCCCCATTTTTATCATTGTTTGGTAATGTCATACCCATCAGTTTGATTTTGAGAGGAACTAAAGGTAGATAACGAAACGACTGATGACTACAATGATAAGAGTAATAACCTTTAACATGTGTCAAAGTAGGAGTTTTTACTGTTCATGTTTTACTGCTCAAAACATTTAACGTAGGAGTTATTGAAAGCAAACGTCGTACAATGAATCAGTCAAACTTTCTTGTGAGGGCTTTTTTGAGACCTTTACTCCACTCACCAACACTTTGAAAAAAGTTTCACTGTATAATTTATATTATTTGGGGTATTTTAGCAAGAAAATGGCAAACTGGAAGCTGGAATATGTAAAAAATAAGAGAAATATTGCGAAAAAAAAAGAAACAGTAACTGATTGTTTTTATTGATTTACTTTTTGTTTTCTGGGCACAAATTTCCTCCTTACTACAAATGTTCGTGTTTTAGAACTTTCTACCTCTGTAGCTCCTCAGGTCAGAAGACATTTAATGGTTAAAATAATCATGGTTCCTCTCAAAATCAAACTGATGGGTATGACATTACCAAACAATAATAAAAATGGGGGAGGGGGCATACCAAAAAAATGGTGGGTGATGGGGCGAAATGGTGATCGTATTCAGATTCAGGAGGTCATTTTACATAAGAATCTCCAAGAATAGTATCAGATATCTTTTTTTTTTTTCCAGAGCAGTGTTATAAAAAAGAAAAAAAAACACCACTGAACTGGTATTTAAAAATAACAAGTACAAAACTTTGAATAACTACCATAAAATGCAAGAACTCACAAAAATTTTTTTGGTTTGGAAGGCAAACAAAGCAGGCAGAAGTGATTCAAACACTGGTGTGTTACTGCTTTGTTTGCATCACTCCTGCCTACTTTGTTTACCTGACGAATGGTCATGTCTTCTTTTGAAATGAAACAATTGTTGTGAGTTCTTGTATTTTATGGTGATTATTCAAAGTTTTGTACTTGTTAATTCTGAGCATTGCACGAAGGAAAATCTAAGTTCATTTAAATGATGGAAGAAGAAAATGTGAAATTTTTGTATCAGTATGTGTTTTAATCTTTTATTGTAACATGCCTTTCCATATGTGAGGTGAGAATATTCTGAGATTATCCTCTGAAGTTTCAAATTCAGAGAATAATCATGAATATTCTTATTTTTCTTAAATACAAAATTTGTTTTAACATAAATTATAAAATTTATTCATAATTATTTTGTTTGACATGCATAACCTGAACAAACAAACTTTATTTCATGATGTACTCCTTACAATTCATAATTTTCAATAGGAGAATATTCTCTAGTAAACTCCGCAAAGCAATTTTTCTAAATATTCAATACTTATTCCATGACAGAAAGCATTCAACAGCAAATAATAAATGATGATTCATATTAGAATACAAAATAAATTTTTTTTAAAGCTTACAGATTTACATATGTAACAAAAACATCACTAATTATTTGACATTTAAAAAGAGTGTTCTCCTCAAAGATTTTCTAAAAAAAAAGTCTAATTCACATAATTCATATATCTGTAAGTCTTATTCTGTATATGCACAGGTTTATTATCGATTATGTTTACGACTTGTAATTAATCAATAATTTGATAGTGTATGCATGAAAATTAATATGCTTGAAAAAACTTTCTGATTCATTAGAAGCTCTAGTTTAAAAATAAAATTGTGCTAAAAAGTTAGCAAATTTAAATTAAACAGCAGTTTTATAATAAATAAATGATAAAATACACCATCTTTCCCTAAATGACTGAACACTTTCGGTTTCAGATATTATTTAAAATATCTCAAAAAGTACTAAACAAATCATCTTGAAACTTCAGGAGTGTAAAGAACATGTTATACCTCATACGTCATACATTTCCATTTAAGTTTTATGCTGAAAGTGAAAGCGGGACCAGTAAAAAATTAAAGAAAAATGAAAGTGTTTGGCATCACCCTGTAAAATGTAATGCTTGAAATGCAATCTGGCTGTAGCTTGCGATTATGAGGCTCTTCTTTATTATCTGTATAAATTTTTATGTCTCTACTGCATGCTATCAGGAAAATGTAAAGGTCTCTTTAAAAAAAATTGCAACTTTTTTTTACTTTTTTAGCTATAACACGAAAGTATTTGCCCATTCTGGCACAGTGTTGCTGCTGCAGCAACACCTAATTTTAATTCTCAAGTACAAAAATTCATCCCAGAAATATTTTATAATATTTTTCTTCTATTATGTAGAGGTAAAACTTCATTTATTTTTTGTCTTCTAGTATTGTTTTTGAATTCCAGTTGCTGTTCATTTAAAACAAATACAATTACTCTTTGCCGGAAAGGGCTAAATCCAGCACAAAAGCTATTTTTAGGAAATTCGACACACAGTATTAGACACACCATAGTGTAAACAAATAGAAAAAATATTAAAAACAAATGAAATATTAGAGTATTCCTACTAAATAATTTTTAACTGTGCATGCATAATATTTAGCAAAATTTTATTTGCATAATTTAATAGCCAAATGTATTGAACCGAACCACTTATATAAAAACACCAAACAAGTATTGTGTAACATACAAAATTCTATGCCATTGAATGAACCGAATTTCAGCTTTCTCAAAATTAAGAAATTGATAAGGAGATTTTCTCAATATTTATTTACAATCATTGAAAACTGTATTATCATTCACTGAATAAAAATTAAAATGCGAGTAAAATCTCTTATAATTTAGCTTTTTTTTTTTGACAGAAACTGAATAGCAATTCATTCTATGGCGTAGAACTTTGAGTTTACACGACACTTGTTTGGGGCTTTTATATAAGTAGCTTAATATATTTGGCCATCAAATTATGTTAAATTAAGTTTTGCTAAATCTTATGCATGCACAGTTAAAAATTATTTAGTAAAAATGTTCATATTTCATCAGATATTTAATATTTTTTCATCTAATATTGTATGTTGAGTTTCCTGAAAATAGCTTTGCTCTGGGTTTTTAATACTTTGCATGTTATAGCAAAAAATATGAAAATTGTTTTTGTAATTTTTCAAAGAAACCTTTATATCTCCCTGATTACATGTGGTAGAGGCATAAAAATTTATACAGATAATAAGGAAGAGCCCTATAACCACATTCAACAGCCAGATTGGATTTCAAGCAATATTTTTTACAGGGTAATGCCAAACTCTTTCAATTTTCTTTAACTTTTTATTGGTCCCCCTTTCACTTTTGGCATAAAACTGTAACTGAAATGTATATAAGGTATAACATATTCTTTACATTCCTGAAGTTTCAAGCTGATTTGTTAAGTAAGTACTTTCTGAGATATTTTAAAAAACGTCTGAAACCGAAGATGTCCAGTCATTTAGGGAAAGATAGTTAAGTTCTATTCAAATTAAAAACTAAAATAACAAATAGCTTAAAAATGAAATTAATTTTATTTTATGATTAACTTGCTACACAAAAGTTAGAATCAAAGTTAATAGTCAGTTTCATTTTCAGATAACAGATCATTCAAGCTACTTTCTTTATATCGACAACTCATGCAGTTCTTTGTCATCAACATTACTTTGTTTAAACTCAATTTTTTTTTTTTTCACTTTTTCTTTTAATAAATTATGTTATGAGCTATACATGGCAATTTGCATGTATAGCTCATAATGAGGTATGTTGAAACATTGTATGTATACGATAATATTGGTATGTAACCTCATATAGCTCATATATGAGGTATTTTTCATAAAACAGGGAAAGAAGAGAGGGAAAAATCTTTTAAAAACTTATTCAGTTCTATATGTATATAAAATTTCTATAAAGTCACCAAAATAAAATATTTTAATGAAATGTATCATAATTTAAATAATATATCTTTGTCTGTACTCTACCAAAGTTTCAGAATATTATTTCACATACTTTTCAAGATATTGCAATTTGAAAGCAAAAATAATCCAGACACTAACTATGTATGCTTAAAAATAAATAAATAAAACAAACAGACAAACAAACAAACAAAAAAAATAGTCAGAATTTAAAAATAATTATATATCACTAGACACCACAATCAATTTACATGTACATCTTAGCAAAATATGATAAGAGTGCCATGAATAGTTTTTAAGTCTATGAAACTTTTATAACCGGAATGTTTCACCCTATTGCAATGTTTAACAGTACCTATAGTAATGCTTTGATTTTTAAATGGTTTATTACAGCATGTTTATTACAAATTTCTTCACAAAACTGCTAAATTCTGCGGTTTTATGTAATACAGTTTTTGTTGTATAAGCCAATACAGCAAAAAAGACATGATAAACTGAAACACAGCAGTGACAGCAACATTTTTTTACGTATCAGAGATAAGCTACACTTATAAAGGTTTAATATAATTGTACCTTCAATTACATGATTAAAAAAAAAAAAAAAAAAAAAAAATGTAAGAAATTTTTGGCGAAAATGTTGTGGATATGAATAAAACTGGGGTTCAGTAAAAATCTGACAATAATCGTAAACAACACAATATTCATGACGAATCATACATTTTCATTTCTGATGTAGTTAGTTAATGAACACCTTTTTCATAAAAATTGTATAATTATAAAAAATGAACTTACCTAAATTGATAAGATGTCCGTTGACGCTTTGAAATCTTTTGTTTTAAATACGCAAATTTTGTCGGTATTGCATCCGGTGTTAATCCCCTGCGTTTGGTGAATGATTGGTACACAAAGCACCTTTCTTCAAAATGATCGGAACACAATCTCGAATACATCGTTGGTTTAAAATCTTTCCTTCTTATCTTTTGAATCCAATCTTTCAAAAGTTTATTATTTCCTAAAGGAAATTTGTGAAATGAAACTTTATTTTCTTTTGTAGTCAAATTGTAGGATGTATTTGAGCACCCTACAGCAGCACAAATTATCGGCATACTTGTCAGTGTCAGTATAAAAATTTAAACAATAGACGGGTTTCATTGACGTCACGTTGCTATTAGCAACGACTGATACATTCATCTGGTACAGCATCTGGCGCCCAAATATTGCCGTTGGGCTACACGTTTTCTGTTGCGATCGTGTGTTCAAAGATTTTAAGCCGTATTTGTCCTTGCTTTGCTTGTATTTATTTTTTTATTTTCGAATTTTTTAAAGATTTCTGACATGAATCAGCTTTGTACTGGTTATAAAAACAGTCTGAATCTTCATAATCTAAATAGTTATAATAAAAAAATCAAATTATGTTTCGATGTTGATCCATATGAAATAAATTACACTGATTGTGATAACGACTGGAGCCTTTTTCCAGCTATTGCTCATGGTGATATCCTACATTATTTAGTATATTCAACAAGCGCTATTACACTTGAGCAAATGAAAGCATACAAGTCACTTGAAGCTCATAATTATTTTACAAGTGGATGGGTTAATCCAACTGTTTATCATAAAGCATTGGAACAAGATATGCACTTGCTACTTGGAGAGGTATGATTACATGTTTTATTTCATTTTACCCAGAATATTCTCTCTGTATGTTTTGTTAAATTTAATTATTTATCTCAATAATGCATTCAGAAGAATAACTATTATAAATAACTCTTTAAATAACAGATTTTTCAGGAAACTATATACTTAATTTATTTGTTAGCAACACAATTTTTATATTCAAAACTTGTATCTAATGAAATGATTAATACCTGCTTTAAATGAAATAATCAACTTCTCTGGTTCACCTGATAACTTAAAAATAACACAGAAACAAGATTTTTTTTTTCTCGTTTCATCGTACTGTAGTTTTTTCCAGATTTCTTTGGAACTTAACTCATTTTTGGCTATGGAAGCAGAAGTTTTAGTTTTTACATTGTCAGCAAGTATATTTTGTTGTTTAACAGATAAGATCTTTTATTTAAATCTTTTGCATTTACATCTAAAACAGTGTGTTTTATACCTTTTTAAGTCGTAAACGGAATTTGCTATTATTTTGTAAACAAATGTGTAATTTGGAATGTATTTCTAATTGAATGAAAAATCAATATGCTACTGTCACTTATGAATAAGTGAAACTTTCCTAAGTGAGCCATTGTGCCATAAAAAAATTATCCTTGAGAGAGATTGCTAAGAAAAAAAATAATTGTTCAATTTACATTATTTATCCATATAGTTTTCGATAAATCAATAATATTAGTTTGTTTAAATTCTGATTTTGTTTTTCATGTTTTATTTTTACATACTGAAACAAATTTTTCAGCTTAGCATCTGTTCTGAGTAGAAGAAAGTTTCTAATAATCCATACATTATCACTTAAAATTTGTGAAAGAAAATACAATTTAAATTTTATTCTTAGTCAAGTTTAACATTTTTATTTTGTCATAAAGAAAAGTGAAATTTTAAAATTACTGGTTCTGCAGACCTACCAAAGACAGTGAGAACCTAGAGCATAATTTCCCCCCTATCTTAATTCTTCAGGAGGGTCAAATTTAAATGAATGTGTGCAGTACAAGGGTTTGAACTGTCGAAGAAAGTGGGGACCCACTTTTGTGGGGACCCATGCGAGTTTTTTCTTAAAAGGGATCAGTCTTTTTAGACTTAAAAAATCTGTGATTTGCAATTTTGATATTAGGCAATTCATTAATTAGAGTGACTCATTTTTAAAAAGTAACCTTCTAGTTGGCAAAGCTCACTAGTAGGGGAATAATAAAATGTTATAAATGTGACATTTGTAACATTTTATTAAATGTCTCAATTACGCAGTTTCAACATTCTATGAAACATCCTTATGGTTAGCATTTTGTAAATTACACAAGATACAACATATATTTCACAAATCAGGATCATAATCTTTCCCTTACATAAGGAATAGCAGCAGTTTTCTTGAAAAAAAAAAGGGAATTGAAATATGCCAAATTCGTAAAAGAAAAAAAAAAAAAAAAATGCTGAAAATACAAAGAAAAACTTAAAATGTCATTTTTTCCCCCAGACTTAATTTCGGAGGGGCACAGACTCCCCAGCGAGGATGACCACCTAGCTGATGCCTAAGCCGTCTTGCCCCCTCCTTCGTCCTAGTCTTTATTTATAATGGGTAAATTTAATTAAAAGTTTAATATTTCTCTATTTTTCTTTTTAATTCTGAAAATGAAAAGAAATCTGTTGATACTGATTTATTAACATCAGATATCTTTAAAAACTATATCTCAGTATCAAGGTCTTTTTTTTTCCTTTGTTTCTAAAGACAGAATTTTTTTTAAATATAATTGTTGAAACTACAGTTTTTGAAAATAAATAAGTAAAATAAATACATGTTGATGCAATTTGTGGCATTTTAAGCATGATTGATATAAATTCACTAATTACTGATGTGAGGATGCAGCACTGTAGAAAGTTTTCTCGCTGCCCAGAAAAAAATATTTCTAGCATCTAGCAACATTATTATTTTTTTTTCTCTCAAGTACCTACATTATTTTTTTATAATTTAGATACTATTGAATTTAATTTTATATTGTAATTATGTTAAAATATATTTAGTGTATGTGTTAAGTGACATGTTTTTGAAGCTATTCAGTATGTCATATCAGTTGAACTATTTTATCCGCACACTACAATAAAAATAAATTAAAAAAATAATATTTTTCTTTTAGGTGAACCACTCTCAAAGTCTCCGTAAAAAGTCATTAAAAGTATGGATCCTTTCTAATAAAGATGGAAACATTGTAACTGGAAACTGCACATGTATGGCTGGTCTTGGAGGGTCATGCTCTCATATTGGTGCCCTACTGTTTGCAGTAGAAACTGGTCTCCGACTTTATGCACAATCGTGTACAAGCGTCAGAAATAAGTGGCTTCTTGCACACATTAAAAACGTACCCTTGACAACAGTAAAGGAATTAGATTTTTCTTCTGCAAAGAAGAAAAAGAAATGCTTTGATAACAGTAAGCATCAGACAAATGTCAACAATACCAACAACTCTGCAGATGAAATGAATATGAATGAGCTCCAGGATTTTTTGCAAAAAATCAAGGACACTGGTACTAATTCAGCAATTCTGAAAGTCGTCCATCCTTTTTGCAAGGACTATTCGACTGTTGCCCCTCTATCACTAAGAGAGAGGTTTTTTGATGAAAAATGCTTTGATATGCCATGGCAGGCTTTATTTTTGCATTGCCAAAAAGTATTTAAAGAATTAACAGTATCAAAGGCAGATGCAGATTTCATACAACGCAGCACAAAAGGCCAGTCCAAAAGCAAATACTGGTATTATCAAAGAGCGGGAAGAGTTACAGCTTCAGTTATGAAAAAAGTGCAATCCTCAAATATTGATAAGCCACCGAGTGCTCTTTTAAAAGAAATTTGTTATCCTGAAAACAAAAGGCAAATTTCTAGCAAAGCAATTATGTGGGGGAAAACCAATGAATGGAAAGCTGTGCAGGAATACAAAAATCAACAGATTTCACTTCATGATGGCCTGAAAGTTGAATCGTGTGGATTATTTGTAAACCCAGAATTTTCATTTATTGGTGCATCACCTGATGCTGTTATATCATGTAAGTGCTGTGGAATAGGGGTTTGTGAGATTAAATGCCCATATTCATTACGGGATATAAATCTCAAAGAAATCAATTTCTTAAATACCCCATATTTAGAATTTGATGAAGCCCATAATTTGTGTCTAAAAAAAGATCATGAATATTATCATCAAATCCAAACACAAATATTTACTTGTAATGCAAATTATGCAGACTTTGTTGTTTGGACAAATAAAAGCTTAGTTGTCGAAAGATTTCTCCCTGATTACGAATTCTGGGAAACTTGCTTAGAAAAATCAGGATCCTTTTTTGTTTTCTGCATCCTGCCTGAATTATGCTGTAAATGGTTTACCAGACAAGATGAATTAGAACAACTTTCTGAAGTGGATGCGACCCACTAAAAAAAAGCGTGCCAAGTGGATGCGACCCACTTATAAAAAAGCGTGCCAAGTGGTAAAACCCACTTAAAAAATCATGGAGTGCCATGAGGAGAAGGGTCCACGTCCCGCACTCTGGATGGTTATAAATTACCAACTGATGTCTCCTCAATTTTTAAATTGGATTTAAACCTTTGCCGGCTTAATTTTTTTTGCAGGGGTGCAAGAGTTTTTGTCTCAAAATGGAAATTAACACCAGTGCTTTTTATCAATAATTTCTATCACATTTAATGGCAATAAATTGCTTCATGAAATATGATAGAAATTATTCATAAAAATGCTGGTGTGAGAATTACATCTTGAGACGGAAACTCTTCTTGTCTTGTTTATTCCCCTGCCTGAGCTGAGCTCAGGATAAGCCAGCAAGGAATTAAGCTTTTTTATTTATTCATTCATTCATTTTATTTTTGTACCTATATTCATTCCTTTTTTTTTCTTTTTAAAATAAATAACACTGAAATATTAGGAATCAGAAAATTATTAAACCTGAAGTTAAATAAATTAGTACTTAAATAAAAAATTAGATGTTGTACATCAAAATGTTACTGGAATTTTTAGTTGGAAGATTTGTCATCCCATTCTTAAGCTACTGACATTTTTTTTAAACCCAGGAGTTATATACATATAAAATGCAATCACTTAGCCTTTTGAAGATGGAAATGTAAAATTATTAGTCAAGAAAGGTTTGAAACATAGAAATCTCAATAGCATATTTACAATCTACATCAAACAATACACAAAGCATATATTTTTAATTTTTTACAAATAATTTTTTTTTCCTCTTAACAATTTTGACCCAAAATAGTCTTTGGAACCCAAGCACTAAAATGATTTAGCTTAAGGGTCCCCAGTAGTTCAATACCTTCCTTTCTCCTTCAACATGCAAATCCAATGGATTTTTATTGCTTTGTATTTTCCGAATATTTCATTCAGAAATAAAGTTTTTGAATTATATTCTTCAAAAGTGCAACTTTTTTTCAAAAATAAATTATTTCTTTTCGAGATTAAAAATTAGACTCCTAAGTTTGCTCGATGAAATTTTTTTTGTTACAATAACGAGTACTGTTAAGTAAACCTATGTTAAAACAATTCAAATTAGTATTCAGAACAGCTCATTTGACAAATAATTCTATGTGGGGCGATCTCTCAACCCCCTGTTTCATTATTGTATCTTCATTTATATAGAATTTACATCTGTAATTAAGTTCAAAAGTTTATTTAAAATTATTCAGTCAACTTTCACAATCATTCCTTGAAACTTATCAATCTTGAACAAACATTTCTAGTAAACATATTAACTTCAAAATACAATATTTGGACTGCCTGAAATTATTCGTTTTTAAGTTACTCTAAGAGACACAGACAAAGATCAAACCACAAAAACTTGACTTTGGTATTCAGTAAGCCTCAAAACGTGTAAATACACACACACACACACACACACAAAAAAAAAAAAAAAAACAAGTGATGAATATTTAGCTTAAAAAATATATTATATGGCTATGAGGACTTAATTTCATTTACTGAGCAACTTTTCTGGACATGGTAAAATATTATAGTGAAGCACTTCCACTTACAAATAAAAAAAAAAGAATGTTATGGCTTAAATATAGTCAGCCCTGTATATCTTCTGAAAGTTATGTACACATTACATGGTGCACATACAATCCTATATTAATAACACATAGCACAACCTAAAGTATGCTTCCATCAATTTACAAGTATTGTCGTATTATAATGTAGTTCTTTTGTGTAGCCTTGTAAACGAACAGTGAACGATTTCTATACTATATTCTACATGAAACATGTTTTTATGCATATAAAAAATATATATTCGTTTCATTTGGTTTAGTGCAGTCTATAAATGTTAAACTATTTACCTGCAATTTCCCCCATAGACGTAATGTACTATTTGAATTCTCTTGGGTGTACATTTACTTGATATCTCAATGAAATTTTAGTATAGCTTCTGTATATGATGCACATTGAGAATACCAAGTTTAGACATTCTGCTATAATTTGTTTTTGAAATATGCTGATAACAGACACACACAGACCAACCGCTAAAAACATTTTTTGTATTCAGGGAACCTCAAAACATGTAAATATAACAAACTCAATTTTGAAATTTTGACCCAAAAACAATACTTTCTCTACCTCATAGGTAAGAGAGAGTAAAAAAGTGTCATGTTCGAAGGATGGAATTCAAAAAACAATTTGAAAAACTTTATTTTTGAAAGAGATATCCTGAAGATATAAAGTAACGAAAATCTCATTGGGTTACATGGAAAAGGAGATTATACTACTGGGGATTCTTAAGGGCCCACTTCACTCACCGTCACTGGAAGCTAATGTTATTCTATGCGAAATTTTCTTTACTTATAACTCATTAACTAATGCATATTTTTAAATTCTGTTTTACATTTTGAAAATTTCCAACTGTCAAATTGATCGACCTTTTTTAAAAATGTATTTTTTTTTTTTATATATCGAAGCTACAAAATACAAATTTTCAATGTGAAATTTTTCATTTTGCAATTTCAAAATAAAATATTAAAAAAATAAATTTTCAAAAAAGGTGTGTCATTTCAACAGTTGGGAATTTTCGAAATGTGAAAACAAAATTAAAAAATATGTATTAGTTAATAAGTTATGAGTAAAGAAAATGTCCCATAGAATAACATTAACTTCAGCTTCCGGTGACAGTGAGTGAAGCGGGCCCTTAAGAATCTCCAGTAGTAAAATCTCCCTTTCCATGTAACCCAATGGGATTTTTGTTACTTTTATATCTTCCGGATATCTTGTTCAAAAATAAAGTTTTTCAAATTCTGTTTTTTTAATTCCATCCTTCGAACATGACACTTTACTTTCTCTTACCCTTAAGGTAGAGAAAGTATTGTTTTTGGGTCAAATTTTCAAAATTGAGTTTGTTATATTTACACGTTTTGAGGTTCCCTGAATACAAAAAATCATGTATTTAGCAGTTGGTCTGTGTTTGTCTGTTATCAGCATATCTCAAATTTTCATTTTGCAATTTTAAAATAAAATATAAAAAATTTAAAAAAAATGTTTTCAAAAAATTCAATAGTTGGGAATTTTTGAAATGTGAAAACAGAATTTAAAATTATGTATTAGTTAATAGGTTATAAGTAAAGAAAATTTCCCATAGGATAACACTGACTCGGGCTTCCTGCGACAGTAAGTGAAGAGGGCCGTTAAGGGGCTGCTTCACTTACCATAGCCAGAAGCCCAAATCAATGTTATTCTATGGGAAATTTTGTTTTCACATTCAGAAAATGTTAAAAAAAAATAATAATAAAAGAAAAAATACCTTTAGAGCTATAATGATTTCAATTTTACTCTGCAAGTTTAATTTTTCACAAAGTTTCATATAAATTTTAATATTTACATGTGAATTTCTTTTCATTTAAAAAAAAAAAAAAAAATGTAAAATCAACTTGTAAACTTTTTTTGGCAACATGTTTCTATTGTTGATGCAAATCTGGAAGTAAAATTTAACTGCTTCAGGGAAATAATTATATTTTAAAACTAGCCGCCTTCGGCGACCAGCTGATTCGCAATCCTTGAAATATCTGGCTTTACGAAACTCCCGCTCAGTGGCGTCTTTTTCCCGCTTCAGGTCCTACAACAGCTTATTTGACATATAGTGAAAATAGCTTTATTGAAAAATTTATTTGCAGTAAATTCCCGTTCTGTAGTGCCCTCTTCCTGTTTCAATATCTGAAACAGCCTGTTTGCTCACCGTGTTATGATCTTTCAAAATTCTGACTGTAGCAAAGACCCTGTCGGTGACGTCTTATCCCCGTTTTAGAACATGCAGACGGTAACAAAAATGTAGCAAAAATTCCAATATAAAAAAAAGTAGTTAATATTGTTTTGTTAAATAAATCCTTGTCGAATCCCGTTCTTAGTCTAAGAACAGGATTCGACAAGGATTTATTTAACAAAAGAGTATTAATTGTTCTTTTTTTATATAGGAATTTTTGCTAGTGTTCGGACGCTTTTGTTACCGACTGTACAACAGCTTCCTCATTCATACTGCAAATATCTTTGAAAATTTAACTGTAGTAAATTTCCGCTGTGTGGTGACAAAGGCGCCACTTTATGTTTCATGATTTGAAATAGCCTGTTTGCTCACCATGTGAAGGACCTTTGAAAATTCTGATCGTGGCTGAGATTAATCTAATTACTTACCCAAAATTAGAGTTGTACAAAGTATTCGGCCAATACCTAGTAGTTGTAATATTTCATTATTTTTATGTATTATTGAAAGAAATGTATTCATAAGAGTTGTTTATTAATAACTAAACTGAAAAATTATGAAAATATAAACGTAGTCATTAAACTTTTACAACAAACAGCTTTCTGCAGTTAAAACGGGCTAGTAGATTGCCACCAAACTCTGTATAGAGACGATTCATGATATGAGCTTATCCATGAAGTTATCAGTTATTATGGTTTAAATAATCCACTAAGCTGGAAATATCAAATATAACAATGAACCTAATTGTGTATATGCACTACAAAAGTTCTGAAAAGTTTCATGAAAACATGCTGTTTGCCATTTTACTTAATTTTGTGTTCAAAAGGCCTTTATTACATTTGAAGATGTGCAAAATTCTTCATATGTACATAAATTATTCTTTCTTAGAACTACTCTGTATTCGATACTCGACCGAGTAGTAAAAGGTCGAATACTCGGCCAAAGTGCTACTCAATGCAGCACTACCCAAAATTATTAAAATCATGATCTAAATATTTAAGCAATATAAAATGAGAAAAAGACTGAGACAACACAATCTAAATAAAGAAATGAAATTTGACAAAAATTTATTAATTTAACTAAAATTTAAAGTTTACACAGTTATCAAATCATTTTCATAAGCAAAAGAAAAATTGTCATAAACTAATTCATCGAAATCATAATAATATTAAATACAGTATAGGATCCATTATCCAGAAAGCTTAGGACCTGGGATACTCTGAATAAGAGGTTTTTCCGTAATTCGGAACACTTTATTATATGTATAAAAAAAGAACAAAATAATTTCATAAGTAGCAGTGATAAACATGAATAATATATACAAACACTTTACCTATCGTTCTATTTGTTCATTTAATAAATTATTTCCACAAAATAAAAAACATTCATAATTAGAGATTATAAACAATAATAGTAATAATAAATAAATATATATAAAATTTAACTTTGGACCTGAGATTTTAATCCTTTCATTTGGATTGCATTGAACGATAAAACTGTTTTGTATTATACTTTCATCCAAATGAATCCTTTCATTTGGATTTTACAAACATTTCAATGATTTTTTTTTTTTTGGCATATAGTGTCTCTGATACTAATCGTTCATAAATGTTTCAAATATTTTTAGTACATAATGCTAAATATTTTATGAAATGAATTCTAAAAATAAAAACTATTTAAAATTTTTTATAACAATCAGGGCTGTTCATGCAAGCAACCTGATTCAAGGATAAAATTCATCTGCTATTGGGCACTTTAAGAAGTGTGTGTTATTAATGTTTATCTATTTAAAAAATACCATAAAAATTCATTTTCTAACCTAAATTTGCAAAATTTTCAGTAATTATTTGGACAATTTTGTGCCCACCATATTTCCCCATAATAACACCATAGCATTAAAGAAAGTAGGTTGTAAAACTATAATTCTGACTGCTGCTATTGTATAAATTTAATTCATAAATTTTACGATAATTAAAAATTTTGGTAGTTGGCAAACTGAGTTGATGTTATTAGAAAATTTCATAATTACTTTTATTGTTTGCATAAATTTTCTAAAACAGCTTTTTTAACCTTAGGCTAGAAACCTCCAAAGTTCTGGAATTTTCATCTTCTATTAATTTATTGAAAGGGGAGGCAGATGAATCAAAAACAAAAGTAACAAAATGGGGGAGAGAATTGTTTCTCGACAATTCTACACAATGTTACTATGAAAAAAATTTTTTTTTTGGTTCTTGAGATATAGCATCTACAAAAGTTGTGAGATACACAGATACACACAAATAGACATTTTCCAAAAACAGTCAAATCGTATTTCAGGATATCTCAAATCTTGTAAATCCATTAAAAACTGGAATTAAAAAAAAAATGCACTGACCCTCTCGCTGCGTATTTTTTTTTATCAAAATAGGTTCAAAAATTGCATATTTTTTTTATTACATATTTCAAATCTACATATATTTTAGACTTAAAATATACAAAAATTTTTTGTAAAAGAGTTTTTCTTCAATACAGAATTAGATCATAGAAAAAAGTTGTCAGAATATTGAAATTGAAGAATAATGATATAAAAGCAAAATTTTAAAAATCAATTTTGGTTAAATTATGATTTATTTTATAAAATACAAAGGTAAAACGTATATACTAATGAAAATATGCAAAATACATACAAAACATTTATTAGAAATGAATTTTCAGATTCATCACTATCCACAGAGGAATCCGAGAAATTTTTATCAGTTCCGCTATAAATATCATCAATATACTCGAAATCAGAGTCAGAACTACTGTCAATGTCGGAAATATCGTCAGGAACATAGGTCATATCACTCGCAAAACGCTTCCTGCCAGACATCTTTGAGCTCTGAAAAGCGCACGCAAAATGCTAAAAAAAATTCTTTTTATATTTCGCAGAAACGTGGACAACTAACGCCATCTGTTAGTCGACATCTAAATAAACAATTAAACATTACAGAAAAGCCGAAATGAAACCATGAACGGGGAAAGAGCAGGTTGCACACTTAAATAGACGGCAAAAACGCATCCCCGCAATAATCGCGGGTTGCGCAAATTTTGCTACTTCTACGTTGCCCGTGGAAATCGCGGGATGCGCAGCGAGAGGGTTAAAAATGACAATATAAGTAAGCCTGAAATATATGTAAAATATTATTTTAAAAAATTATAGCAATTAAAGAATAATTCTGGTAACAGATACAATGTTATATATATCAATTAATAAGTTAAAATTTGCCCCATAAAGTAAAAATACATTTAAGTACATAAACATCCGTTACAATACAGACTTGTGTATTGTAAATTAACAAATTTTATTAGAATTTAGAAATACAGATTTAAATATAAACTTTGTGCTTAATTTTTGTTCAATGTTGTGTTACCTTTGCTTATCTCATTAGATTCAGTTTCTAAAAAACACCGCTAAAACAAGTGCTGTTTTGCTTTTTTCTCTTGAAAACTTAATTATAAATTTTATTATTTACATCAGTTATGGTGTGTGGATTTCTGGAGATACAGTTGAAGATCTTTAATCTGCACATCTTGGTTCTAGAACTTGTGCGGATTATAGATTTTTGCAACTTATAGATCAATGATGTCATTTCCTCGCTATATGAATTAGTATTAAGTATATAAAACAATAAACTTTATTTAATGAAGCTAGAATTAGGATTGTTTGATTTCATATAATATAATGAAGGTAATACTAATAATAAATATATAAAACAATAACATTTATTTAATGAAGTAGAAGCAATGTATAATTTAAACCCTTAAATGAGTAATTCATTAAAAAACTGTACTCCTACTTTTGGACTGTGATTAACATTATCCAGCCAGATACTTGCAATGTGATTAGTTTGATGCAGTTTTTAATGACTGCATTGTAGATCTTTTCTTCAAAACAAATGCTCGTATAAATTTTTCCTTAAATAGTTTTGTGTACTTTTGAAATACCACCTAAAAGGAACATTTACACTAATAGCCCTTAAACATCTGTGAAATTATACAATCCCACCAACACATATAATGTAATTTTTTTTCAACCAATGAACAATGCGGTTACTGGAAGGAGTTAGAAAACTGTACTTGCATGTGTTTTGTTTGATCACTAATTGAATATTATTCAGACTATGCTCAGATTTGCTAAAGGCAATAAAAGTATAATTATATTTTTCCTTTCAAAATTAATTATGTACATCTAAATTAAATTTTACCCATTTATTTTTTTTCATTTTAGTATGTGAATTAACATCATATTTTCTCATATACATCCAAAATATCGGATTTTTGTTACTGCAAAGTCTTTCGTTTACATTTGCAAGGTGAGTGTGGATTATAGACAATTGCGAATTATGGGTATGCGGATTATAGATCCTCAACTGTATTGAATTTGAGGAGTGCAGATTTCTAGGAATTCTATTATATAGAAGTAATAAATAATAAAGATTAAAATATATAAAGTTTATTCAGGTACTACAGAAGGGGTCAAATTTGTAAGAGCACAGCATGTAAAAACAATTTTGTCACACGGAGGTATGCTGTCACCTGATTTAACTGTTAAATAATCAATTGGGATAACACCTTTAAGAATTTTAAATTTTTTTTTCAAATGACCTATCACTCTTTCGACATGTATGCGAACTGAAGCCATATTTCTTGTTTCCTGAACTTCTTCTGCAGATAATTGAAGTTTGCCCTTTGCAGATGCAGGTGTTACAAGCTTAGCGCAGTAGAAGCCAACAGTTTCTGAAATATTGTTAAATCCCCTGTCAGCTAATACGACATCACCAGGCAAGAGTTTATCTAAAATGCCACTTTCCTCTACTATCTGTTTATCGGTAACACGCCCCCCATGACATATAGATAAAAAAGAAATTGTTCCTTGAGGTGTTATCCCAATCAAACATTTAATAGTGTTGTGCTGTTTATAATTCGACCAAGTTGCAGCACGTGTTATTAGTGAACTTGGCCGATTTATAAACACCTCAAAACAATCAATAATGACAGCAACACGTGTGCCAAATGCCAAGCGGAATGTTAAAGGCATTGTCATCATTAGAGCCTCCCTTTCTGGCCATAATATTAGAGGCTTAAAACGGATATAGAATGTATCTAGCCATTTTGCGAAAATTCGAGATGCCGATGGTTTTGAGATACAAAACCTGTTAGCTAAGTCTTGAAAATCTGCATTTAAACGCAGTTTCATTAAAAATAGTATATATTCCTGGAATAATGTTAAGTTGTGTGCATCTGTGTGGTAAATATTATTCTTTACTGAATTAAAAACAATATCCAATATTTTTTTGTTTGGTAAACCAGTATAATACAAGACAGTTTTATCGTCTGAAAAGAAATTTGTATCCATGCTATACATGGATAATTTTTGTTCCAAATCATATATTTTTTTAGATAAATATTTATTATCATTCTCTAATTGGGTTATCATCTTTCTATCTAGGTCTGTCATGATGCATTTTTCTTCTTTGTTGATTTTCATTGACACTGGGAAATCAATCAATTCTTCATAATCCATGGCACTGGGAGCAATTTCAGCTTCGTTCTCATTTTCTTTTTCCTGCGAGCACATTTGCTTATCTTTTAACACAGAACGCTGTACATTCCTAGAAAAGAAAATAATATAAAACACTAAATAGGTGCCAGTGTACTTAAGAATATGACATATCAAACATATAATTCAAATTTCAAATGAATTTTATTACTTTCTTCTATATGTAATATAGAGAAAGTATTGGATTCGTAAAAATTTTCGACCTCGGGTTTTTGATGGATTTACACGTTTTGAGAGCTGTAGAATACGATTTGACCCTTTTTAGAAAATGTCTGTCTGTCTGTCTGTGTGTGTGTGTGTGTGTGTGACAAAATTTTGTGGCAACTGTATCTCAGGAACGACTGCACAGAATTTCATACAAATTAGTATGTAGTTGCACCTTGACATAAATTAGTGCCTATCAACTTTTGGTAAAAATTGTCTTACAGGTTGTGTTGCCATCCCGCTTTTCTAAATTTTTAACATGGTGATATAGGACAAAATTTTGTATAAATGTGCATAAAGAGAATTATTTTTTAGTAATCATTATGAAATTTACAAGAATTATTTATAATAGAGGTAGTCAACTGGGGAAAAAATTTTGTATGCGTAGGAACCTCGTGAACCCCCCTGGGGGGGAAGTCCCCCCTCGAGGGGAGTAAATTTTCAAGATGGGTATCTTTCGAAAGGTCTCGTCAATACCTTTTAAACGAATGGTTGAACTATAAATCTGTGATAATTTAAAACAAAGTTACCGATTTTTTTTACTTTTAACAAAAAGTAACTTAGAAAAAAAATCGTATTTTTTTTTTTTTTTTTTAACGAAATTTAACCAGACTTGGTATTTAGTTGCCCCCTGACATAAACTGGGGCTGATTAGATTTGGGGATCAATCACTCAACAGGTGGTGCTGTGAACGTATTTTTTCTAAATTTTTAACATGGCAGTATGGGACAAAATTTCGTATAAATGTACATAATGGGAGTTATTCTTAAACTGTGATTGTGAAATTAATATGAATTATTGATAATAGTAGTAGTTAATTAGGAAAAAAATCTCGGTCATCGCTTCCCCCCCCCACAGGGGAAAGTACCCCGGGGGGGGGGGGGGGGGGGGGTAAATTTTCAAGATGGGTATCTTTCGAAAGGTCTCGTCAATATCTTTAAAACGAATGGTTGAACTATAAATATGTGATAATTTAAAACAAAGTTATAGATTTTTTTTTTTTTTAACGAAAGAAAACTTTAAAAAAAAAAAAAAAAAAAAAAAAAAAAACTTTTTTTTTTCAAATATTGTTACTGCGTGAATTTGTATAGGAAAATATAGAAGAAAGTCTTGTGGTGGCCACAGCATACTAGTTTTTGATTAAAAAAAATATATATATTTTATTATTATTATTATTATTATTATTATATTTAAATGTGAATTTATTTCTCATTTCTCACCTATTATATCTGGCAACAGAAGCCTCAATATTTTTTATTTTCTTGTGACCTAGATGTAAGGATGGTGCCCAGTCAGGATTATTCTTGTCACCTAGGCCGCAAGGCTTGCCTAAAAAATATAAAAGGAAAATTAATAACTATCAGCATATTAGTTTACATCATTAAAGTACAATTTCTATCATAGAAACTTCATGTTGCTGTTAACCCTGAGGGAAAAAAAGGGACCCTAAACATTCAGAATTCAATTAGAATTTGTGTATTTAGTTTGGCAGCAGAATCCATATTGAAATGAAGCTTGTACTTCCCATAATCATAATGCATTTTAATACATAAAATAATATCTGCAATTGCCATTGAAAACAATTATTTAAAATAATAAAAAATAAATTATAAAAAAAGTTTTACTGTCGAGCAAGTGGATAATACCAGTAGACTAAATTGAAATAATGGTTCAGAGGATTTATAAAATGTTTTTTATCAACAAACCACTATGAAGTGTAAAGGTTAAAAATTGCTATAATTATATTTTAAATAATTTAGGTTATTCCATTTACTGTACTTCTGTCAAGCACTCTTTCAGTCAAGGTTGGCTTCATTTTGCCTTATTCTATATATAGCTACAGGTTTATTATCTATTACGTTGATGATTTTTAAATGATCGATAATTTGATGGTGTGTGCATGAAAATTAATATGCTCAACGAAAATTTCTGAATCATAAAAAGCTCTAGTTCAATACAATCTGGCTGTAGCAAGTTATTATGTGGCTCTTCTTTATTATATGTATAAATTTTTATGCCTCTACCGCCAGTAGTGGCACCAGAAATTCCCCGACGGGGGGACACCACCTCCCCGACAGGGGGGCACTATATAGAAAGAGTTTATTATATGGATATTTATCAAAAACTGCAATATTGTTAATAATATTACTGTTAATATTTGTACCATTCCATTTGTTAGTACTCCTCGTGGTTTTGGAGGTCATCGTGCCATTCTCTGAGTGTATAATATTTTCTTTCCACAGAAAAAAATATCTGCAGAGTGCCTGAAGGAAAATTCTTAAGAAAAAATTAATCTTCGTATCCGTTGACAGTCCCGGACTGGCTACTTTGGGGGCCCTCGGCTAAAAATCTAAAAGGGGCCCCTTACCGAGGAATTTAGAGTGAACAGGATATTAAAATACGTAATTTTTGAAAAGTAGGCTTACATGTTTAAAAAACACATTCATGTTTTTTTTTTTTTCCACTTGGAAAATAGTTGAGTAAAAATGTAAGCTTTTTCTGATGCAGTTTACTTACTTTTACAACAAATATTTATATATTTTTTATACCATGTATAAACTAGTTCCATGCTAGATTGCTAGATAAAATATGTTTAATAATTAATTAAAAATGAAAATGATTCATTATTTAAAAATGAGATTGTGAATTATTTTTAGCTTCTGATCAACCAATCACACTGTTGAAGCCATAATAACCTAATTCCTACTATAAAACCTATGTAAATATTAAAAAAGGACACAATATTAATAAAATACTAAACATATCGAAAAAAAATGTCCTCTTTAATTGTGATATCAATAGCAAAAAATATTTTATAATAAAAAGAAAAATGTCTCTACAGAACCTTGGTACAGTTACAGTGAACTTTCACCAAGATCTTTACGTATGCAATTGTGACACCTATTTTGATTCATCACCAAAATGACATCGAAAGTTTAAAAGCCAAGAGGGTTTCTATACTAAAGATGTACCGAAAATTCTTTCAAAATGATTATAGTAACCGTTCCTAAGGAATGAATCAGTTACCATATGCTTTTATATGAAAAACTAGATTAAAAAAAAATCGTGTTGAACGAAATTAAATTCTGTTTCGTACATAATTTTGTGTCTATACTTAGAAGACAAAAATACGCTACGTCCCCCCTCCCCCTGTAAAATCTATAATTTATAACGAAAAAAGGCTGTGAATCAGCATTGTTAAAGCTTAAAAACCAACAAGGAACGTACGGAAAACCAAGTCAAGGTTCTGGCTGATTTCAATGAAATGTTTTTGAATTTTTTGTTTTCTGAATTTTTTGATATTTTTATATAGATAACTGATACAGAATTTTCAAAAGTTATTTAAATGTAATGACCAGTGAATAGCAAAGCGGCCTGGCGAGGTTCACCTTGTTTTTATATGAAATGTCTAATTTTCACCCGAAATAAAGAACTTCTAATTTAAAAAATTCATTTTAGAAAATTAATTAATAAAATTGTTTTGCTGCTGTTTTTTCCGGTAGATAAGTGAAAACTAAATCAGTGTTGTAATGCCTTGATTTCCTACATTATACTCTAAATCAATAGCAAAAAAATTCCACTATTTAATGCAATTTTATTCGAAAAAAAAAATTGTTTTGGTTAAAAATGGCCTCCAGGTGTTTGAAAATCGAAGCGTTGATAACAGTCACTTGATTTGGACTTTTATTATAATGATTTTAGGGCAAAAACAAAACATAATAAAAAACAAAAATAAGAGCCTTGAAAATGTTCATCTGAAATTAAGAACCTCTAATTTAAAAAAATTAATTTTATAAAATTAAATAATAGAAATTTTTGGCTTGAATTTATAAGCTAATAAACTAATTCCAGTTAACTGTGTTTACTATCTGCACCGCTGACGAATATAATCGGTTACTGAGCTGTCGTTTTTTCCATGTGACACTTATAATTCAAAATTATATAATTAGAAAATACTAGCTTTGTTTTTTATTATGAAGGTCTTAAATAATAGATATGAGGATCTTAATCATGTGCACATTTTCATTTTTAATCTTATGTTGAAATAAGCTTTATTTTAGTACGTAAAAAATAGGTGCAGTAAAAACATTACAATTTCAGAACATTTAGTGTGGTCCTTAAAGTCCTATATTTTGCCAAAATATTCCCTAAGTCCCCTCCCCCTCCCATTTTTCTTTCTTTCCCTATCAAAAATCGTAAGATATTTAGATATGCTGAAAAAATGCTATTAAAATGCAATGAAATTGATTCGCCTCATACCTCACAATAGATATACAATATTGAAATGATTAATCTTTGCAGTGGCGCTGACTATGTGGGGGCTCGAGGGCTCGAGCCCCCCCAGAAAATTTTCTGTAAGGGATCAGCCCCCCCAGAAATTTTGAATACTGATTCTCTATTAAACAAGAAATTCTTTCCTCTATTTCTTATTTAGTTTTTTACCAAAATCATAGCTGTAAAGTAAGGTTGTTGCAATTGAAAATGGACATAAATCGACTAAGAAAAAAAGAAAGAAAAACAAGAGAGGCTGAAAGTCTCTGTATGGGGCACGGGGTGAGTTCAGAGGAAGATGATTCCCTTTACTGTGCTACGGGAATCCCAATCACTTATGGTTTGTGCATGAGGAGCAAAAGTTTTCAGAAACATCGATGCAAAGTAATATAACTATTTTTACAAAAGTTACTGCCATATAAATTCGATTTACATAAACTAAATGGCAAAGATTATGATGGCATTTTCAGGTCCAGTTTTGGGGCCCTTTGCTACTCAGAGCCCCTGTGTTAATCAGGCCGTTGTTTGTGTGTGCATATGTTCTTTTCCTTGGGTAAGCGTGTGTACATTATTACACCATATTTGATGACCTTGTATTAGAAATGTGATGCCCCCCACCCTCAAAAAATAATCCTGGCTACGGCCTTGGTTCGAGCCCCCCCAGAAATTTTTCAAAGTCGCCGCTGCTGAATCTTTGTCTGTCAGTAATCTGATTAGGTTTCGCATTTTCCTGTTGGCCTATCCCTCAAATTCCGCGTATTTCTATTGGTTGATAATCTTATGCTCAATTCCCTCCTTTTCCTATGTATAAGAGCACTTATCTCACAATTCTTTATGCACCGAAGACGGTGTGCAAAAGGCTAACAAAACAGCTGTCTGCCTGTCTGCTTTCCTGTTATTTATTTTTGGCGTTCTAAAAGTTGTTATTTGCATTGTTTATAACCCCGCGCCAAGTCTTCCATCAATGCACTGGCATGATATTCACTTTTATTTATTTACTGAAATATTCAACGATTCAAATTTGTTTAAACACTTGGTTCAATACTAAGGGTTCAGAAAGTCCATGAGAGCCACTCCAAATTGTTTTTAAAGATATCATGTCATGATTAAAACTTAGTTTGCAAAAGAAAATTGTAACATGAAGAGGCATCTAGAATGATATACGAATGATACACTCTTAAGCCTAATAGTATTTTAGCAGAGTTGCCAACTTTTATAATTTATTCCGGAGCATTGTTAGCCCCGCCCTTTCTCACACCGGAAATTTTAAAAAATGATTTTTCCCTTATTTAACTGTTGCCACATATTAAACAAAAACATTCTATAAAATTTCTGGTGCGAAAAGAAGGCGGGGCTAAAATTGCTCCGGAATAAATTATAAAAGTCGACAACTGTGTTTTAGCATTTTACTAAAGACTGTTTTCAGATTTTAGCATTCTTACTAAAAAAATTAGGATCAAACCTCCACGTATGGCTCCCACAATTGTTACGGGATTTGAAATCAGTCTCCAAATACGGATAACATGAAAATAGCACGCCTAAGTTTATTTCCCTTATTTTCAATACGGATCCTGCTATTTCTGCATGAAGGCTAAAGAGATTTCAATAATGATTGTTTGATGCTTCATTTTGTAACTAGATATAGTGCCAGAAATCTGTTTCATTATTTCTTTTTTCATCCTGAACTGTAAGACAAAAATTCCTTTTTAATGTAATTTATTTATTATTATTATTATTTTTTTTTTTTTAATAATTTTTTTTTTTTTTTTTTTTACTATTTATTTATTTACTTCAAATTTCTTTTGGTGGTATGGTATAAATTTTGAGGACAATTAATTAATGAAAAAAAATATGTATATTCGAAATGCCAAACATAGCTTAAAATGTAAAATTTGAAACCTTTCATTTTGCATTATAAAGAGCAGTAAAATTAAGTCCATCTTAGAAATTATTGGAAGAGCCCTGCCCTAGCCCCATATAGTTCTATGCCTATGTTTTAAGTTATTCAGGAAAACCAAAAGGGCATGAATTCTTTTGACACTGACTGTATACATTTTTGAATTATTTGATGTCGAAGAATTACACTTGGTTTACACGTGGTAGGAGATCATTAAAAAAAAAAAAAAGAGGAGTATATATATATATTAATATATTGTTGATATTTATGCGTAAAATAACTAGGTACCTTAAGAATCTTTTTTTTTTTTTTTTCAATTTTGATCCCTAAAGTTTCTTAACCCGTTAGTAGTCGCTAGTTGGTCGATTTACCGCCCATCCTTTACTGTTGCCAGGTTTTTTTTATTCAATAGCCACCAAAAAGTTTTAGAGGTGGCATTTGATATACATAAAACAGGAATAAAATCGAAGAAATGTCGATCACATCACTTCTTAAAATTATTGGTGACAGTTAAATAAAAAGTGCGCAATCTGTAATAGGTGGCGCTGTCTATAGCGACTACTAACGGGTTAAGGGAGATGTAAGGGGGATTTTTATGGGAGATGTGCTAAATGCCCTGCAATTTTGCGCTTTGCAAAGGCAGTCAGAGGGTTAATTGTATCATTATTGTCTCTTAAAGGCCGATTTTGTGACTAAGTGGAACTAGTTAACCTAGTATTTAAACGTTTGGAAATTTTTTCGACATCTAAAGATTTTCTCTTTTCTTTTCGAAACGCAATTTTGGTTAGACACGTTTTATGTTGACACAGCTTTGACATTGCTTTAGTAACAACCCTACTACGAGACTAATGCACAAGCAAATCGAATGCACAACAAAGAAAGTTATATTGGATTAGAACATGGATTAAAATACTATTTTAATCCTGATTAAAAAAAAAAAAAAAAACAAGATAAAAAGAACAATTGCAATTCCGAAGTGACGTAACTATCACTTTAAAATTTCGTGGCTGGCTAAGATAGGAGAAAGCAAAGATTGAGGATGAAGCATGAAGCAGCGAGCTCTAAGAATATAACATTGCCGAGTTGACCTGAGAGCATTCTAGATGAAATTAATCAAAAAAGACCAGATTTTCTCCCATGAAGCCTCGAGATTTGTTTGCATTTAAGTTCTTTAATCGCGAACTTGTCTTAAACTGTGTGGGAGCTTGTCTAACTTAAACTGCACAACGTGCGATGGGTCAAAATTGATTGTATATGCGAAGATTATTGGAAAATAAATAGTCAAATTACTCTAATGTAACTAATTATAAAGTAATATATTTATTTTTAGGGGTTTTCTGGGGCCCCCTAGAGGCGGGGCCCTCGGCGATTGCCGACCAGCCGACCTGGCCAGTCCGGGCCTGACAGTCGAATTTCCCTACGGGGGCCACCTATCGTGCGACAGAAAATTGGCTCTCCAGATAGGTGGCCTTTCAATAGATGTTGTCTTCCTATTCACATGTGCTGAAACTGATTCCACATAATGTTTCATAATGGCCCTGTCATATATAAAGTTATTTGCAATAATATAGAATAGAAACTGAGATATAGCCTTCCTCTTCTCGGGGAAAATAGCAGCAAAGCAGCGCAACTTATCGGCCAATGCACCTAAATTAAATCAACCTGATGTTTCGTAATGGTGCTCTCGCATATCAAATTTGTTCGATTAAGCAAAATAGAACCTGAGATATAGCCTTCCATTAAAAGAAAGAAATTGCAGTACAGCAGCGCCACCTATAAGGCGATTCGGAAAAAAGTTAATAGACACTAATTTATGTCATGATGCAACTACATGCAAATTTATATGTAGTTCAGTGCAGTAGTTCTTGAGATACAGTTAGAACAAAATTTTTGTCACACATAGACAGACAGACATTTTCTAAAAATATCATGGTCAAAATGTGGTTTTGACCTCTCAAAACATGTATATTCATGGAAAACCGGAAGCTGAAAATTTTTATGAATCCAATACTTTCTTCTATTGAATATAGAATGCAAAAATTGGAATGCTCCAAGTTTGTAAAAGGAAAGAAAAATGCTGCTAAAAGGAGAAAAACTGAAAATTTTGTATTTTTTTTCCCCCGACAGATTTTAAGAGTACGCCCCGATGGGGGGTCACGGACTCCCCGACGGGGGGGCCTGTGCCCCCCCGGCCCTCTAGCTGGCGCCACCCCTATCTACCGCATGTAATCAGAGATATATAAAGGTTTCTTTAAAAAAAAATTTCACAATTTTTTTTTTCCTTTTTTAGCTATAACACGTAAGGTATTAAACCCAGTGCAAAACTATTTTCAGGAAACTTGACCATGCAATATTAGACACAGCATAGCAATCAAATTGAAAATATTTTATAAATGTAATGAAATATGAGTGTATTTACTAAATTTTTAACTGTGTATATAAGATTTAGCGAAATGTTATTTGCATAATTTAATAGCCAAATGTATTGAGCTACTTATATAAAAACACCAAACAAGTATAGTGAAACCTAAAAAAAATCTATTGAATGAACTGAATTTCAGCTGTTCCGCAAAATAAGAAATTGATAAGGGGGTTTTCTTAATATTTATTTACAATATTGCAATCATTGAAAACTGTATTATCATTCATTGAATCAAAATAAAAATGTGAGTAAAACCCCTTATAGTTTAGTTTTTTTTTTTTTTTTTTTTAAGAGAGAGAGAGAGAAACTGAATAGCAGTTTATTCTATGGCGTAAAACTTTGAGTTTACACGACACTTGTTTGGGGTTTTCATATGAGTAGTTCAAAACATTTGGCTATTAAATGTAAATGAAATTTCGCTAAATCTTACACATGCACAGTTAAAAATTATTTGCTAAAAATGCTTATATTTTATCAGATATTTAATATTTTTTTCATTTTGATTGCAGTATGCTGTATCTAATATATGTCGAGTTACCTGAAAATAGCTTTGCTCTGGGATTTTAATATACCTTGCGTGTTATTAGCAAAAAATGTGATCCTTTTTTTTTTAAACCTTTATGTCACCCTGATTACATGCCATAGAGACATAAAAATTTATACAGATAATATGAAACAGCCCCATAATCATATGCTACAGCCAAATTAGATTTCAAGCAATACTTTTTACAGGGTGCCAAACGCTTTCAGTTTTTTTTTATTGGTCTCCCTTTCACTTTCGGCACAAAAGTTCTGAAATGTATGAGGTATAACATGTTCTTTACACTCCTGATGTTTCAAGATGATTTGTTTAGTACTTTAGATATTTTTAAAAAAAAAATATTTTATATATTTTAAAAATCTACTCTAAAATAAAATTATGAAACAATTTTCAAGAAATCATTAGATATGTTTTTGAGTTACTGTCTGTCACCAAATCTTGGGATAGTCAATTATTGACTGGAAAACAATACATACAAAAGAAAGTATGGCAAATTTGAAAAATATCTGTACAGCCATTTTTAAAGGAACACACTTGCAAGACCTGAAATTGAGCTATTTATACAGGACGCCTCTCAATTTTCCTGAACTAATCAACTATATTATTCAAAAGGACATCTAATAGAGTGTGTATAAAAGAGTGTTAAAAAGTCAAATTAATTACCAAATATTAATTTTCTAAATTTTTATATTGTTTGCTAAGACACTTATATTTTCTATATAATGGTTTGTACAAAATATATTAATAAAAAATATATACAAGAGGATGGGGGAGATTTATCATCAATAGTTAAGCTCTATGGAATATTACAAAATACAAAAAATGTGACCAGGAAATATTAAATAGAGATACTAAACAACTAATTTAAAATGGTCAATCAGATTAAAAGAACAGTCAGTTTAAATAAACAAAAAACTAATTTAAATGGACAATGAGTTTAAAAGAATAGCTAGTTTAAATAGCAAAAAAAAAAAAAAAAAAACTAATTTAAATGGACAGTCAGTTTAAAAGGACAATGAGTTTAAATGAACAGTTTACAGGGATGAGATTAGCAAAAATACAAAAGAGCTGAAACTATGCATAGGCAAGACGTTGAAATGAAATACTAAAATTTTTTATCACAAAATCTATTATATAAGGGTAAAATAATTATTTATTTTATTCTTCAATGTGTATAAAAAGAACAAATGCACTTCATAAACATTAAAAAAAGATGAAAAAGGTGAAAAGCTAAATGTACAAAAAAGCTGAAATCAGCTGAAAAATCTTATCCCTGAGTTTAAAAGGACAGTCAGTTTAAATAAACAAAAAACTAATTTAAATGGACAATCAGTTTAAATAAACTAATTAAAATGGACAATCAGTTTAAATAAACAAACTAATTTAAATGGACAATCAGTTTAAATAAACAAACTAATTTAAAAGGACAATCAGTAAACAAACTAATTTAAAAAGGACAAACAGTAAACAAACTAATTTAAAAGGACAAACAGTAAACAAACTAATTTAAAAGGACAAACAGTAAACAAACTAATTTAAAAGGACAAACAGTAAACAAACTAATTTAAAAGGACAATCAGTTTAAATAAACAAACTAATTTAAAAGGACAATCAGTTTAAAAGGACAGTCAATTTAAATTGACATTTGGTTTAAAGGGACAGTCAGTTTAAATAGCCCAAAAAAATAAAAATAATTTAAATGAACAATCAGTTTAAATAGCCAAGTTTCATATTTTTGAATTGTTTTATTTTTTAAAATAGCAGTTACATTTCAAAAAGAGATTTTTAAAATATGAAAATATGAGCATATGTGGAGAGAATCCATTTTAATTTAGTAGTTGTTTTAATTAGGCTTATTCTACAAAGACAAATGGTGAAACAAACAAAATTATCGAGAAATAAAACAATACTTTAGTGTTAAACAGAAAGAAATTCTTCAAATTCCCGATAATTTGATCTCGATACTACATTTACTATGTAATGCATGCATTAATATAAATAAAAGATAAAAGATGAATTAAACAACTGATAAAATTCAATAAAAATAACATTGAAAACCTCGTTTTTCTACTTTCTTTTAAAATGATAATATATGGAATCGTATCCGTAAAAGTGTCACAATACCAGTAATAAACAAATATATTTTATAAATTAGATATCACTTTACCTGAAATAAAATGCTTACTGCATACTCTAGCATAATTTGCTTGGGCGTCTGTAAAATTTTCACGATTTATTCGCTGGAGCCACACTTGTCTCCTTTCTTTTTGGAGCTCTTTAAATACGGGCGTACAACTTATTTTGATGGCCGGAAATCTGAAAAACGAGAACTCCTTGTCTCGGTCTGTTCGATTTGAACATCCTGAAACAGCACAAATAACCATAATTAATAATATAAAATGAAGAAAGCTCGGACTTAGCAGTCTACCTATATGTGAATAATGGTAATGTGCGTCTGCTAATGCTCATATTTGGGCGCCAGTTGTTGCGATGCCAGATTCTGCTAAAGACGTGACGTCACATGAAATCGGTCTATACAAAAGAAAAATTTAAATGATAATAAAATGATAAATGGTAACGAAATTAGTATTATAACGAAAATTATTATGAAAATTAATGGAAATTTGTAAAAATAAACGGGGTATACAAAAAATCACATGTTGCAAACAACATTCTTTCATTGCAGAGCACAATGCAGAAATGGTTTTGTTTTTCATCTATCACGTGATTGAGCAGACGACGGTGGGAAGACCCAATTGTCAACCATGAAGCGGATCGCATTAAATTTTTTCAAGACTGTGCAGCTTTACATTTGTTTCATACAAAAGATCATGAAATGAATTTACAGATGATTTTGAATTTTTATCCGCCAAAGATATGTAGATTATGTTAATCTCGAAAAATATTGGAATACGAGGTTTGTGATTCCTTTTTTGGATGAATTAATATTTGAATGTTTGTGTCACCAAAAGATCGAATGAATTTCGTAAACTCCAACTAGAAATTAACCATAAAACCAGAAATTGGATTGGCACAGCTACTTGAGAAAACCACGTTTAAACATCCGGTATTCAAGACGAAATGAAAACATTGGAAAGCCAATGCTAAATAGAACAGTCGACATAGGTGAAACTTTATTGACTAAAAGCAAAAGTGGTGAAAAAGCAGTTCAGTGCTGAAATTTCTTTCCGAAATCATGAGCTTGGCACAATATTTCCGTGTTGGAGACTAATTAAGAAGGAGCGATGGCCTTGGCGTAATTTCAAATTTCAGCAATGCCAAGAGAACGTCGTGTTGTTAGCCTCGTGTTCGTTTCAACGAGAAAATGAAAAGCACTTTTGGTGCGATTGTCGCCCATTTGGCGACCGTCGCTCGTTCTTAACCAAACCCCCGTGGAATTCCAACCGTCGAGGAGACATAATGAAAAATGCATGTAATGAATAAGATTTGGAAAGACATTGCTAAAATATGTTGCCAAAAAATTTTTTAACGCCAATATATTGGCGTCAACTGAAAAAATAAGGCCCTGAAGAATGCTTTCCTTTAACTGGGTATTGATTGAGAGGTTGAGAAAGCTGTCGCATGGGACTCCCTTGACAAAATTAGAAATTTCGCACGGAAGTAGATTGAATGTTCATCGCCAAGTCGTGCAGTTCTCTTCGAAATGGCAAAAAATGTTTAAAGTCGCCAACTGGGTTCCATACTAAAACTACGCCAATACCAATACCATATATTGTGTAAAGCGGCAAGATGGTGTGATAAAAGATAACTTGCACTTCTTGTCGTCATTTAAAATTCTGCCTTATCAAGTTGAGACGGAGACGCCATCATTCTAAAAATTACTCTCTGTTTGTTGAAATGATAAGAGATAATTCAAATTTTACGATCGCAGAGTATAAATTATTTTTAGTGTTTATTATTGCAATTTAAATATAAATGTACTCTTATTTAAAGGAAAATCTCGCGCAAATCTTGAAAATGTTAAATGTTATTTTTTAGAATGATGACGTTCGCTAAAAATTGTATCTAATCGATAAGAAAACAGAAACATGTAACAATATAGACTCTCAAAACTATTTCCTTACGAAATTTAACATTATCTAATAGTTTCTTAACGAAACTGCTTTTGCAATGGATTATTTTCTTAACCGATTTAAGATTTTCCTGTTTGAATTTTTATAAAAGAACCTATGATTGTATATCACTTATGCCCATTTCAAACCAACGAGCACATTTTTTCCCGACAAAATTAAATATTAATGTGTTAGGGTTAATGTCAAATTCAGGAAGTTGATACGACAAATACAGTAACTTACGACTTTATTACGAATATCGCGAACTTTATTAACAATAGAACAGGCTTCAAATCTTAGAAACAACTTTGAATCGCCCAACCACTTTCTAAAAGAATTTATGGTAGACTAAAATATTGTTACTGTCCAGACGCTCGTGCTTTGACGCTGCTCGTGTGTTAATTATTTGTTAAATTAGTAGAAGTGATTGTTGAAATAATGAAAAGAAATTTCTTTAATTCGACAATTCCAGTGTTCCGTAAGTAACCCATTGTTGTATTTGCTGGCGTAACAGCTTCGACATTACAATTCACTCATTACATAAATAGAATGTAAAGTATGAAAACTGTTATACTATTAAAAAAAAAAATATATGCACAATTTTAGTATGGGACCCCCTTGGCGAAATTTGAAATTTAGCACCAAAGTAACTCGGACGTTTCTCGCTGAAGTCTTTGCTTTCGGAATTGCGATGGCCATTTCAATTCATCGCCAAAATGGCAAAAAATCTTTAAAATCGCTAAGGAGGTCCCATACTAAAGCTGTGTCTTTAACTAAATAAATAATGTATGTATAATGTATATATATATATATGTGTGTGTATGTATAATTTACTTTTTATTTAGTAACGGTTTTCAGAGTTTAATAACAACGTGTTGAATTAAATAATTGGAACAACTATAGTATTTCCCCACAGCTGAATTTGGCGATTATGGCTAAATCATAAATCTAAAAATCATATATCATAAATGATAAAATCATAAGCTAAATTATAAATCATAAATCACAAAATCATAAATCCAAAATAAATAGCATGCAGGCTGCCATATTATATCGCAAACAGTCCAGAACGACATCGTTATCGTTCAAATCGGCGCCAATGAAAAATCGCCAAATTCAGCTGTGGGGAAATACTATAGTTGTACCAAATAATTATAATAGGGAATAGACAAAACGCTTTGCTTTTGTTACTCGTCTTTAGCCACATGTTGTTAAATTATTTAGGCAAAAATATTTTTCTCTGAGATAAAAGACTTTCCAAATCATCATAATCGAGACGATGCTTATAATCTCCTTATATTATTAAAATCTGTGCGCATCTGTCTTTCTGTCTGTCTGTCTGTGAGAAATGCCTTGTGACCGCTAAAGTTCCGGCGCTAATGGTCGCATCGCCTCGAAACCGGTGTCGATAGACGCAGAATTTCTTCATCTCGACATCGCGATAATTCGCTAAGCGATGTGACCCTAATTAGCGGAGGTATTAATTAAAATGTCCACCCATATCTACCGAAAAATGACCCAGAATTCCTGATTAAATGCTTAAAAAGCGACATTTTTACGGAAAAAGTGGAAAATAAATTAGAAATATCAGTCGTATCGTTACAAATAAGATATCAAATGAAAGGTCCGATTTTTCTGAATCCGACGGTTTAAATAGCTTATCGATAGGGCAATCAGATTTTTTAAAATTATCTCCTTATATTATTAAAATCTGTGCGCATCTGTCTTTCTGTCTGTCTGTCTGTCTTTCTTTCTGTCTGTCTGTGAGAAATGCCTTGTGACCGCTAAAGTTCCGGCGCTAATGGTCGCATCGCCTCGAAACCGGTGTCGATAGACGCAGAATTTCTTCATCTCGACATCGCAATAATTCGCTAAGCGATGTGACCCTAATTAGCGGAGGTATTAATTAAAATGTCCACCCATATCTACCGAAAAATGACCCAGAATTCATGATTAAATGCTTAAAAAGCGACATTTTTACGGAAAAAGTGGAAAATAAATTAGAAATATCAGTCGTATCGTTACAAATAAGATATCAAATGAAAGGTCCGATTTTTCTGAATCCGACGGTTTAAATAGCTTATCGATAGGGCAATCAGATTTTTTAAAATTAACTAAAATATGAAAAAAAAGGTGGCAACAAATCACAAGAGTTTTATTAATTTCGCAATAGACGTATTTCGGTTACCATGGCGCCGGGCGAAAGAATAAAGATTTTACTTCCTGCTTTACTGATTTTGTATTGGAAATAAAAATTGCAAATTTCAAAATGCTTCAATTTTATTTAAAATTATTTCAAACTTGCTACACACTTTTAACATCACAAGACGAAGTAGCAGTTGAAATTTCATCGGGTTTCCAAAATAAATAAAAAAATCCCTTTTTCGGCAAGCTTAAAGGCAAAGGTAGATTCCTTTACATTAATGTTACAATTGCAAAGAAATTTGACATATGCTTTAATACCTAGCCAATGGCTTTGTTCCCACACATTGCATTATTTACGTCGCTATTCTGTTTTCAAGAAATTTAATTTTCAACTACAAAAGGATTTTATTCATTTTACTTAAAATTTTAGGCTAAATTTATTGGTTTGTAAATGTTTCAGTGTTTTTAAATTCAAGCTCATAATCATTCAACAAATAAAAGCCTTAAAGCTATAAAATCCCAGCAATGATGAATCCCGGAGGGGATATTTAGCTACACTCCCTCCCCACCCAAGCTTAATCAAAATTATATTTTTTATTTAAAATCCATATAACTGTTATTCAATATCTTTCTTTTAAAAGAAAAAGTAATAGAAACGTGAAAATGCACTTGTGATCTGATCTCACTAGTTCTGGTAAGCCTGGCGTTGCTATGGTCAAGTCAAATACAGATAAGTGGTAGCGGTTTTTGGATAGTTATTTCATTGTAATTTTTACTGAATTATTGAAAGTTTTGTATTGAGTTTTTGTGATTCTTATTGTCAGATGAGTAAAAATTGTAAAGTGAAACTGTTTTGGTTCACATAAGCTGGAACATTATCATTAACATTAGTTAACATTTGACCATTTGGCACCGCTGAATTTCAATGTTAATTGTTATGAATTTAGTAAATTGTATGATTTGGCGAAATTTTGGTGACAATACTTGCGACTTAGCAATGAAATTTGTGATTTGGCGGCAAAAGTTGATAGTTGACGACGAAATTTTTGACTTGGCGACAAAATTTGGCGAGCTTGGAGATGGAGAAAGGCAGCTTTGGCATCATTATATTTTCTTTCCACACGAAAACCTCATATCTCTTCACAGACCAATATCTTGTTTCGACAAGATTAAAAGTCAAAGGAAGCTGTAACGTATTACTCTCAATCGTAAATTTTAAATTCTTGCCTAAACTGACATTCTAAACTATTCACCACAAACGATATTTGCATTAAGATTGCCGTATTATTTTAATTTTATATTTTTAAATGATTAATTAAAGCGTTAAACAAGCTTTTTAATTAACACACTTTTATTAACTTGATATAATGCAACTATTAATGTATGTAACGGAATTTTGCAATTCAATTTTCGGCAACTTCTTGTCGTCCAAAGGACCTAAATTTTGCACACGACTTCATAATCAATGACAATACTAGATACAAGTGTTTCCAGGCACTTTTCTCATCAGGGGCAGGTTCCAAGGGCAAACAAAAAATCTATACTCATACAAAACTATCGTATGTGACA
Source organism: Salticus scenicus (assembly GCA_963930645.1). Taxonomy (NCBI): domain Eukaryota; kingdom Metazoa; phylum Arthropoda; class Arachnida; order Araneae; family Salticidae; genus Salticus; species Salticus scenicus. The sequence continues at coordinate 82,826 of CAWVNO010000361.1, forward strand.
CAGTATTTGCATGTATTTGTATAATGTAGAGTGGTAACAATTAATTTTTTTTAATAGAGATTTAAAAGTATGTAATAGTTTTCTAAAACCTTTATTAGTTAATTTTTCAATAAAAGAGTGTTCTTTATTTTTTTTTTAAATGGTATAATTTTATTTATGAAAATAAGGGAATTCGAGTAATGAAATACTTTAATTTAAATTTAAATTTTCATGAAAATAAACTTCAACGGAAAATTCATTAAAATCGTCCCTAGTTCATTTGTTAAAGGGATACCTAAATGTCCCCAAATTTATTACCTTTTCTGCCATGCCAGTTTAATTCGTTTAGCATCGATTTACAAGATTTTTTTTAAAACGATGACATTTATCTTTTACATTATAGCATCTATGTCATAAAGCTAAGTCTAAATCACTGAGCTGAAGAACAACTGGAGGAAATGCTAGACCGGTTTTCGCGTGCCGTTTTTTGAAGGTTTGTCTTCCGAGCGTTGCATTGCAAAAAGCATTTGATATTTTTATATTTCAAAGTAAAATTGTGTAAAGGTTGTCTGTTCGAACAACCATATGCTAAACATGACATTACAATTTTAAATTTTAATTCTTTAAAGATTATAATAGTAATAGACGACAGGGCCGGTGACAGGGGGGGGGGGGGGGCACAGGGGACAACTGCCCAGGGGCCCGGGTGTTGGGGGGGCCCGGAACAAACGGAACAGAAGTGACAAAAATTTAAAATATGAAGTTTTACATTTTTTTTCTTGATATTTTCCACAATTCTAAAAACATGAGAAAAGGAATAACAAATTTAGATAAAAACCGTTTAGCAGTCCTAAATACTAGCGGTGATAATGGGCCCGCGACGCGATGCGGCGGGATTTAGGACCTAAGGGCTAAGGGAAGCTCAACAGGGAAGCGATATTTTTATCTGATGCATTATAATTTCTTTTTCTTAGAAAAGTCTTTTCAAACACTTTACGGGGTGGGGTGTGGGGGGGGGGGGTGGCTAAGTACTGCCACTGGAAGTAGATGCAGGAAGGGACAAATAGACTAATAGTAGATGTCGAATAATAAGGAAGCCTCATTTCCTTTTCTTTAATAGTTTCTTTAACGCATTTCGCATTTGGAAAAACCATTAGTATCAACTACTCAGATTTGAGGGGGTAAACTGTTGCTAGTAAAATTTCACAATCAATAAAAAAAAAAAAAAAAAAAATAATACTTTTAAAGAAATCATTATGGGAAGGAACAAAGCCAAAGCATTCCGAGTGGAATAAGAAAAATATTACGCATGTGTCCGACTTCCTTCGAAAGTTTCAAAACAACATGTTACACTTCACATGTCCAACCTGATATATTCAAAGAAATGTGTAATTGAGATGGTATTTTTGGTGTTTGGGAATAAGGCTGATTGACTGCACTAGAGTCCAAGGCCTGACGGGAAATGCCTTCTGTGGAGTTTTTTCTAAGAAGTCTTAGCCTGTATTTATGCAAGTTGCGTAGAAAACTCCGAACGGATAGGTCGACGAGTGCATCCTAGGATCGAACCCAGCACTAGAGGTCTGCACGGGCCGAAATTTTGAGGTCCAGGCCCGTTCGAAAACTTTGCTTACCCGGCCCGGCTCGTTTGTTTTTTCCCAGTGCATGGCCCGGACAAAAAACGATAATATCAGGCCCGACCCGGCCCGGCCCGATTCAAAAAAATGTAAAATAACAACAACAAAAAAAAAAAAGACTGCTTTTCCATGAAAAAGATTTTTAGTATGTGTTTTGCAGCGGTTTTATATAGCCAAGTAATAGAATGTTCTTTAACAAAACTGCTGAACTTTTACAAGGTAATTATATATAAACAGAAATTCTTTATTACAGACGTAAAGAAGGCACAAAGACAGACAGAAAGTCAAATCGAAAATATTAGCATTCTAATCCAACCATATTCAATAGAAAAGTTGCTTTTGCACATGCTAAAAATAATGCTACTTTCATCCAGTGCACTGGAGTAAATAAAAAGGAGCTTTCGCGAGAAAGTTACAGTGGAAGGATTTTTATTGTCTTCATACCACCTAAACTCTACAGACATATAGGACGCAAACCTTATGCACAGTAACGTACCTAATTTCTTTTGTTTGTACATGTGCGAAAATTAGTAGTGACATGCATACTATTTTGATTAGAAAACCATATAATATTACTTTAAATAAAATATATTAATTTCGAGACATGCTAAAAATATTTGCGGAAAATCAAATTGCGAACAGACAGACTGATAGACAATTAAATTGAAGTTAGATATTTTTTAACAAAATAAAATTTTATGTGACATACCAGCCTGTAAGATTATGTAAAATAATATTTTATCACTTTCCTTTTTCATTGATTAAAGAGGAAATTAAAAGAAGATTCGGGCCGACACGGCCCGGAAAAAAATTCATCCAGGCCCGGCCCGGCTTGAGTATACACAAAATAATTGAACCCGAGCCGGCCCGGCCCGAGAGCAGATTGAAAAATTCGGCCCGTGCAGATCTCTACCCAGCACCTCATGCTTACCACCTGTGAGTGAAGAACCGCTCGGCCGCCGGTGGGCTTCTAATTGGGATGAGAGCGACCAAATCAGTGCAAAAGAACTATAACTGGCCGGATATTGATAAAAAGTTAAATAGAAGCAATGCAAGATAAAGATATACTAAAAATGCAAAATTGTTTAGAAAGTATGAAGTAAAAATCACAAATAAAAAATAAAAATAAAACACTGAATTTCGTTTACAATATTTTAGAGGAAAATGTAAAGGAGCGGGAATTGTACAGTGACCACTTTTTCTTTTTACACATATGTAAGATGACAAGACATTAATAATAATTATAATAATAATAATGATAGAAATTCGCTAGTTTAATTAAAAATATGCCTAGAATGTATACAAATAGGATTTTATTTTTAGACAAAACTTAACTTGAAATTTTTAATTTAATTGAGAAATAAAATAAACTGATAAATATATATAATCTGGAGCAATAGGAGGGAATATTGCACAGGACGGGAGGATTTTTCATAAGTTTTCTGAAAAGTATATATATCTTTTTTTTTTAGAGATTATTACGACACCTATCATTTATATATATATATATATATATATTTAATATTTATTTGAAAAAGAAAAGAAAAAAAAAGTTTGTTATAAAATATATTTTGAATATCCCTCCTCTCAGCTTTTTATTATTTTTTTCTCGTTATATTCGAATGTTGATATATGATTGTATAAAATATATTTTTCTAACAAATTAAGAACCTTATAAAAACAAAAAGGAAGGATTTTTTTTATTTATTTTTTTATTTTTTTTTAATATTCACCAATCGCAATAAAAATAGCTAAGTACACAAATATTAACATATCTTAAAAATCACAGAAAAAACTAGAATTTCTATGTAGTTCAGCAACTCCTTTTTTTTTTTTTTTTTTTTTTTTTTTTTTCACTATATATTAGTTTAATAACAAATATTCCAATTTGTAGAGTTGCATGAAAGATACACCCGTAACAATATGGTATTGTCTGTCGTGTTTGAAAAATGTATATACACCTTCATTTAATTCTTTCAATCAGATTAAAAAAAAAAAAAAGTGATAAGGTACATGTTTATAATTATTCATACTTCTAAATAGTGTATCATTATCTAGTTCTAGTATTAATTTTTTGCAAGCACACGAAATTAAATATATGTTTAGTTTAGTTTAACAATCACGATTCTCTGAGTTGAGTAGAAAATAATAAAAAAATCTCTCTTTTCTTTTCTTTCTTTTTTTAAATAAATTTTCATGTATCTATACTTTGAGATTAAAAGTAAATCATATGTAAAACTTGCACAATAAATTAATAAAAAAATATATATATGGCTCCTGTCAGTAGCCGAGATGTTCTCCTCTAGAAGCTGGTAGAGAGGATATGTCGGGTTCAAACCTAGATTTGGTTCATCGGACTAGACATTCAGGTTTTCCTGTTTTTTTTGTTTTTTTTTTTTCTAAATTCGCATGAATACCATTTCCTTAAACGTTTAAATTTTAGAAAATGATCTAATTAAAATATTATTGATACAGTACATCTTAAATTATTCTTTAACGTTTTCCTTTTTTTTTTTTTCAAATGTTTTAATTAAAGAAAGTTTTTATATACTGTGCTGTATCTATTTAAAATTTCAATCAGTTCATTCCTAAAATCAGATAAATCAAATACAATGACTGAAGGTTCATGTCAGTTATTCATTACTGTAACTCCGGAGCAAAAACGGGGTTTAGAATTATTAAACTCTTATCTTTTACGCCGATCAAAGGTGTCGTGAGTTGTGTTCCTGCTAAAAATGTTTGGTCAAGGGAAAGGAAGAATCTGTCTTGTTTAAGTGACATGGGAAACATTTTCACACATCGAAACTTGAAAAAGTAATCACTGCTCATCGTTAGCCACCTAGTCAGTATTCATCTAAAAAAGGAACATATGGGGGGGGGGGGGGTCAGCAACTCATTTGGTGCTTTGCTTTGCTTATTTCCCAAGCAGTGCAATCTCATCTGTGCAATGTCCATTGGCTGTTATCAGTGGGAATGGTGGTAAAAACTATGTAATTACTAAAAATCTCATTTAGGAACGCAAACGCTAAACATTGCTTTTAAGTTTTTACATTCAGATTCAGTTTGTAGATTTTAGTGAAAAGAAGAAAATTTATCAATTACAGTATATGTTTATCAATACAGTATACAGTAGAAAAAATCATATATATATTCCTGTTGTGGCCTTTTTCTAATGCCTTGTCAAGATCTGGCTTGAGAGAATTTCCTCTGTGATTTTAAAGTAAGTTCATTTAAGAAAATTGAATTTTAATGACATTATAAATGATTTTGCAATTAAAAAAGCAAGAAAGATCAATTTCTAAGAAAATTAACTTAAAAGAACTACTTATTGCTTAAAAAATACAAAAATCATTTATTGTTAATTTCTTTTACTGCTTTTCTTTTTTCCTTTTTTTTTTTTTCTTTTTCTAATTTTAAATATGCATATTTAATAATAATAATAATAAAAGCCTTTAAATTAATAAAAGACTGATTATGCCTTTACTTTTGCTTGTTTAAAAAATTAATATTTTAAATCTTATTAAACACAGAAAAAAAAAAAAAAAAAGAGACTGAAAAGAAATTATCAGAAAACTTTCAGCCTTACTGTCGGCAGCAAAATTATTTGAGCGCTAGCAATAATTTCTGTGTAAAAAAGTACACTTAATACTGCTTTGTTAAAGAAATCCTTGTCAAGTCATGTTTTTAGTCAGTCTAACAATATAATTCCACAACGATTTATTTAATAAAACAGTATTAAATGTACTTTTTTCATATAAGAATTATTGCTAGCGCTCGAATAATTTTGCTGCCAATAGTATATACTTTTATGAATCTACTCAGCCCACTTGGTAATTATTAATGTTCACTTCATTCAAAAGTTAATTTTAAAAATATTTAATTATAGACCAAACAAATTTTCAGGGGATAGCTTATTAAATAAATAAGGCTCAAGGTTGTCAAAAAGAAATCCAGAATTTCTAAAAGAAATTTTTAGCTAAAATATCATTTTTCAAATATATTACATTTATATTTCAATCATGATATCTTTATTTTAAAATTTTATATTTAACTTTAAAGCACAATAGGTAATGCATATATCAATCAGTGATTGATCACAAGTCTTCTTTTGTAAATTAATATATTGAGAATGAAATGCAAAGTAATTGTATGTTTTTATCATGAATGAATGAATCAGCCTTCTTATTTAATCAAATTTCATCGTATAAATGTATAGTACGATAATGCACTACTTACTGTATCACTTTATTTTATTGGAGCTATTTGAAATACCGCAGTACCCAAAAATTTAAACTATTTTTCGATTAAAATTTAATAAGTGATTATGTGTGAGTGTGTGTATGTGTGTGTGTGTGGGGGGGGGCTGACTTTTGTTTGCCTAGGGGCCCGTAATTCCTGTCACCGGCCCTGATAGACGACCCGACAAATGTTGCTTGCCATGCAAGGCAGGCGAACGATTGCAGAAAAACTGGCACGCACGAACACTGTGTAAAAGTATTGGAAGCATTTGCTCCAGTTGTTCTTCAGCTCAGTGGTCTAAATCTGCTTAGCCCTAAGATATGTTGATTTTATTTACTTATTTTTTTTATTAACTTTTATTTTATTTGTTTAAAATCACGGATAAAATTTTATTTCACTTTTCTCAGTACATTATTGTAATTGTAACGTCATATTTTCTGTTAAGCTTTTTTTTTTTTTTTTTTTTTTTTTTTTTTAATCAGATTATTTAAATCAGATTGTTTAAAAACATGATTAAAATTTTATTATATTTTCGGTGATCTTTTTTATTATCATTTGCACGTGACATAAGCATCAGATTATAAATTTTTGCAATGAAAGCTATAAAAAATGTCGGCTTCATCACAAGAAAAATCACTTTTTAACTTGTAACTTTTAAGCAAATTGAAATTATCGAAAATGTTTAAATACAAAAGTTGTTCTTTCGAGTAAGGCGGTAATTCGCCTGATTTGAAGTATTTTCCTATTTTCAATATTAAAGAAATTATGGGCAAATGAAAATTTCCACCCCCCACCATTTCCACACCCCCTTTGTGCTGGATACCCCATCTACGAACTCGACCGAGATTTTTACTGTCCTGACAACATATCCCGAGCTGGTTAAATTTAAATAAAAATTACTCCTGTTATCGTGTTCACAACTTAACATGGGAAAAAGCGTTATACATATATATATATATTATATATATATATAAACTTTTGAACGGAGGGTGGTTTTGGGTTCTAGGGGTCATGATCGGTGAAGATATAAAGAAATTTTCCAGAAGTCGTGTCATGAGAACCATTGCAATAGGTAGATCTCCTATAAGGAATCTACCTAAAATGTACAATTTAATTGCAAATTAAATTTTATCCTCATACGCGTATTTCAAATTCTAACTATGATTAAATTATTTTTAATACATCATTCGAAAGATATTTTAAAGTACTTTTATATTATCGAAAGTGGGATTCAAGATTTCGCTTCATTTACATGTTTTGAGGTCTCCTGAATCGGTTTTCTTTTGTATCTCAGCTACTAATTAAAATAATTTCATAAGTAATACATCATTCGATAGCATTGTTGATTTGCAATCGAACAGTAGATTACAGAAATTTCTACCGCCAGATGGCGCTGTAATATTTTAAAATTTCAATATTTCAATTTCTACTTATGATTAAATTATTTTTAATACATTATTCGAAAGATATTTTAACTTTCTTTTATATTATCGAAAGTTTTAACCAGATTTGCACGTTTTGAGGTTGCCTGATTAGGTTTTCTTTTGCATCTCAGCTAATTCAGTTAGACCGTTCAAGATTGGTATATGTAGGTTAATTAGGAAGGGCTGAAAGGGTGGGGAAGATATAGGCGTGCACCGCGCACACGGGACAGCGCTGCCGAAGACAGTGGGAACCCGGTCCGACTTTTTAACCGATGAGAAATGATTTTTTTTTTCATTTTCTTTTCTTAAGAAAAAAATTTGATTTGAGAAGGAATATGTGCGCGTAGCGCGCGTATACCTTAACACGTGCGCGCGAAGCGCGCATGGGTCTGCGCTGCCGAAAGCAGTGGGGACACGGTGTGAGTCTTTACCAAATCAGAAATGATATTTTTTAGGGGCACGAAGGGTCAGGGAAGGAATACGCGCGCGCAGCGAGTGTATTCCTTAACTTGAGCGCGCGCAGCGCGCATGGGACTGCGGTGCCGTAGGCAGTGAGGACCCGGTCCGACTTTGTACCCGATGAGAAATGATTTTTTTTTAATTTTCTTTTCTTAAGAATAAAAATTTGATTTGAAAAGGAATATGTGCGCGCAGTGCACATATACCCTCACACGTGCGCGCGCAGCGCGCATACCCGGTGTGAGTTTTTACCCGATCAGATTTTTTTTTTTTTTTTTTTTGAGGGGGGGACACGAAGGGTCAGGGAAGGAATACGCGCGCGCAGCGCGCACGGGGCTGCGCTGCCGAAGGCAGTGGGGACCCGGTGGGAGTTTTTACCCGATCAGATTTTTTTTTTTTTTTTGAGGGGGAGGCACGAAGGGTCAGGGAAGGAATACGCGCGCGCACGGGGCTGCGCTGCCGAAGGCAGTGGGGACCCGGGCCGACTTTTTACCCAATCAGAAATGATTTTTTTTTTTTTTTTTAATTTCTTTTCTTGACACTAAAAGTTACTGTTAGTGTTTCATTAATTTTAGTGATTCATTTGAAAATACTGACCCGCTAGCGGGCGAAGCTCGCTAGTACTTATATGTTTCCTGAAACAAACTAGTATGTCGTAGCCACCACAACACTTTCTTCTACAAATTTACGAAATACAAATTTTTTATTAAATTATAATTTATTAAAATTATTTTCCGTGAAGAATGCAGACGATTTTTATCTCAAAGTAGTATAAAACTAAATGCCGAAAAAAAGTCAATTTTGTACAGAGTTTTTTTTTTTTTTTTTTTTCTTTTTCCGTTAAAAATGAAAAAAAAAAAAATCAAAAACTTCGTTTTAAATCATCTATATTTCAATCGTTCATTTTAAAGGTATTGACGAGTTGTTCCTGAAGATACCCATATTAAAAATTTGCAAGGGCTGAAGCAATTCCCCTACATACTCACACTTTTCTTTTCCACTTTTCTTGCAAAGGGGGGGGGGGGGACTATTTTCCCACAAGATGACAACAAATCAGAAATTTTTTGGTTATGTGAGATACATAAATTCACACCTAGTTTAATAGTTTATTGGTGTTTGCTCGGCGTCAAAATGTCTGGGTACCACCTTCGCCAGGGAGCGCAAGGCGGCATTATCAAAGTCAAGCGTGAAATTGCGGTGACTTTGTATCTGAGAGTGTGAAAGGATGCACGGAATATCCTTTTTCATGAGTCTGCAGACAGAGGGGCCCCTCGGACCTCACACTGGCAGTCGAGTACAAAAGAAGAAAACCTTGACGATGTCACAAGACTTTTTTTTTTATTATTTATTTATTTATTTATTTTGGGGGGGGGGGGGGCATCCTCGAATCGGTTTAATTATTTTTGTGTATGTTCCTGCCGGGCTGAGTCTGGAATAAAAGTTTTCAGAGACATGTCGACCAGGATTTTTTTTTTTTTTTTTCGCTTTCCTCGTTAATTGCCGAAGAATGAAAATTACAAAACGTTTCTTTAGGAATTTATTTTGCGTACATTTATAGACTAATATGTCACATGAAATTTCATTTTGTTAAACATTGTTTATAACTTAAACTTGATTGTCTGTGTCTCTTCGCGCTCTGATTTCCGCAAATATTTTTAACATGTTTGGGAACTGATATATATTATTGAAATAAAGTCACAACAGCAGCTTTCCTATTCAGAATAGTATATGAAAATCGCTACTAGCTCGCGCACATGTACAAACAAAAGAGATTGATACGTTACTGTCTCAGTCTTTGTGTCCTATGGTTTGTAGATCCTGCAGACTATGAGAGGTATTTTTTAAGAATTTTTCAGATTCTTTCCAGGCCCTGATTTTATCTGACTAAACTTTTAAATGTCATACAGAGATGGGCTCGATAAGCGAAGTTTCCGTTTTTTTACTTGCATTTCACGACGGCCGTTGGTAATGGAATTATTTGTGTTCGGTTAAAAAATTCCATGTCGAGCTGAGCTTTCACCTGATTTACATGTTTTAAGGTCTTCTGAGTTCAAAAGAGTGGTTTTCGACAGTTGGTTAGTGTATGTGTATACGTGGATTGTGTGTGTGTGCATGTAAGTGGGGAAAGTTCTAACTATCCTATCTCTGAAACTTATAGAGACAGAACGACAAAACTTCAGAATCGAGACACTTGTGGTATACAGATGATTTTTTAACTATCGGTGAAAATTGGAAAATCGAAAATTCGCTATTGGAAACCGGGAAGTGGGATGTAAGTCAGTATTTCAAAAAACAGCTCTAACGATTTTCTTCCAATTTGCTCTATAAATACTCTTGTTAGACGTCCGTTCGTATGAATGAGTTGGCTAGTTCAGAAAAATAGATAGGCGTCCTGTATAAGTTGCTCATTCTTAGGGCTTGCAAATGCGTTGTTCCTTTAACTCTTTATCTACCAACGTGACTTTAAAGTATCATTATTTTAAGAAGCGCATAAAATTAAATTTATGGACGAAATGTCGAGGACTATTTATCAGAATATCACGTATATACTTGACTTTCATGTCACTACAAGCCATCAGACGCTACATGAACCGTTTGTGTTCTAGAAAGGATTTTATAGTGGAGTGCCCTCGCTGTGTTTGCTTGGAATTTTTCACGATCTTCACGTGTGTTGTCATTAATTTCTACATTACTTCAAGAATATCCCATCGATCTGAGTAAGGAAAAACTTTTAAGTTCAAAGTACTTTTAAGTTAAACTTTTTAAGTTCAAAGTACATATTTAGACATCTGTGTACCAGTGACACATTAAAGTACCACTTCCCAAAATCCTCTTCATTGACTGCGATAAGGTGACAGACATCACTTTTATTGCATATATCTTTAAAAAATACTCTTAGTAACTAAGATAGTTAACTCTTAGTAACTAAGTTTCTAAGTTTAACTCTTAGTAACTTACTCTTAGTAACTAAGTTTCAATACTTTTTTTTTTTTTTTTTGTTATTTGTTTCATAATGCAGTAGATAAAGAGTTAAAATGATTGTACGAACTTTTTCCGTCATGCTTTACTGACAACCCTTTTAGGCATCTTTTCGTAAGTAATGGTTGTTTTATGATGAAAAACTGAGTATGAGAAGTTTCGGTGAAAGTCGGTATCTCAAAAATGGATCTAACGATTGTCTTAAAAATTGTGACATAAGCTCCTTTTAAATATCCTTTCTCATCTTACGTGGTTTTTACAGGAAAATGAACAATTCTCCTGGTGAGGTAGGTCAGTTTTAAATATCGGAAATCGGTGTTTCAGATAACGACACTACCAATTTTTTACTTTCTTCTATATTCAAATGAAGAAAGTATGGGCTTAGTAAAAATTTTCGACTTTTAGTTTTCGATCTAGATCACGATTTGACCGTTTTTAGAAAATGTCTGCCTGTCCGTCTGTCTGTCTCTCTGTGTGTGTGCGTGACAAAAATTTTGTGGCGACTATATCTCCGGGATTTCTGCTCAGAATTGTATATAAATTTATATGTAGATGCATCTTGGCCTAAGTGAGTGCCTATCAACTTTGGATGTCAACCGCTCAACAGATGGCTCTGCTACACAGCGATTTCTGCAATTTAAAGGAAGATTATATTTCAGGTTCTATTGTGTAACTTCAAACAAAACTTGATTTGTGAGAAGGCCATTATGAGACATTATGCTGATTAGGTTTTGATTCTTATTGGCCAACAGGTAACGCCGCTATGTTGTGAAATTCCTCGATAACGTGATGGCTGTATCTCAATTTCTATGGCATATAACTGTACGAAACTTGATATGTGAGGTAATTATTATAAAAACGAATTTTTTAAGATGTTATTTACAGACAATAAAACTGTCTTTCTTTGGACATTTAGTGCTAGTTTTATCTAAGATGAAAATCATTTGCATTAATCATGTTAAATAATTTTAATAAATAACAGTTTTAATAAATTATTTGTCCTTAGTGAATTTGTATAGGAAAATAGAGAAGGATGTCTTGTGGTGGCCACAACATACTAATTTGACTAGTGTTGACTTTTCCCCCTCACTTGTAATTGTTATTATACTTTCATGCTATTTTCTATGAATTTGTGATCCCCCCCCCCTATTTTTCCCCACATTCTAAACTGCGGTGGTTTACTATATATTACAAGAGCCTGAAGCCTGGATCTATCAACGGGGTTATATTAGCACCGGTCTGGTCTAATATTAGCACCACCACAGTTTAAAACGTAGAAATATAGGATTGGGGGGGGGGATAGACCATAGGAAAAAGCAAGTCTGGAAAAAACAACATTGGACAGAAACTGCATGGAAATAAGACGAGAAAAAGTGTTTAGGTTTTGTGCTTGTTTACCAATTGACCGCACTAGGGTCCTAGGCCTGAGGAGAGTGCCCTCCATGGGGGTCTTTCTGAGGGAACCTAGCCCGTATTTACGCAAGTTTTGGTGAAAATTATGGAAACTTCGAAACGCTAGGCCGACGAGCGCGACCCAGGATCGAACCTCACGTCTGCTAGCTTTAAGCGCAGAACCTCTCGGCCACTGGTGGGCCGACGAGAAAAAGAATTCAAACGGTGGGACTGGTGGGTTCAGGGCCCTGTAACTATCTACATCTCACTTGACAAAAAGCATACAAAGACTCTGAAACATTGATCGACTATCATAAGTTATATGCTCCCTATTTTGAGCACAGAAATAACATTTTGACTGGCAGCAAGCACGAGGTTGTACATTTCTTGGTTACCGTTGTTAAGTGCTGATATATATTGAAAAACTCTCTTTTGCCTATTGTCGAGCGATTTTGTTTAATTATTTTCGCCAGTTGTTGCTAAGTGTAAGTCTCCTAGGATAATTTTATGCATCAGCAAACATCAGGAAGTTTCAAACTGCACTACATTCAGCAATTTTACTTTTTAAATTACGTTTTTTTTTTTTTTTACAAATATTGAATTATAAAAAGAATAATATAGAGAAAATTATAATATGGAAGTAATTTTAAGAATTAATATTGGTCCATTATTACTTTCTTCTATATGTAATATAGAGAAAGTATTGGATTCGTAAAAATTTTCGACCTCGGGTTTTTGATGGATTTACACGTTTTGAGAGCTGTAGAACACGATTTGACCCTTTTTAGAATATGTCTGTCTGTCTGTCTGTCAGTCTGTCTGTGTGTGTGTGTGTGACAAAATTTTGTGGCAACTGTATCTCAGGAACTACTGCACAGAATTTCATACAAATTAGTATGTAGTTGCACCTTGACATAAATTAGTGCCCATCAACTTTTGGTAAAAATTGTCTTACAGGTTGCGTTGCCATCCCGCTTTTTCTAAATTTTTAACATGGTGATATAGGACAAAATTTTGTATAAATGTGCATAAAGAGAATTATTTTTTAGTAATCATTATGAAATTTACAAGAATTATTTATAATAGAGGTAGTCAACTGGGGAAAAAATTTTGTATGCGTAGGAGCCACGTGAACCCCCCTGGGGGGAAGTCCCCCCTCGAGGGTAGTAAATTTTCAAGATGGGTATCTTTCGAAAGGTCTCGTCAATGCCTTTAAAATGAATGGTTGAACTATAAATCTGTGATAATTTAAAACAAAGTTATCGTTTTTTTTTACTTTTAACAAAAAGTAACTTAGAAAAAAAATCATATATATATATATATATATATTTTTTTTTTTAAACGAAATTTAATCAGACTTGGTATTTAGTTGGCCCCTGACATAAACTGGGGCTGATTAGATTTGGGGATCAATCACTCAACAGGTGGTGCTGTGATCGTATTTTTTCTAAATTTTTAACATGGCAGTACAGGAAAAAATTTAGTATAAATGTACATAATGGGAGTTATTCTTAACCTGTGATTGTGAAATTAATATGAATTATCGATAATAGTAGTAGTTCATTAGGAAAAAAATCTCGGTCATCGCTCCCCCCCCCAGGGGAAAGTACCCCCCCGGGGGGGGGTAAATTTTCAAGATGGGTATCTTTCGAAAGGTCTCGTCAATATCTTTAAAACGAATGGTTGAACTATAAATATGTGATAATTTAAAACAAAGTTATCGATTTTTTTTTTAACGAAAAAAATCTTTGAAAAAAAAAAATCGTATTTTTTTTTTTTTTTTTTTTTTTTTTTTTTTAATATTGTTACTGCGTGAATTTGTATAGGAAAATATAGAAGAAAGTCTTGTGGTGGCCACAGCATACTAGTTTTGAATAGGGATTTCAATTTAAAATATAGAGCATCTTTATATCATTTAATGAATTATCATGTTCCTTTAAATAATTCAGGTCGACTGCTCCTTCCCCTAGCACGTTTTCTTCTTTTCAATTCCGCTGATCTGGTCAGCAGGCTTTGTAACCCAGATAATAGCCCTCAAAAACTGTTTTTAACTTTTTTGAAAATCAATAACAAATAAAAAAAAAATCCCTTTTCGGCAAGCTTAAAGGCAAAGGTAGATTCCTTTACGTTAATGTTACAAATGTAAAGAAATTTTACATATGCATTAATACTTAGCCAATGGCTTTGTTCCCACACGTTGCATTATTTACGTCGCTATTCTGTTTTCAAGAAATTTAATTTTCAGCTAAAAAAGGATTTTATTAAATCTACTTAAAATTTTAGGATTAAAATTTTAAGGATTAAAATTTTAGATTTATTGGTCTGTAAATGCTTCAATTTTTTTTTTAAATTCAAGCTCATAATCATTCAACAAATAGAATTCTTAAAGATATACAATCCCAGCAATGATGAATCCCGGAGGGGGCTATTGGGCTACACCCCCTCCCCACCCAAGCTTAATCAAAATTATAATTTTTATATAAACTCCATATAACTGAAGTTCAATATCTTTCTTTTAAAGAAAAAATAATAGAAACGTGAAAATGCACTTGTGACCTTACTATGGTCAAGCACTGGTAAGCCTGGCGTTACTATGGTCAAGTCAAATACAGTTAAGTGGTAGCGGTTTTTAGATAGTTATTTCATTGTAACTTTTAATGAATTATTGAAAGTTTTGTATTGTGTTTTTATGATCCTTATTGTCAGATGAGTAAAAATTGTAAAGTGAAACTGTTTTGATTCACATAAGCTGGAACATTAACATTAGTTAACATTGGACCATTTGGCATCGCTGAATTTCAATGTTAATTGTTATTAATTTAGTAAATTGTATGATTTGGCGAAATTTTGGTGGCAAAACTTGCGACTAATCAATGAAATTTGTGATTTGGCGACAAAAGTTGATAGTTACGACGAAATTTTTGAATTGGCGACAAAATTCGTTGTCAGACGACAAAATTTGGCGAGCTTGTCGATGAAGAAAGGCTTCTTTGGCGTCATTATATTTTCTTTCCACGCGAAAACCTCATATCTCTTCACAGACCAATATCTTGTTTCGACGAGATAAAAAGTTAAAGGAAGCTGTAACGTATTACTCTCAATCGTAAGTTTTAAATTCTTGTCTAAACCGACATTCTAAACTATTCACCACAAACGATATTTGTATTAAGATTGACGTATTATTTTAATTTTATATTTTTAAATGATTAATTAAAGCGTTTAACATGGTTTTTAATTAACACACTTTTATTAACTTAATTTGATGCAGCTATTAATGTATGTAACGGAATTTTGCAATTCAATTTTCGGTAACTTCTTGTCGTCCGAAGAACCTGAAATTTTGCACACGACTTTATAATCAATGACAGTACTAGATACAAGTATTTCCAGGCACTTTTCTCATCAGGGGCAGGATCCAGGGGCAAACAAAAAATCTATACTTATACAAAACTATCGTATGTGACACAGGATTTGGACGTATTTATATAATGTAGAGTGGCAACAATTAATTTTTTTTAATAGAGATTTAAAAGTATGTAATAGTTTTCTAAAGTCTTTATTAGTTCACTTTTCAATAAAAGAGTGTTCTTTATTTTTTAAAAAATGGTATAATTTTATTTATCAAAATAAGGGAATTCGAGTAATGAAATACTTTAGTTTAAATTTAAGTTTTTATGAAAGTAAACTTTAACGGAAAATTCATTAAAATCGTTCCCAGTTTATTTGTCAAAGGGATAATACCTATATGTCCCCAAATTCATTACTTTTTCTATCATGCCAGTTTAATTCGTTTAGCATCGATTTACACAATTTTTTTTTTTTTTTTTTTTTTTTTTACGATGACATTTATCTTTTACATTATAGCATCTATGTCATAAAGCTAAGTCTAAATCTGCTTAGCCTGGCTTAGCCCTAAGATATGTTGATTTTATTTACATATTTATTTATTTATTTATTAACTTTTATTTTATTTGTTTAAAATCACGGATAAAATTTTATTTAATTTTTCTCAGTAGTTCAGTATAGAGCCCCTTAAATAAATAATAGGCCGGCGCATCACCGCCATTTTTTTGCCTCGTAAGAGGACAGCATTTCCGCTTGGCGATTTTATCGCTTCACTGGTGGTTTTAAGAAATTTTCATCTAAAAATAAAATCGACCAAAAATGATAAGCAACACAAGTAATCTGTTTCTGTTTCTTAAATAATTCATAACATTTGAAAGGGGAAAAAAAAAAAGAGCGTACCAATTAAAATTGGAAAGTTTTTTCAACGACCTAATACTATCAGGACACGGAAACAGGACAACTTTGGCGAATCAAAAAAACGTCGCCAAGACTCTACAAACACACAGTAAAAAAGCGTTTCTTAAAATAATTTATGGTTATTAAAATACATATTTAGATTTAAATAATACTTTTTTTTTTTTAATTTTTTACTTTATAAATGTCAGAAATGCAAAGAAAAGTATAAGTGAATAACAATAAAACTTACTATGCAAAGCTGTGCATTAGGTCCCGGGATCCAAGAATCTGGACGACAATTCGCAGCCCATTTTCTCCTTCTTGCATTATCCGAAGGAAACTTAAACATTTTGTATCCTTTTCTGGAGTGTTTATAGCAGTTTATTGCTGAACAACCTCCCATATTGCAGTTTATTTCACTAAAATTACGAGCAAGACGGTAGAAACAATGGATGCCGTTTGTTTATCACGCTGGGTACATGCGGCAACCCTAAGGCAAAAAAATGTCGGATGCGCCAGCTCGTATATATAGGAGCCTTAGTTCAGTACATTGTTGTAACTGTGACGTCATCTTTTCTGTTAAATTTAACATTTTTTTTTTTTTTTTTAATGGACAATATTCCTGTGACGTCACAGTGGGTAAAATCGCCGAACACGTGGCCGATATTTTGTAAACAAATTAGATTCAAGATGCCATTTTATTGTTACGCATAACATTTTCCTAAATATTTCTCCAGTGAAACTTAATAATCAGATATCTGTTCAAACAAGAACAAAAGAGAAATGTAAACAACTGAATCGAATGATAAAGTTAAGACTATTCCATATCGTAAAATTGCAGAACATTTTATGTATACACACATATATAAAAAATGAATAAAAGATTAATAAGAACATTTTATACACACATACATATATATAGACAACAAAGCTTAAATAATTAGAATTTCAATCACTTTAATAAAGGAATTTATTAAATGGAACATCCATTTAAATTTGGATGGATGGATGGATGGGTTTTACGTCGCACTAGTGCTGCGCAGATGGGCAATTGGCGACGGTCTGGGACACACCTCTAGAAATGGTCCGGAGACATGCCATCACAATTTTGATCCTCCACGGAAGGGATGGCTCTCCCGCTTCGGTAACCCCCAGAGGTAAATTTTTGATGGGAACATGGAGGACATTGCGGCCACGACAGATTTTACGTGCACCAGCCACCATTAGTGTACACGACGGTCTTTGGCCGGCTCGAGTACCGAACCCGCAATCTTCCAATTACGAGGCCGGCGCTCTACCGACTGGGCTACCGCGTCCCCATTTAAATTTGGTAACATCGCCACAGTTGACATGGCAACTTTTAATAATACATATGTTGATTAATATTAAAGTATATTACTAAAACTGGATTAAAAACAAAACAAAGGTATCGCTATATAACTCTTACTTCAATTTCATATAATCTGTAACTCTTATAAATAATATTGCAAGATAAAAATTTGTAGGCCACAATGCTTTGCTATGGTAGAGTTGAGAATTGTTTTCGGAAAACAGCTGATTTTTTTATAGTCTCGAACCCAAAGGAGGAATATGGTCCATTAGGTTATTATATTGTTTAAAAACAACGAGATATATAAATTAGAGTGCTGATTCAATGAATGAAGGATTAGCTTTCCGTGGTTCAAGATGAATCACGTGACACGCTCCAATAGGTTGCTGTGTTTGGCCCTTTATCGCTATATTGGCATTTAAAATATGAGTTCGACAAAGTATCATCATTATTAGTAGGTAACATGACAGTCCTATGACCGAAATAAATTGTTTTTAAAATAATTTTACACATATTTCACATTTAATAATAGTAAAATACCTTTCTTTTTTTTTTCATCGTTTCTCAACAAAGTTTAAAAGAAAATTTAAACTTTTAAAGAGCTAAATTTAACAACAAATAATAATTTTTCAACTATTTTTAAGCATTTTGTCGGTTAAAGTTAAACTACACGAAATAAAAAAGAAGTAAAATCAAAATAAAAATGGTTTAGAACAAAAGAATATTAAACTACGTAAAGTAAACAAAAACATTGAAACCGTTGCCATAGAAATTTACTGAAAATAAGCTGTTACCAAGGAAACCACCGAATACGCAGGTGCAAGGAGAGCATGTCACATGACTCATCTTGGACCTTCTCAAGGGTTACCATTTATCACTCTACTTTATATATCTCGTTGTTTAAAAACATGATTAAAATTTTATTATATTTTCAGTTATCTTTTTTATTATCGTTTGCACGTGACATATGCATCAGATTATAAATTTTTGCAATGAAAGCTATCCGCGATTGTAATGAAATGCTCGCCCTCTGGTGGGCTAAGGTGAAATTATCACACAACTGCATATCCTCATATTATGCAATCGACTTTCCATGATGAAATGGCGGAGAAAGAATAATAATTACACGTGGCTGTTATATTTACTAACAACTGCAGTGTTCAGAGAGCGCCATCTATCGATCATTACAAACGCGGATATAGAAAATGTCGGCTATATAGAACAATTGACGAAAAATCACTTTTTAGCTTGTAACTTCTAAGCAATTGAAGCTATCGAAAAAGTTTAAATACAAAAATTTTTCTTTAGGGTAAGGCGGTAATTCGCCTGATTTGAAAATTTTCCCTATTTTCAATATTAAAGAAATTATGGGCAAATGAAAATTTCCACCCCCAACCATTTCCACCCCCTTTGAGCTGGATACCCCATCTACGAAATCGACCGAGATTTTTACTGTCCTGACAACATATCCTGAATTGGTTAAATTTAAATAAAAATTACTCCAGTTATCGTGTTCACAACTTAACATGGGAAAAAGCGTTATACATATATATATATATATATATACCTATATATATATATATATATATATATATATATAAACTTTCGAACGGAGGGTGGTTTTGGGTTCTAGGGGTCATGATCGGTGAAGATATGAAGAAATTTTCCAGAAGTCGTGTCATCAGAACCATTGCAATCGGTAGATCTCCTATAAGGAATCTACCTAATAAAGGAGCTACCATTGTTTCAGAATTTGAAAAAACTGAGTTATAATTACTTATTCGTCTCCAGAAGCCAGAGCCAATGTTATTCTATGGAGAATTCTGCTCCATTATAACTTATTAACTAATATATATTTTTAAATTCCGTTTTCACATACAGAAACTTCACAACTATTAAACAATTTATCGCTTTCTAAAAATTAATTTTTAAAGTTTTTAATATTTTATTTTGAGGTTGTAAAATGTAAATTTGTATAATGTGAAATTTTTTATTTATGAGCTTAAAAATAAAATCTAAAAAATAAAAAAAATCCATTTTTAGAAAGCGATTAATTGTTTAATAGTTGTGAAGTTTCGGAAAATGGAAACGGAATTTAAAAATACGTATTAGTTAATGAATTATAATGGGGCAAAATTTCCCATAGAATAACACTGGCTTCGGCTTTCGGAGACGATAGGTAGAGTCCCCTTAAGTGTTTTTTTTTTTTTTTTTTTTTTTTTTTTTACAAATATTGAATTATAAAAAGAATAATATAGAGAAAATTATAATATAGAAGTAATTTTAAGAATTAATATTTGCCCATTATTTTGAATAGGGATTTCAATTTAAAATGTAGAGTATTTTTATATTATTTAATGAATTATAAATGTGTAAAATTTTTCAGGTCGACTGCTCCTTCCTCTAGCACGTTTTCTTATTTTCAATGCCGCTGATCTGGTCAGCAGGCTTGTAGCACAGATAATAGCCATCATAAACTGTTTTTAACTTTTTTGAAAATCAATAACAAATTAAAAATTGAAAGAGCTACCATTGTTTCAAAATTTGAAAAAACTAAATTATAATTATTAAATTACTATAAATAATACTTCATCTAAATTTTCTTCTGTATTTTATTTAAATAATATTTTTTTAGTGATTCATTTTTGTATTCCATTCCAGATTTACAAACATGTTTACTTTAAATGCATTTAGAATAATTACTAATGATTTATTGAACCACCAATCCATGATAATTTAATTAGATTATCGATTTTTTTTTTTTTTTTCATTTTTAGCAACTAAAAAGTATTTTTTAAAGTGTCATTTTGTAGAACATTAAATTGATTTTCTTTGCATTTTTAATACTATCCTTCCACCGGTATGAAAATGATTTGCATTCATCTTGGAATATACAATTTTAAGCAATAATTTGCATTGTATGTAACTGTATAGGAAAATACAGAAGAACGTTTTGTCACAACACACTAGTTTTTTTTAAACTCGCTATGTGAACTCTGTTTTATATGTCTTTACACATATGTCAGTTTTCTCTTACTGGAAAAATTGTTAGGTGCTTATTAATTTTATTTCTGCTGACAACATTATCTCCAAAAAGTTTACATAATAGTAAGTTTACACATTATAAATAATATTATGCTACTGGACCTGCAGATCAGGTGCCTCAACGTTCTATTTGCCTCACTCATTACCCAGCTAATAATTATTTATTCCATCATTTAAAATGATTATATATATATATATATATATATATATATATATATATATAATTAACTAGCTACTTAAAAAAAAAAAAACGTTTCTGAGGGGGCTATAACCCCCTCAACCCCCCGTTGTATCTGTCTGTCTATATCTATTTATGCATACGTGCATATATATATATATATATATATATATATATAATATATATATTTCCTTGTAACTCATAAATACTTCTACCAAACTTCATGACAAATGCTTGCACAATAAATTGGAATTATTTTGTGTTGCCCTGTAAACAAATGACCAGTTCTATGTCTAACAGAAACCATGCTTTAAACGTTCTAATAACAAACGTTTATTTCATTATGTTTAACCCTTTGCGGCGCAAGACAATTTGAAAGATTTAAATTATACTGCCACCGGAATTCACAAACTAAATTAAACTAAAAGAGATTTTAAATTTTAAGGTTTAAAAAACCGGTTTTTTCTGATATGTTATAAACGTGAATTTTTGCTAAAAAATTTCCGGGATGAATTTTTGCAGCTGGATCTTAAATTTTGCGTCCTCGCAGCGAGGACAGCACACGTTAAAGGGTTAATGGAGTGTAGCCACGTTAAAATGCACTTGTAAGAAGCAACGTCTATAGACCGTTGTTGTACGAAATTCTTTTATGTGTTCCTGCACACTAGCTACAGTAATTATATACACCAATAAAAACTATACAACTAATTTATTTATAACTCACTACTATTTAAACCAAATTTAGCATCATTTGGATGA
Source organism: Salticus scenicus (assembly GCA_963930645.1). Taxonomy (NCBI): domain Eukaryota; kingdom Metazoa; phylum Arthropoda; class Arachnida; order Araneae; family Salticidae; genus Salticus; species Salticus scenicus. The sequence continues at coordinate 104,486 of CAWVNO010000361.1, forward strand.
TTACAGAATGCCATCGGAATTCTTGTGTGTGGTCCTGTAAATAAATTATTTAGTCTGTAGATACCTAGAGAAAACATGCATCGTTATAGTGTATGCTAATTCCAGTATGCTGAATGTAGCATAACGAAATTTTACATAATTTGGATGATTATGTGACATTCTCGGAAGATTTTTAAAAGGTCCTGTACATGTCTAAGCACACATTTTCTTCCGAAAGCATCTCAATAATGTATGCTAATTTCATTTTCTTAAATAGAGTGTAACCATGTTAAAATGTGGTTAAGCGAAAATCTGCCCAGAGGCCGTAATGATAGGAAAAACTTTGGTGTGTCCCTGTACATGAACTACAAATACAATACACACCGAAAACTCTACAGCTAATTCGTGTGGCTCATAAACTGGTGTACCAAATTGCAAGTCAATAGGGTGATAATTTGTGACCGCTATCGCGAAACATACGTACAGACAAACGGACGAAAGCATTACTCCCTTCTCGACACGGAGGCCTCCAGTAACGTTCCGGCAATTATGGAAGTCGGGTTGTTGTTACACGCCAGATTTATTTATTTCATTTAGGGAACAAACATTTAAATCATGTTTTCTCCAAAAATAAAGAGAATTGAGTCAGTGATCTTTCTTTGAACTCAACGTAAAATAATATGTCTACATATCTTCCTATAGTGACTAGTAATACATCCAAACAATCGATATTAAGAGCTTAGTAATTTTTAAGTTTATAGGTTTTTTGTGTTTTCTGAAAAATTGCATCTGAAGGGGAATAAAATCTTTTTGTAAAAAAAATAGAACCGACTCCAAGAAATGGGAATGAAATGAAACAGTAAATTGCGCCTAAAAGTATAAAATAATTTCCTTCGCCAAACAACCTATAACACTACAATTAATCATAACTTTTGATGTCGGCGCAAAATTAAATAAAATATAATTAGTTTTTAAAGATCTGTTTTTAGATCGGTAGCAAGGTTTATTAGTAGCATCTATATAGAACAGTGAACATTCCTTACAAGGCAGTATTTATGTTTCTACGAAGTTAGAGTTTCCTTTGCAAATTTGGTATAACTTTGATAACTATCATACTTGGTGGCTTTTGGATTTGGCGATCAAAACATGCACGCAAGATGTATATTTTCATAATATATATTGTACGATGTATTGTTTCATATTCTTGATTACTCTCTTAATATACCTTATCAAACTAATCATGATATCCTAAAGAAATTAAATATGTTTGCCAGAACATTTTGCGATTTTTCTTTCACCAAGGACGTCGGATACCAGGATCTTCGCCAACTTTTGCTGCTTACGAAATCTTATTTGTTTTCTTGAATCAAAGTTGTTTTCGGCTGCGTTTTGCAGGTGGCAATGTGAGATGTGTATATTGAATAGGATTTGATTTTTGTATTGAATAAAGTTATCAATTTTTATTTAATTTTGCGCCGACTTCAAAAGTTATGATTAATTGTAGTGTTATAGGTTGTTTGGCGAAGGAAATTATTTTATACTTTTAGGCGCAATTTACTGTTTCATTTCATTCCCATTTCTTGGAGTCGGTTCTATTTTTTTTACAAAAAGATTTTATTTTTCTCTTTTCAGTGAAAATTTATTCATATAGCAGAACATCAGAAGACGTTCGACGGCAGCTTCACAAATCACAACTTCCAAAAAAAGTGACATAACTCAAAAAATGGTTTATGTCACTGAAAAATACATGAAATGCACCCAATGTGAACAAAAAAGTTACATCTCCATCTAGAAAGTTATCCACTCGAGAGACAGTTGTGCCAGTTTTATTATAGTCAAGTTATTTTTAAGTTGATTTTTCTCAAATGCTGCATTTTTAAGTTGTGCTACTTTTCTTGCCTTTATCGGATGTGAGCAAAAAACTATCTATTGAACGAACATACGTTAAATTAAAAAGTCTTTAGAAATGTAAAGGACGGATACGCTGTATTCGTAACCGAAAATTCTGTTCGGCTTTTATTTTGAACTTTACAGTGAATACGTGTCACCCGCTGCGCTGGAAATTGCGCAGCGTAAAGTTCAAACAAAGAGCAAAATATGCATTGCAGCTGACGGACAGAAGTTGCAACATAGATACTTACATACTGCTTTTACCAGTGTAGCTGCAAGCGTTCAGCAGTTAGAGTGAGAACAGACTTTTGTGAGTATCCTGTAATTTGTTTATATTTTAATGAAATCATAATGAAACCTATTTCAGGCCAAGATCATTACGACAACAAAAAAAGTATTAAAATTAAATCGTCTCTTACGAAGTTATAAACTGACAAATTTCAACAACAACAACGAGAAACATGGTTTGCATTGAGAACCTCTTCCTTCATGAAGTCGGTTTAAAACGTCTGTGCGTTAATCGATGTGACCGCTTAAAATAACCATACTTTGAATTTTACATAGCATAAATGTCACCCGCTACGCTACAACATATGCAATGTCGTTCAAGTGTGCACAAAATAGGAAATTGTGAACAAACAAATGCACGTTTTAAGCGTTCTGTTTTTAGCATAAATGTCTAAACTATCTTTTCGTAATAAATCGATGATGGTCTGCAATTTTATAATTCACTTTTTTCCCTTGTCTTGAACCGTTTCCGAGATAGGAACGCTAACTCCACTGTTTTCCACCAGCATGTGACCGCTTACAGTAACAGTACTTTGAACCACAGAGTATACGTGCCATCCGCTACGCTGCAAAGTGTGCAACGTAGTTCAAGTGTGCACAATGTAGGAAATTGCGAACAGACAACTGCATGTTTTAAGCGTTCTATTTTTAGCAATAATGTGTAAATTCTGTCTTTTTGTAGTAAATCGATGATGCTCTACAACTTTGTAATTAACTTTTCTCCCATCTTGAACCGTTTTTGAGATATGAGCGCTAATTCCGCTGTTTTTCACCAGATAGCGTTTTACTTTCTTTAGATTGCAAAAATATTACAATGGGATCTACATCAGACCAAGATCTTTACAACAAAACAAAAAGTATCAAGTAATCGTATTTTGAACTATATAGCGTATGTCTCACCAGCTACGCTACAACGTGTGCGATGTAGCTCAAGTGTGCATATTGTAAGAAATTGCGAACAAACAAATGCACGTTTTTAGCATTATATTTTTAGCATCAATGTCTAGACTATCTTTTCCTATTAAATCGATGGTGCTCTGCAATTTTATAATTCACTTTTTCCCCCTGTCTTGAACCGTTTCCGAAATAGGAAAGCTAGCATGAATGTCTAAACTATCTTTTTGTAATAAATCGATGCTACTTTTCAACTTTATAATTCACTTTTTCCTTTAGAACCATTTTCGAGATAGGAAAACTAACTCCGCTGTTTTACACCAGGTGGCGCAGCGGTTAAACCTTGTGCTGCATGGACCACTTTGCTATACTTACATACCATTTTTATCACTATAGCTGCAGCCGTTTAGCAGTTAAAAGAGTTGGGACTGATTTTTTTGGGCACCCTGTATTTTCTTTCGATCGTTAAGATATTACAATGGGACCTATTGCAGACCAAGACCTTTTCAACAAAACAAAAATTATCAAAATCGGAGCATCCGTTCAGAAGTTATGAGCTAACAAACATAAAAAAAACATACGGTTTGAATTGAGAACCTTCCTTCTTTTTTTGAAGTCGGTTAAAAAATGGCTTGAATGCTCGCTCCTCATTTTTTTACCTAACTAGGTTCATGTGCCAATTCGTTTCTTCTGTGCGCAGGCAATGCTCTCGAAAGAGGTGCTTCCGCAGGCAGTGGAAAATCGTGCTCTGAATGTTTCAGGCAGGTAAAACGTTTCCGATTGCAGCGGAGGCCCGTAGCGAAGGTTTGACCGATTAGATTGGAATTTCGTTTCAGTGTTTGTACTTTTTGAGATTTTTCTATTTAAAAGGGATTCATTAATATATATAGTCACCAGCGAATTGCATAATATATCTAAAAAGACGCATACTTCTTGACATTCTCGTTTGGATTTAGCTTACGTGATGACAGCTCATAGTGTACAAGGGCGGAATGACACTTTCCAAAGTTATATTAGCCGGGTACATGACACTTTGGTCCCGTCGTTTTGGTCTCGCCATTTTGGTCTATTTTGGTCCCACATTTTTATCCCGATATCAGGGGCAATCAAAGTATTGCAAGAAAAAAAAAATCTGCAGTGACTCCACTCGACTTTCCGAACATTGAGTAATTAACAGTTTTGTAGATACAGTAAAGAAAGAGGAGTTGTTAAACAAACAAAAGAGAGAAAACCATAATAAAGTGTTTGAGTATTTTTCTCCATGTAATTACACGATGTTTTATTGAACGCTACTGAACTTTGAGCCCATAGATCCTAACGATAAAGAATTTTTCGTTGTGTCCCTGTAAGAACCTATAAACGCTAGATTCACCAAAATGCTTATAGCTAGTGCAACAGTGATTTATAATATTCATATAAATTTTCAGCTCAATTGAATAAGGCGTTTAGATGCTATCGCACTTTTAAAAATTGGGTCCCGTAGCCCATAATGATAAAGAATTTTTCTTTGTGTCCCTGTAAAAAAACTATAAGTGCTAAATTCACCAAAATCTATACAGTTCGTGCAACTGTGATCTATAACATGTGTACAAATTTTTTACCCAGATTAATAAAGCGTTTAGACGCTATCGCACTTTTAAAAATTTGGCCCCACAGGCCATAATGATAAAGAATTTTTCCTTGTGTCCCTGTAAAAAAACTATAAGTGCTAGATTCACCAAAAGCTATAGGGTTCGTACTATGGTGACTTGCAATATACGTACCAACTTTCAGCTTATTCGAACAAAGCGTTCAGACGCTTGCGTGTTCAGTCACAGACATACACACATACGGCGACGGTCTGGGACACACCCCTGGAGGTGGTCCGGAGACATGCCATCACAATTTTGATCCTCCACGGAAGGGGTGGCTCTCCCGCTTCGGTGACCCACAGAGGTATAATTTTTTATGGGAACATGGAGGACATTGAAGCCACGACAGATTTTACGTGCACCGTCCACCATTAGTGTACACGACGGTCTTTGGCCGGCTCGAGTACCGAACCCGCAATCTTCCAATTACGAGGCCGGTGCTCTACCGACTGGGCCACCGCAGCCCTTAAATTTTACATTAGAAAAAGTCACACTCGCACGATTGTGCGGGTACCCTCTACCTTCTAGAGGGAAACAAAATTTCTTTTTCATTAATTTTTCAGTGTCATAGGGACCAGTATAGAGTAAAAATATTTCGGGACGGAAAGGGATATTATAGACTGAATATAGGTTGATGCAGAAAAGCTATTGTCCATGGCCATTAGATTAATTGGGTTTAAGGTCGCACTAGTACTGCGTAATGAGTAATTGGCGACGGTCTGGGACGCACCCCTTAAGATGATCCGAAAATATGCCATCACAATTTTGATTCTTCATGGAGGAGGTGGCTCCCCAGCTTCGGCGACCCGAGAGGTATAATTTTGATGGTAACATGGAGGACATTGCGCGGTTACGACTGATTTTACGTGCACCAGCCACCATTAGTGTACACGGCGGTCTTTGGCCGGCTCAAGTATCGAACCCGCGATGCTCGGCGCTCTACCGACCAGGCCACGATCATTTGGAGTCTAGGAGTCCAAACCTCAAGAAAATGTTTATACAGATAAAGGAAAACTTTTGTTTGGAATACATTTATTATCTATAGCAAGCAGCAAAATTATTCGAGCGTTAGCGAAAACTCCTATGTAAAAAAAGTTCACTTAATTCTGTTTTGTTAAATAAATCTTTGTCGAATAATGTTGCTGCTGATTCTGTAACATAAAAATTTCAAGCTCAGTGATTTTTTTAATCGGTTACTGGGGTGAAAAGTATTAATATTTCAAAGGAAACAAATTGATAATGTTGTTAAAAATACAAACTTTTATTTTTATATTTCTACTTAATTTAAATTTACCAGTACTTTTTTTTTTTTTTTAATCTTTGTTTATTTCTGTCCAATCAATATTAGTAAATTCAATCTTGCAGGAGAAAGGGGAAGAGGAATATTGATTGAATGCAGGTGTAGGTCGTTTGTCTACACTAGGGTCCTAGGCCTATAGGTAGATGAAGGGATCCTAGCTCGTATTTACGCGAGTTTCGGAGAAAATCGCGGAAAACTCTGAAGGGCTAGGTCGACTAGTATGACCTGGAATAGAACCCGGCATTTCCCAGTTACTAGTTTTGAGAGCAGAACTGCTTGGTCAAAATGGAGCCGGGGAAAAGGAAGTTATTTTAAATGATAATTAATAGGTTAAAAAACGTTGTTTTAGAGGACTAGATGTCATAATTAATATTACGCATGAGAAGATGAGTCTCCTCATAACTTTTTGAGGAGATTTTTCTCAAAAACGAAGAGATGTATTCTTAAATGCGAAAGCTGTTGGATTTTCAAAAGTGGGAATATTTGTGAAAATAAGTAATGGCGTCACGATATTACCATCTCATTTCTTGCCTTTTCTAAAGTGCGAAAAAAATCTTCTCATTTTTGTCAAGATTAAGAAGATATTTTATTCGAAAATGAGGAGGGGAAAAACTTAAAAATGAGAAGTTTGTATACTCGGAGCTATTTTTAAGAAAGGAAACTTTTCAAAAATGAGAAGATTCTTCTTACATTTTAAAAGAATGGAAGAAATAGAGAATATATATATTCTCTCCAGAAAAAAAAGGGAGGGAAGAAAAAAAAAAAATCTGGTGTGTCACTCACACGACTTTCTCTTACCCTGAAATTTAATACTATAAATACAGGTTGCACATTAAGAGGTAAGATAACGAGTACTGTTATGTAAACCTGTGTTAAACAATTCAAATTAGGCTTCGGAAGAGTTTTAGATGATAATTAGTTCTGTGTGAGGGGGGCTACAGCCCCCCGTTTCATTAATACACCTACATTTATATAGAATTTAATTCGGTTATTAAAAAATAATTCTGTTTTTAAAAAATATTTTATTAAAATTATTATTTAAACAAATTATCTTTTATGATAATGCAGACGATTTCCATATTAAAGAAGTAGTATAACACTAAATATCCAAAAAAAGTTGAATTTATTCTCAATATTACTTTTTTTTTTTTTTTTTTTTTTTTGTTAAAAATGAAAAAAAATCGATAACTTTATTTTAAATTATCGCAAATCGGTGGTTTAACCATTCGTTTTAAAGGTATTGGCGAGCTCTTTTGAAAGATACCCATCATGAAAATTTACTCCCCTCGAAGGGGGATCCCCCCCCCCCCCAGGGGGGAGGCGGGGCTCCTACAAACTTAAAATTTGTTCCCAGTTGATTATCTCTATTACACAAAATATATATTCGTTTCATTTGGCTTAGTGCAGTCTATAGATGTTAAACTCTATTTACCTGCAATTTCCCCCATAGACGTAATGTATTTGAATATTTTTGAGTGTCCTTGTACAGTCAGCCAAAAAAAAAAAAAAAAAAAACCACCTAATTTCGCCGTAAATTATCGTAGAAACATGCGACTGGTACGGATCAGTTTGTAATAACGTCTAGTTTATAATGTTATAGTTAGATTTTACTTAAGGGGGCGTCTACATATTAAAAATGACATCAACTTCATTTTTTTCAATGGTAACCCCCCTTTTTTACAATTTATTTGAATTCTTTGGATCAAATCATCACGGAAAATGGTATAGTTTATATATTTCGCTCAATTTTTCATAGAGTTATAAGCTGTCAAAGTTTGGGGATGCTAATGTTAAATGAATGTGACAAACATTAAATCATATCTTCCGAAATAATTATGATATTTAAATTCTGTTTTTTTTTATTCGTTAGAATGAAGTGACCCAAACATATTCCATGCAAATTTTTGAAAAAAAAAAAAAAAAAAACATTTTTTGAATTATGAAAATTATTAATAAATTCATATTTGAAAAAATTATGAATTATGACCTATGTTAATTTTTGCACGAATAGAACGGGCGTGATCAAAAACATGGGTTTCCAAATTTACAGCTCGTTCCTAACATTATTTTTTGAGTTACAGTGATAGTTCACTTTTTATTCCTGTTAGGGGACCGTCACTTGTTATAATCTGTATCCTCTATAAGTAAACGTTTGTATATAATTTGACGGAAAACTATTTTAATTTACCTTTATGTTATTTTTATTGTTTCCTAAGCAATATTTCGATGTTTATTATACAAATTGGCATATTTTTGTAAAGTTATTACAATGTAGGCGAGGGATTGTGAAAGAATTTCAAAAGAAAAGAAGCCCCACCCCGCCTCTGATTTGCTGAAACACTATTTAAAAAAAAAAGACTAATTTGCATATTCCTATTTGACTCTATATGTGACGCTGGTATGCATAAATCACAGTGGTATTTACTACAACGATTATTGAAGACAAAACTTAAATGATTTAATTACAAATATGCAAAATTATTTTGTTTTATATTATAAAGTTTTAGAAAATTTGTGAAAAGGTGTGGCTTACGGTACAAGAGAGGAATATATCCGATCCTAATATGTCAAGTCTTTCTTCATAAGTATTAAATATCTTTTTCTAGATTTTCGCTGCTAAAATTCTATTTTAACCCTGTTACACTTTTTTTTACGCATTTCAATATTCAAGAGTACGTCTTGTTTTAGAAAACACGGTACAGCGAAACTGATTGCATGAAACAGAAATTATGCATTCGACAATCGTTTTATTATTATGAATATTTAATAATTTTAAAAAGATTTTTTACCATAAATTTTCTGTTTAAATTTTGTTGTGACATATTTACATTTGGTTACTGTACCGTTTGTAAGCTTTGTGTTATTTAAAATTTATCCCATAATGTAACATAATAAAATATCAAATTTCTATTAAAAGTGTTTTAATACAGATAGTGAAAAATTGTTTTTTTTTTTTTTTTTTTTTTAAGTTTATAAGATCTATTATTGGAACATAGCTCAATAGTATTTATTTTCAATTTCCTAATCACGAGATCAAAGTCACTATGGCATAAAAATTTAAAACAAAGGAATAGTCTTATTACTTTCAAATATATAGATATTGATCTTACAGAATCCTGAAATTTCATTTAAAAGACTTTAATCGTCTAAATTTAAAAATTCAAAATAAAATAAATTAATCTAAATGCTTTTAAAGTTGAAACGATAAGATTTCAAAATATATGAAAATTGGCATTTGTGTTTTGAACATTTTGGTGCTGCAGATATTAAAAACAATATTTTAATGATGAGCTGAACCTGAGCTTAAGAGAGGGCGAATCCAGCTATTTAGCACAAGTGATATCACCTGACTAAAACCAGAATAAACAACATTTTAATTTATTCCGGGGTATTTTTAGCCCACTGTTATTCCTTTATTAAAGCAAATTTTAAATAAACTTAAAATCATATATATTTGTGAAAATCCAAACAGATTTTCCCTACTAAGAAAGCCATTTTAATGTCGCACTAGTACTGCGTTATGGGTAATTGGCGATGGTCTGGGATGCACCCCTACGATGGTCCGGAGACACGCCATCGTAATTTTTATCGTTCACGGAGACGATGGCTTCCCTGCTTCTGTTCCCATAGTTTATTGTTCAGATTTCTTATTTATTTATTTTTATTTTATTTATTTTATTTTATTATTATTATTTTCTTTCTTTCTCCCCCCCCCCTTTTTTTTTTCATAGAGTAATGTAACATTTTGACCTTTTCAATTGAAGATTTAGATTAAGGGTAGTCAGCCTTTCTACAACCACCGTCCACTTCGGTATCTGTGTTAAGAGTAGAATTTTAGAACATCCCATTAAGTAGTAGGATTTATTATTTTGCATATTAATTTGTTACACATTATAAAATATAAAAGCAAAAGAATATCGTGGAGATTTATGTAAAAGTTTTTAATAATGTCATGAAAAAAAAAAATAAAAAATAAAATAAAAATCTGTTTTAATATTTTTAAAAAGTCAATTAAATTAAAGAAAACGAAAGTACTGCAGTATCAGAACAAACTCCCATTGTCCCTGTGAAACGGCCGTGGGAACCAGGTTGAGTGCCACCGTTTCAGACAATTTTACGGCAGCTTGAGTGAAAATAATTTTGAATTTTCAAACAAATTTAAAACCATTTACCTTTTTTTTCTTTTTCTTTGGATAGATATTTTAATATATATTCAGGCTATTTAATTTTCTTCGTATGAAGTGAAGTATTTGATGTTTAATCAATAGAAACCAATAAAAATCTTTTAATTCATAAACTAACTCAGAGAGTTCCGTGAATTAGTCATTTTTTTATTTTATAATAAACATTTCTGAATTTTTTTTTTCCGGTGTGAAACTTAATAAATAATGTATACTGGGTGGTAGATCATGATTTATATTTTCTAAATGTATAGACGGACCCCTAATACATTTTCACGTGTAACTCTATTTAGAATTGATTTAAAGTATATAAATAGGTATGTTTTCCGAACCGCCTTGATCTCAGAAATCTGAATATGAAGTCAAAAATAGGGATTGCCATTGACGAAAATGAAGTTAATGCCAGTTTTAATTAGTAGACGACCCCTTAGGCAAAATGTAACTATACTGTTATAAACTAGACGTTATTACAAATCGATCGGTACCAGTCAAATGTTTCCACGATAGTTTACGGCGAAATTAGGTGGGGGGGGGCGTTTTTTTTTTTTTTTGGCTGATTGTACACGAACCATTTGCTTCATCTCAACGAAAAGCTTAGTGGATTATGCTTTGAAGCTAGGGAAAGCTCAATTATCATTTCGGGAAATCTTGTTTTCCTTTTTCATATTGTAATATAAAAATGCTATAGACCAAAAATTAGTGTGTCTTTATAGTTTTCTTTTTACTTCCTTATACAAAGTATAAGGAAGTATAGTAATCCCGATTTGCGAAATGGATTTTGTATTTCACATTGCTCGAAAACGAATGATCGCTGAATGTTGCCAATTTATACGTGTGACTGTCATGATGTCTAGTTGTACACCTGCAAGTGTCGTCTTAACACGAACTCTCGTTTTAGAGATATAAGGGATTTTACACGATTTTTCGTGACGTCTGTATGTATGTGTGTCTGTGTGTGTGTCCGTATGTCCATAACTCAAAAACGGTTGGACGTAGAAAGTTGCGAATTGGTACAGAGGTGTGTTATAACATCTAGTTGTGCACCTCCCTTTTTGGACTTTGTATGATTTTCCGTTTTGGAGATATTTAGAAAATTAGGTTCATAATGACAAAAAATACATAGGTTTTGGCCTTAATGTATCAAAAAACGGTGATAACTCAAAAACGGTTTGGACAAATCTTGCAATTTAACTGACTTCCCGACTAGCTAGACACTTGAAACTTTCAGAATACGTTGACAATGCATTTTTAAAAATATTTTTAGCCAACTGTTTCCAATACCTGCTGCCTTCAGCGGCGTTTATGTGATTGAACAGAAAATTTATTTAACTAACTTCCCGACTAGCTAAATATTTGAAACTTTCAGACTAGATCAGAACACGGTGAAAATGCATTTTTTAAATACTTTTAGCCAACTGTTTAGGGTCCCTGCTGCCTTCGGCAGCGTTACCAGTACAAATCTTGCAATCGAGTTTTAACTAACTTCCCGACTAGCTAGACATTTAAAACTTCAGGAAAAGCTCAAAACACGGGGAAATGCATTTTTCAAATATTTTTAGCCAACTGTTTCGGGTCACTGCTGCCTTCGGCAGCGTTTATATTGTTCAACAGAAAAATTATTTAAATAACTTCCCGACTAGCTAGACATTTGAAACTTTCAGAATAGTTCAGAACACGGTGAAAATGCATCTTTTTAATACCTTTAGCCAACTGTTTCGGGTCCCTGCTGCCTTCGTCAGCGTTACCAGTACAAATCTTGCAATCGGTTTTTAAATAACTTTCAGAAAAGCTCAGAAAACGGTTATAATTCATTTTTTAAAATATTTTTAGCCAACTGTTTCGGATCCAATGTCAATGTTTTTTAACATTATGTATATTTCTAAAAGTGTATAAGGAAGTCATGTGGTGCCCTCATCAGATTTTTTTTAATCATATATCTGTGTGGCTTCTACCCACAACTGAAAAATCGTATAACTTATTGAATATGAACATTCAGATCTTTGAACTTAAATAATAGAATTTTCTCGAAATAGTGAGTATTTTACCTTACTTTAGGCAAACTTTCTCAGAAAAAATTCAATCAAAATTCAGTGGGAAAATCAGAAACAGAAAATGAAAGATCCCGTTTTTAGTCATATTGGGGGCCCCTCTTAAATTTTAGAGGGGAAGCTTGTGCTTCTCGAGCCTATTGGGTAATCAGGCCCTGGTAGCATCCCTATATGATACACATTTAGCATACCGAGTTTGGAATTTCTGCTACTATTTGTTTTTAAGATATGCTGATAACACACACACAGACACACAGACCATGTAAATATAACAAAAACTCACGTTCGAAAATTTGACCCTAAAACAATACTTTCTCGACCCTATAGGTAAGAGAAAGTAAAAAACTGGTGTGAAACAACCATACGACTTCCATTACCCGTTTTATATGTATTTTTTAGAGATAATGTGATCAGAAGACATAAAATTGACCTAACTAAGTAGAAACGAAAATTTTTCCAAAAAGAGAAATTTGATATCTGTGTAAAGACATATAAAACAATGTGTGCATAGCAAGTTAAAAAAAAAAAAAAAAAAAAAAAAAAAAAAAAAAATGGTGTATATATATATTTTAAATATCAATTTTCGACATCTAAAACTGACCTACCTAAGCAAGATGACTGTAGATTTTCCTGTAATAACTACGTAATACATGAGAAAGTATACATAAAATGGATTTACGTAACAATTTTCAAGTAAATCGTTAGAGCCGTTTTTGAGATACCAACTTCTACCAAAACTTCGCGTGCTCAAATATTGATCAGAAAACAATAATTACATACAAAAGGACATTTAAAAGGGAGTTAATATGTCGAGTTTGAAAAAAATCCGTACAACTATTTTTAAAGGAACACACCTGAAAGACCTGGAATTTAGTTATTTATTGAAGTTGAGCCTACCGGTCACAATTCTGAAGTTTCATAGTTCAATATTTATTAGTTTCCGAGACATGACAGTGAGAAGGTTCCCCACATACATACACACACACTGACCAACAGCCCCCCCCCCCCCAAAAAAAAAGGACTCGGGAGACCTTGAAATGCGTAAATCAGGTGAAAATTCAATATCGAATTTTTGAACTGAATACAATACTTCCATTACCTACGGTAGTAGGATAATGGCAGTAAAAACATTTCATGTCTCCAGAGAAGAAAATCAAAAGCACTGAATTGATGAAGAAAAATTAGATGTTATCGAAAGTAATATTCTCATTTCAAACCGTACATTCTCACAACTGAATACATATATTTACCTACACAAATAATATACGAAAACAATCTTCTAATTTATTAAAATATCTTCTCAAATATCAGTATTACCAACTCATTTCACACCTTGCATTTTCTCAAAAAATGGGAGGAAATTTTTTTTTTTTTTTATATTTGTCAAATTTAAGAAGTTATTTTTTTCTAAAATGAGAAAACAAAATCTGGAGTGACTCCACTTGATTTTCCGAACATTAAGTAATTAATGGTTCTATAAATAAATTAAAGTAAGAGAAGACGTTAAATAAGCAAAAGAAAAAATTATAATAGGGTGTATGAGTACTTTTTTTTCATACAGTATGCATACTGTTAAAAATGGTTTCTTAAAAATGAGCTAAATTGTCTCAAAATAGCTCCGAAACAATATGCACTTAAATTTGTAAACCCATGTACTTATTTTTGAGTATACACAGGGGCCTGATTATCGCAAAGACCGACAAGGCCTCGACCTAGGGCACCTCTATCTAGAGGCACCAAAATAATTTTTAAATTTAAAAAATGCTATTTTTGGAAAAGATTTCCTTAAAGAAAAAATTAACCAAAAGTTAGCTAACGATAATAATCTTTAGTTGAAAGTAGGAATTTTTTAATATCTTTTAACCAATTATCCGATTAAATTAAAAAATACAACATTAGCTAGATTATGAAATATACCAGTTTTCGTGGAGATCGGTCGAATGATATAACATTTTACAGCGGGCCAAAAAATCCAGATAAATTTTCACTTGCAGACTTACAGTTATATAATACAAATTACAGAACTTTGTATCATCCTAATGGAAAATATCTTTACATTTTCAGTAGTATTTGGTCATGTGTTCATATTTACATACCCGCTGACCTCGTATGGTTTGAATGAGGTAGATTAAGATTAAAAAAGAAAACAGTATTATAAAGAATACCTTGTAAAAAATTACATTTCTATGCAAGTGGATTTCAACAGTCATAGAAGAAAGATCACCCCTGCACCAATAATAATAATAATTTGAGGTCTCGTTGCAAAAGAAGTTAAAACTAATTTCTTATGAAGATGATGCTTCAACTTTTTACGAGCAGTCAAACTTTCTGTACAAATTAGATTTAAAAAAAAACCTTTAATTTGTTTAAAGGGGGGGGGGGGGGCACCAAAATCGTCCTGGGCCTTGGGCCCCAACAGGTAGTAATCAGGCTCTGTAATACTGACATGCTCAAAAATGGGGTTGGCGAATAAGAATCCCAATATCCCCGTATTTGACAAACCAATATACCCAAAAATGCGTACATGAGTTTTCAGATTTAAGTATATATAGTTTTGGAACTATTTTGAGATAATTTTGCTCATTTTTAAGAAACCATTTTTAACAGTGTGTTGTTTAAATTAACGCTATTGCCCTTCAAATAATTTGAGCTCATAGATCACCATAATGATAAATTTTAGTTGTGTCCCTGTAAAAATCTATAAGTGCTAGACTCATCAAAATCCATAAAGTTCGTGCAATGGTTAACTATAACCTATAACATGCATATAAATTTTCGAATCAATAGGATGAGCCATTTAGACGCTATCACATTTTAAATAATTTGAGCCCATAAGCCACAATGGTAAAGTAATTTTTTCTGTGTCCCTGTAAAAAGACTATAAGTGTTAGATTTACCAAAATGTATATAGTTTGTGCGACAGCGATCTGTAATACGTGTATGAATTTTCCGTTTATTCAAATAAGGAATTTAGATGCAATCGCACTTTAAATAATTTGAGCACATATGGGAATAATGATAAAGAATTTTTCTTTGTGTTCCTGTAAAAAAAACTAGAAGTGCTAGATTTACCAGAATCTTTATGGTTCATGGGACGGTAACTTACCGTAAAAAAAATTTCAGCTCAATCGGATAAGGCATTTAGACGCTAATGATTTCAGACTGTAGGCCATAATGATAAAGAATTTTTTGTTGTGTCCCTGTAAGAAAACTATGAGTGCCCCCATTCACAAACTGCCATATAATTTGAGCAGAGGTGACCTTTAACATGTATATAAAATTTCAGTCCAATGTGATTCAGACGCTATCGCACTTCGAATAATTTCAGCCCATAGGCCATAATGATAAATAATTTTTCGCTGTGTCCCTGTAAGAATTATAATTGCTAGATTCACCAAAATTTATGGACTTCATGACCTATAGCATGTCTATAAATTTTCACTCAATTGAATAAGGTATTTAGACGCTATCGCAATTAAAAAAAGTCCTTCCGGCTTATTCGGAAGGGTAGGTTGATTTCTTTTTCCTTATCAAGTAGACGTCATTTTGTTTCAAAATGTCGGCTACAAATTATTAACGAATTAGTAGAAATATTGATGTAGGCTATCTACATATGGAGTTTTAAGCAAATCGGTTCATAAATACCTCTTTATGTAAATTTAAAATTTTCAAGTGGCCGGCTCATGGAAACAAGATGGTGCGCCAAGTTGACAAATATATCAAATGCATTTGTGAGATAAGATTACTGTACAAATATAGTTGGAATTAATTCAGAATCTCAAAAGTCATCGTGTTGAAAAAATGAAGTGGCTGCCACTTGGATCAAAATGGCAGAGAAAGTTGCTGAGTGAACTAATTAATCTAAGATATTGTTGCAAATTTGAAAATAATTCAATTTTTTTTTTTTTTTTTGTAGAAATTCTTTCAAAGAGGCTTAGTAAGTTCGATAAATGTTAATTTTCTGCATTTATAGTTTGTTTTAACGTTAAAATAGTCTAATTTTCCCTTAAAAACGCATTAAAAAGCTCCAATATGGTAGGTAATGGATTTGGCAACTTTTTTGGCGAGAAAATCCATAGTTCATTAATAAACTTCATTGAGAGACTTATATAGTCTATGTATACATCTAAATTCAAACAAATTCGGAATACGCTTTTACAATCTGAATTTGAAAATTTCAAGTGGTTCCACTTGAAAACAAAATGGTGGAGTAACATGGTTAAGAAACTCATCCAAGATATTCATAACACAAGTTAAGACGCTGTCCAAATTTGGTTCAATTTGGAGTATTATTTCGGAAGTTATCGTGATTTTAAATTTTCAAGCGGTAGTCTGATTTCAAGTGGTCCCGCTTAACTTAAGATATCCGCCACTTTATTAAAAATGGCGGATATTGTTCATTAATAAAGTTCTTTGAGACACTTGTATAAACTATGTATACATAAAAAAAAAAAAAAAAATCGGAATACGCTTTTTACAATTTGAAATTTTCAAGAGATCTCCACTTGAAAACAAAATGGCGGAGCAACTTGGTTAACAAACTCATCTAAGATATTTATAAAATAAATTAAGACACTGTCCAAATTTGGTTCGATTGGAGTATTACTTCGGAAGTTATGGTGGTTTTAAATTTTCAAGTGGTAGTCTGATTTCAAATGGCCCCGCTTAACTTAAAATATCTGCCACTTTATTAAAAATGGCGGATAAACTTCATTAATAAACTTCATTGAGACCTTTATGTGGCCTGTATTTACATCAAAATTCAAGCAAATCTTGCTTTAAATCTGCTTTTTACATTTTGGGTTTGAAATTTTCAAGTGGCTGCCACTTGAAAACAAAACGTCGGAGCAACTTGGTTAACGAACTCATCCAAGATATTTATAAGATCAGTTCACTGTCCAAATTTGGTTCGATTTGGAATATTATTTCGGGAGTTATCGTGATGACAAAATTTTCATTATAGATATATATATATATATATAATATATATATATAGATAAACGAAGTGATTGCAATAGGTCGATTTCTAAAGAAATCAACCTAAAATTTGGACCCATATAGAACATAATGATAACGTATTTGTCCCTGTAAATATATATATATATATATATTGAAAACCTTTTCAAACATTGAATAGACGAAAACAATAAACTTTGAAAAAGATATAAACGCTAGATTCATAAAAATTTATACAGTTCGTACAATAGTGACTCATAACATGTGTGTAAATTTCCAGTTCAGTCTAATAAGACATTTAGATGCTATTGCACTTTGCTATGGTGACCAAATATACCCATACGTACCAAATTTCAGCTCATTCAAACAAAGCGTTTAGACTTATCGTGTTTACTCATATACATGCGCACGTACATCATTGTAAAAATAGTAAATACGAATTCAGGGGTTCTCAAAACGTGTAGAAACACCAAATTCCGAAATTTGGATTTTTAACATGATTACAGTATTTTCCTCACCATAGTGTTCGGAAAGTAAAATATCTTAAAAATGAGAATTTTCTACTCAGAGCTATTTTAAAAAATGAAACTTCTCAGAAATGAGAAGATTCTTATTTTTGAGAAGTGCATTTTAACAGTGAGTCATTTTCCAATACTATTCGTAATAGTACAACACAGAAACCTGAATTTGACTGGATTTTTATGAAATTTAGGTGTCAATAAATAAAAATGGAATATTACTCTCATTGGGAATTTTAAAATTATAAGAAAAAAGCTATTTAAAACATATCAAAATTTTATATATATATATATATATATATATATATATATATATATATATATACAGTAACCGCCGCTTAATAAATTCACTGGTTAATAAAATCAGCCGCTTAATCTGATCAAATTGCCAGGACCGGAATCAAATCAATACAAACTGCTTTTAAAGCCGCCGCTTAATAAAATCAGCATCGCCGGTTAATAAACTCAAAAATATCTTCTCAGCAGCCAAAAATATCATTTATGCACACTAAAATTTTTTTTTTAATTTTACATTGTGATTTTAATTTATTTATTTCTTATTATTAAAAAAAGAAATGAAAGCAAAACAATCCTTCCGTTATCGCACATTGCCCTAGATTTTCCACTTGCAGCACAGTTACAAATTAAAAGCCCCCCCCCCCCCCAATCATTTATCTCCGTAATAGTTTCAAGAGGCGTATTTTTCAAAGCACAGTAATAAGTTACAAATTTGATTTGAAGTGATATATATTTTTTTAAATTTCTAATTCTTAAAAAGCAATTTCTAGTTCTTATTTTAAAATGACTATAATTCATGAGGTTAAAATGAAAAGATATTAAATTTATAAGAACAACGCGAACATTTGGTAAAGTAATGAAGATTTTCCTCAAACGAAAGTGCATCAGAACTTGGAATGCGTTTAATTTATTTATATCGAATAAACAATTAATTAATTATCTATCAAAAATGAATTAATATTGTTTACTAATTCCATTATTCACTACCTTTTGAAGTTTCTTTTCAAATTAAGAGAAGTAATACATTTTCCTTAAGTGCAGGAACGTTCGCCAGATATAAAAATCAGCCGCTTAATAAAATCATTTTGGCTCAAAACGAATGTGATTTTAATAAGCGGCGGGAACTGTATATATAATATCGTAAATACTGCAAATACTTACGGTATTATATGTAAAAAAAAAAAAAATATTTTGAAAGAACTGAAAAATGAGTTTTATTATACTAAAGTAAAATTAAATTCTAAAATTGTTAAAAACTTTTTTCTGCTTATTCAAAACAGGTTAAATCTTTTTTCTTATAATTTTAAAATTCCCGATGAGAGTAATATTCCATTTTTATTTATGACACCTAAATTTCATAAAAATCCAGTCAAATTCAGGTTTCTGTGTTGTACTACTAATAGTATTGGAAAATGTTTTAATGTACAGTTACAATTCTTTTTGAAGAAAATCTATGATTTTTTAAAATTCAAATATGAAAATACAAGTTATTTTTGGTCCATTGGTATTTATTTAATTAATAAAATTACTTTTAAGTCTTCATCTGTTCAAACTTTCGATTTCAAAAATTTATTTTGTAATATTCCTATAAATGAAATTTATGATATCATCAGAAGGATCTTTGACATTTTTTATATTCAAGAGGAATTATATATTCCTAGAGATCTTTTCTTTAGTTTATGTCATTTTTGTTTGAATAATAATTATATCTTTTTTCAAGATGAGATTTTTAAACAGTCCCGTGGTATAGGCATGGGGACAAATTATTCTTCCAGTGCGGCTAATCTCTTCTTATTTTTCTTTGAATACAATTTTACTGTTGTAACTCATATACCAGTTTACATGTTTATAGTTATATAGATAACTTGATTATTTTTAATAAATATTTTAAATTTAATATACCCAGATATTTTAAAATTAAATAAACCCAATACTAACAATTTTGAAGCTGGCTTCTTAGATATTTCATTCGTTTTAAAAAATATCTTATTTATATGATAAAAGAAAATACTTCAACTTTGTCACTAACTGTATGCTGCTCCTGCACTGGTATTCTAATCTGAGCCATAAAATTTACATAAACATAATAATTAATCAGCTTTTAAGAATTAAGATAAGAGGTTATGCAATTTCAAATTTAATTTTGATAAATAAATATATAATTTTCAAGCTCTATTATTTTATAAAAATTTATATTCTTTGAAGTTTATTTCTTGTTATACTAGTAATGCAAATTTTTAGTTTTCTATGTGATGGCTCCAGTCTTCGCTTTGATTGGTGGTCCTTGTAGGTTCCCAGTTTGATAAAATTGATGGTTCAAAGCCTATTTTTTAGGAAGGCTGGTGATTGATGTTTGGAAATATAATGTACTACCAGACATGGAATTGAAATGGGAATCTATGGACATGGAAGAAGCATTAAAGTTTTCATAAAGTTTTTCAAGCTGGAACACCAATTTTGCCAACATTGACTTTAGCAGGTGGTGAATTTTTTCATTCTTTTTCTAGCATGTTCAGGTGGGGGTATGTCCTTGCTACCATTTCATTTCATGTATTCATAGAAACAATTTCTTAAATTTTAATATAAACTCTCAATATAAATCTCTTTTGTCAGACATTGGAATTTAATTGAAAATAATAATAATAATAAACAATATTTATTAAATAAATCATATTTTAGTTGTTATACTATTCAGTTTGAAATATAATTTGGAGTGTGCTAGCTTGGCATAGCTTCAGAAACCTGTTAGTGTTACATAGTTTTTTAATGGCTGTGTTCCCACCTGCTGATGAAGAAAACACCGCATTATTGAAATTTGTGTTTGAATAGTATTGAATTTAACCCCTTTTCTTGTTTATTAACACTGTTAAATTATTTGTTTTGGTTGTTTGTACATTCCACTTTCATTTTTCACTTATCATAATTTAAATTTATCAATTTAATTTATATATATATATATATATAAATTAATTAACTGATAATAAACAAAAAAAATGTAGAGGCCTTCTCCCCTAAAGAAGGTATTTTGAAATTGCTTTTCATTTGTTATCAGATAATTTATATATATATATATATATATATTATTATTATTATTTTGACAAATTTGCTTTTTAATTTTACAAAGAGCATAGCAGGTTTGCAATAAAATCTAGTAACAGGAGTTGTCTCTCAGAGATGCCAAGTTATTACGGATTGTCCGTAATCTTAATACCGGAAATTTTTTAATGTATTCTTTTGTGATAATTTTTTGCAATTTAATAGGACAAGTTTTACTTTTTCTTTATTGTGGTTATTTTCGTTAGTAGTAACTTGGCATCTCTGGTCTCTCTCTACCAATATAAAATCTAAAATTTTAATATAGCTTTTTTTTTTTTTTTTTTTTTTAAAAAAAAGGTCTGTAATGTTTAATAAATATTCATTAAGCCAAAGACCGTTGTGTACACTAATGGTGGATGGTGCACATAAAATCTGTCGTGGCTGCAACGTCCTCCATGTTCCCATCAAAATTTTACCTCTGGGTGTCACCGAAGTAGGGGAGCCATCCTCTCTGTTGATGATAAAATTGTGATGGCATCTCTCTGGACCATCTTCAGGGCTAAGTCCTAGACCACCAATGGCCCACTGCACGGCACTAGTGCGATGTAAAAACCGAACCAACCAACCAATTGCTGGTTCTATTCTTTCTTATATTCCTTTTTTTCCTTCATTGAAAGCAATTTTTCTTTTTAAGCTATTGCATAGCTTTTATCGCGGGCTTTGAGCGCGGCGACCGAATCGAAAAATTCCGTAACGAAAAAAAAACCTAACACAGTTCGGCAGACTTCGGCAGATTTCGGCAGATTGTACGAAGCTCGCACGGATCGAGACGAGCTGCTCCGAAATCGGACGAATACGTAAGCAGCTGTTTGTGAGAAAGCATATAGGTGTATAGGTATCTATCATCTATGTACAACAGTGAATAGCTGTACGCGTAAAATTTGCGTATAAAGTAGATCAGATAAAACTTGAATATCCCCATTCGACTTGCAGGCCTTTAAAACCTATTAAATACCTTTTTTCTATTAAAATTTGTTTTCTTATCGGTCACCACGCTCAAAAAGTGTAACTTGAATTAATATCAAAGAAAAAACTTGAATATCCCCATTCGACTTGCAGGCCTTTAAAACCTATTAAATACCTTTTTTCTATTAAAATTTGTTTTCTTATCGGTCACCACGCTCAAAAAGTGTAACTTGAATTAATATCAAAGAAAAAACTTGAATATCCCCATTCGACTTGCAGGCCTTTAAAACCTATTAAATACCTTTTCTCTATTAAAATTTGTTTTCTTATCGGTCACCACGCTGAAAAAGTGTAACTTGAATTAATATCAAAGAAAAAACTTGAATATCCCCATTCAACTTGCAGGCCTTTAAAACCTATTAAATACCTTTTCTCTATTAAAATTTGTTTTCTTATCGGTCACCACGCCCAAAAAGTGTAACTTGAATTAATATCAAAGAAAAAACTTGAATATCCACATTCGACTTACAAGCCTTTAAAACCTATTAAATACATTTTCTCTATTAAAATTTGTTTTCTTATCATTATTGTTATCTTATTCATTAATATCAAAGAAAAACCTTGAATATCCCCATTCGACTCGCAGGCCTTTAAAACCTATTAAATACCTTTTCTCTATTAAAATTTGTTTTTATCGGTCACCACGCTCAAAAAGTGTAACTTGAATTAATATGAAAGAAAAAACTTGAATATCCCCATTCGACTTGCAGGCCTTTAAAACCTATTAAATACCTTTTCTCTATTAAAATTTGTTTTCTTATCGGTCACCACGCTGAAAAAGTGTAACTTGAATTAATATCAAAGAAAAAACTTGAATATCCCCATTCAACTTGCAGGCCTTTAAAAACTATTAAATACCTTTTCTCTATTAAAATTCGTTTTCTTATCGGTCACCACGCTCAAAAAGTGCAACTTGAATTAATATCAAAGAAAAAACTTGAATATCCCCATACGACTTGCAGGCCTTTAAAACCTATTAAATACCTTTTCTCTATTAAAATTTGTTTTCTTATCGGTCACCACGCTGAAAAAGTGTAACTTGAATTAATATCAAAGAAAAAACTTGAATATCCCCATTCAACTTGCAGGCCTTAAAAACCTATTAAATACCTTTTCTCTATTAAAATTTGTTTTCTTATCGGTCACCACGCCCAAAAAGTGTAACTTGAATTAATATCAAAGAAAAAACTTGAATATCCACATTCGACTTACAAGCCTTTAAAACCTATTAAATACATTTTCTCTATTAAAATTTGTTTTCTTATCATTATTGTTATCTTATTCATTAATATCAAAGAAAAACCTTGAATATCCCCATTCGACTCGCAGGCCTTTAAAACCTATTAAATACCTTTTCTCTATTAAAATTTGTTTTTATCGGTCACCACGCTCAAAAAGTGTAACTTGAATTAATATCAAAGAAAAAACTTGAATATCCCCATTCGACTTGCAGGCCTGTAAAACCTATTAAAATACCTTTTCTCTATTAAAATTTGTTTTCTTATTACTATTGTTATCTTATCATTATTGTTATCTTATTCATTAATGTCAAAGAAAAAACTTGATTATAATCATTCGACTTGCAGGCCTTTAAAACCTATTAAATACCTTTTCTCTATTAAAATTTGTTTTCTTATCGGTCTCCAAGCCCAAAAAGTGTAACTTGAATTAATATCAAAGAAAAAACTTGAATATCCCCATTCGACTTGCAGGCCTGTAAAACCTATTAAAATACCTTTTCTCTATTAAAATTTGTTTTCTTATTACTATTGTTATCTTATCATTATTGTTATCTTATTCATTAATGTCAAAGAAAAAACTTGATTATAATCATTCGACTTGCAGGCCTTTAAAACCTATTAAATACCTTTTCTCTATTAAAATTTGTTTTCTTATCGGTCACCACGCCCAAAAAGTGTAACTTGAATTAATATCAAAGAAAAAACTTGAATATCCACATTCGACTTACAAGCCTTTAAAACCTATTAAATACATTTTCTCTATTAAAATTTGTTTTCTTATCATTATTGTTATCTTATTCATTAATATCAAAGAAAAACCTTGAATATCCCCATTCGACTCGCAGGCCTTTAAAACCTATTAAATACCTTTTCTCTATTAAAATTTGTTTTCTTATCGGTCTCCACGCTCAAAAAGTGTAACTTGAATTAATATCAAAGAAAAAACTTGAATATCCCCATTCGACTTGCAGGCCTTTAAAACCTATTAAATACCTTTTCTCTATTAAAATTTGTTTTCTTATCGGTCACCACGCTGAAAAAGTGTAACTTGAATTAATATCAAAGAAAAAACTTGAATATCCCCATTCAACTTGCAGGCCTTTAAAACCTATTAAATACCTTTTCTCTATTAAAATTTGTTTTCTTATCGGTCACCACGCTGAAAAAGTGTAACTTGAATTAATATCAAAGAAAAACCTGGAATATCCCCATTCGACTCGCAGGCCTTTAAAACCTATTAAATACCTTTTCTCTATTAAAATTTGTTTTTATCGGTCACCACGCTCAAAAAGTGTAACTTGAATTAATATCAAAGAAAAAACTTGAATATCCCCATTCCACTTGCAGGCCTTTAAAACCTATTAAATACCTTTTCTCTATTAAAATTTGTTTTCTTATCGGTCTCCACGCTCAAAAAGTGTAACTTGAATTAATATCAAAGAAAAAACTTGAATATCCCCATTCAACTTGCAGGCCTTTAAAACCTATTAAAATAACTTTTCTCTATTAACATTTGTTTTCTTATCATTATTGTTATCTTATTCATTAATATCAAAGAAAAAACTTGAATATCCCCATTCGACTTGCAGGCCTTTAAAACCTATTAAATACCTTTTCTCTATAAAAATTTGTTTTCTTATCGGTCACCACGCTCTAAAAGTGTAACTTGAATTAATATCAAAGAAAAAACTTGAATATCCCCATTCGACTTGCAGGCTTTTAAAACCTATTAAATACCATTTTGCTATTAAAATTCGTTTTCTTATCGGTCACCACGCTCAAAAAGTGTGACTTGAATTAATATCAAAGAAAAAACTTGAATATCCTCATTCGACTTGCAGGCCTGTAAAACCTATTAAAATACCTTTTCTCTATTAAAATTTGTTTTCTTATTACTATTGTTATCTTATCATTATTGTTATCTTATTCATTAATGTCAAAGAAAAAACTTGATTATAATCATTCGACTTGCAGGCCTTTAAAACCTATTAAATACCTTTTCTCTATTAAAATTCGTTTTCTTATCGGTCACCACGCTCAAAAAGTGTAACTTGAATTAATATCAAAGAAAAATCTTGAATATCCCCATTCGACTTGCAGGCCTTTAAAACCTATTAAATACCTTTTCTCTATAAAAATTTGTTTTCTCATCGGTCACAACGCTCTAAAAGTGTAACTTGAATTAATATCAAAGAAAAAACTTGAATATCCCCATTCGACTTGCAGGCCTTTAAAACCTATTAAATACCTTTTCTCTATTAAAAATTTTTTTCTTATCGGTCACCACGCTGAAAAAATGTAACTTGAATTAATATCAAAGAAAAAACTTGAATATCCCCATTCAACTTGCAGGCCTTTAAAACCTATTAAATACCTTTTCTCTATTAAAATTTGTTTTCTTATCGGTCACCACGCTCAAAAAGTGTAACTTGAATTAATATCAAAGAAAAAACTTGAATATCCACATTCGACTTACAAGCCTTTAAAACCTATTAAATACATTTTCTCTATTAAAATTTGTTTTCTTATCATTATTGTTATCTTATTCATTAATATCAAAGAAAAACTTTGAATATCCCCATTCGACTCGCAGGCCTTTAAAACCTATTAAATACCTTTTCTCTATTAAAATTTGTTTTTATCGGTCACCATGCTCAAAAAGTGTAACTTGAATTAATATCAAAGAAAAAACTTGAATATCCCCATTCCACTTGCAGGCCTTTAAAACCTATTAAATACCTTTTCTCTATTAAAATTTGTTTTCTTATCGGTCTCCACGCTCAAAAAGTGCAACTTGAATTAATATCAAAGAAAAAACTTGAATATCCCCATTCGACTTGCAGGCCTTTAAAACATATTAAAATAACTTTTCTCTATTAAAATTTGTTTTCTTATCATTATTGTTATCTTATTCATTAATATAAAAGAATAAACTTGAATATCCCCATTCGACTTGCAGGCCTTTAAAACCTATTAAATACTTTTTCTCTATAAAAATTTGTTTTCTTATCGGTCACCACGCTCTAAAAGTGTAACTTGAATTAATATCAAAGAAAAAACTTGAATATCCCCTTTCGACTTGCAGGCCTTTAAAACCTATTAAATACCTTTTTGCTATTAAAATTCGTTTTCTTATCGGTCACCACGCTCAAAAAGTGTAACTTGAATTAATATCAAAGAAAAAACTTGAATATCCTCATTCGACTTGCAGGCCTGTAAAACCTATTTAAATACCTTTTCTCTATTAAAATTTGTTTTCTTATTACTATTGTTATCTTATCATTATTGTTATCTTATTCATTAATGTCAAAGAAAAAACTTGAATATAATCATTTGACTTGCAGGCCTTTAAAACCTATTAAATACCTTTTCTCTATTAAAAATCGTTTTCTTATCGGTCACCACACTCAAAAAGTGTAACTTGAATTAATATCAAAGAAAAAACTTGAATATCCCCATTCGACTTGCAGGCCTTTAAAACCTATTAAATACCTTTTCTCTATTAAAATTTGTTTTCTTATCGATCACCACGCTGAAAAAGTGTAACTTGAATTAATATTAAAAAAAAAACTGAAATATCCCCATTCGACTTGCAGGCCTTTAAAACAAATTAAATACCTTTTCTCTATTAAAACTTGTTTTCTTATCGGTCACCACGCTGAAAAAGTGTAACTTGAATTAATATCAAAGGAAAAACTTGAATATCCCCATTCGACTTGCAGGCCTTTAAAACCTATTAGAATACCTTTTCTCTATTAAAATTTGTTTTCTTATCATTATTGTTATCTTATTCATTAATATCAAAGAAAAAACTTGAATATCCCCATTCGACTTGCCGGCCTTTAAAACGTATTATATACCTTTTCTCTATTAAAATTTGTTTTCTTATCGGTCACCACGCTGAAAAAGTGTAACTTGAATTAATATCAAAGAAAAAACTTGAATATCCCCATTCAACTTGCAGGCCTTTAAAACCTATTAAATACCTTTTTGCTATTAGAATTCGTTTTCTTATCGGTCACCACGCTCAAAAAGTGTAACTTGAATTAATATCAAAGAAAAATCTTGAATATCCCCATTCGACTTGCAGGCCTTTAAAACCTATTAAATACCTTTTCTCTATAAAAATTTGTTTTCTCATCGGTCACAACGCTCTAAAAGTGTAACTTGAATTAATATCAAAGAAAAAACTTGAATATCCCCATTCGACTTGCAGGCCTTTAAAACCTATTAAATACCTTTTCTCTATTAAAAATTTTTTTCTTATCGGTCACCACGCTGAAAAAATGTAACTTGAATTAATATCAAAGAAAAAACTTGAATATCCCCATTCAACTTGCAGGCCTTTAAAACCTATTAAATACCTTTTCTCTATTAAAATTTGTTTTCTTATCGGTCACCACGCTCAAAAAGTGTAACTTGAATTAATATCAAAGAAAAAACTTGAATATCCACATTCGACTTACAAGCCTTTAAAACCTATTAAATACATTTTCTCTATTAAAATTTGTTTTCTTATCATTATTGTTATCTTATTCATTAATATCAAAGAAAAACCTTGAATATCCCCATTCGACTCGCAGGCCTTTAAAACCTATTAAATACCTTTTCTCTATTAAAATTTGTTTTCTTATCGATCACCACGCTGAAAAAGTGTAACTTGAATTAATATAAAAAAAAAACTGAAATATCCCCATTCGACTTGCAGGCCTTTAAAACCTATTAGAATACCTTTTCTCTATTAAAATTTGTTTTCTTATCATTATTGTTATCTTATTCATTAATATCAAAGAAAAAACTTGAATATCCCCATTCGACTTGCCGGCCTTTAAAACGTATTATATACCTTTTCTCTATTAAAATTTGTTTTCTTATCGGTCACCACGCTGAAAAAGTGTAACTTGAATTAATATCAAAGAAAAAACTTGAATATCCCCATTCAACTTGCAGGCCTTTAAAACCTATTAAATACCTTTTTGCTATTAAAATTCGTTTTCTTATCGGTCACCACGCTCAAAAAGTGTAACTTGAATTAATATCAAAGAAAAATCTTGAATATCCCCATTCGACTTGCAGGCCTTTAAAACCTATTAAATACCTTTTCTCTATAAAAATTTGTTTTCTCATCGGTCACAACGCTCTAAAAGTGTAACTTGAATTAATATCAAAGAAAAAACTTGAATATCCCCATTCGACTTGCAGGCCTTTAAAACCTATTAAATACCTTTTCTCTATTAAAAATTTTTTTCTTATCGGTCACCACGCTGAAAAAATGTAACTTGAATTAATATCAAAGAAAAAACTTGAATATCCCCATTCAACTTGCAGGCCTTTAAAACCTATTAAATACCTTTTCTCTATTAAAATTTGTTTTCTTATCGGTCACCACGCTCAAAAAGTGTAACTTGAATTAATATCAAAGAAAAAACTTGAATATCCACATTCGACTTACAAGCCTTTAAAACCTATTAAATACATTTTCTCTATTAAAATTTGTTTTCTTATCATTATTGTTATCTTATTCATTAATATCAAAGAAAAACCTTGAATATCCCCATTCGACTCGCAGGCCTTTAAAACCTATTAAATACCTTTTCTCTATTAAAATTTGTTTTTATCGGTCACCATGCTCAAAAAGTGTAACTTGAATTAATATCAAAGAAAAAACTTGAATATCCCCATTCCACTTGCAGGCCTTTAAAACCTATTAAATACCTTTTCTCTATTAAAATTTGTTTTCTTATCGGTCTCCACGCTCAAAAAGTGCAACTTGAATTAATATCAAAGAAAAAACTTGAATATCCCCATTCGACTTGCAGGCCTTTAAAACATATTAAAATAACTTTTCTCTAATAAAATTTTTTTTTTTATCATTATTGTTATCTTATTCATTAATATAAAAGAATAAACTTGAATATCCCCATTCGACTTGCAGGCCTTTAAAACCTATTAAATACCTTTTCTCTATAAAAATTCGTTTTCTTATCGGTCACCACGCTCTAAAAGTGTAACTTGAATTAATATCAAAGAAAAAACTTGAATATCCCCTTTCGACTTGCAGGCCTTTAAAACCTATTAAATACCTTTTTGCTATTAAAATTCGTTTTCTTATCGGTCACCACGCTCAAAAAGTGTAACTTGAATTAATATCAAAGAAAAAACTTGAATATCCTCATTCGACTTGCAGGCCTGTAAAACCTATTAAAATACCTTTTCTCTATTAAAATTTGTTTTCTTATTACTATTGTTATCTTATCATTATTGTTATCTTATTCATTAATGTCAAAGAAAAAACTTGAATATAATCATTTGACTTGCAGGCCTTTAAAACCTATTAAATACCTTTTCTCTATTAAAAATCGTTTTCTTATCGGTCACCACACTCAAAAAGTGTAACTTGAATTAATATCAAAGAAAAAACTTGAATATCCCCATTCGACTTGCAGGCCTTTAAAACCTATTAAATACCTTTTCTCTATTAAAATTTGTTTTCTTATCGATCACCACGCTGAAAAAGTGTAACTTGAATTAATATAAAAAAAAAACTGAAATATCCCCATTCGACTTGCAGGCCTTTAAAACAAATTAAATACCTTTTCTCTATTAAAACTTGTTTTCTTATCGGTCACCACGCTGAAAAAGTGTAACTTGAATTAATATCAAAGGAAAAACTTGAATATCCCCATTCGACTTGCAGGCCTTTAAAACCTATTAAAATACCTTTTCTCTATTAAAATTTGTTTTCTTATCATTATTGTTATCTTATTCATTAATATCAAAGAAAAAACTTGAATATCCCCGACTTGCCGGCCTTTAAAACGTATTATATACCTTTTCTCTATTAAAATTTGTTTTCTTATCGGTCACCACGCTGAAAAAGTGTAACTTGAATTAATATCAAAGAAAAAACTTGAATATCCCCATTCAACTTGCAGGCCTTTAAAACCTATTAAATACCTTTTCTCTATTAAAATTTGTTTTCTTATCGGTCACCACGCTCAAAAAGTGTAACTTGAATTAATATCAAAGAAAAAACTTGAATATCCAGATTCGACTTACAAGCCTTTAAAACCTATTAAATACATTTTCTCTATTAAAATTTGTTATCTTATCATTATTGTTATCTTATTCATTAATATCAAAGAAAAACCTTGAATATCCCCATTCGACTTGGAGGCCTTTAAAACCTATTAAATACCTTTCTGCTATTAAAATTCGTTTTCTTATCGGTCACCACGCTCAAAAAGTGTAACTTGAATTAATATCAAAGAAAAAACTTGAATATCCTCATTCGACTTGCAGGCCTGTAAAACCTATTAAAATACCTTTTCTCTATTAAAATTTGTTTTCTTATTACTATTGTTATCTTATCATTATTGTTATCTTATTCATTAATGTCAAAGAAAAAACTTGATTATAATCATTCGACTTGCAGGCCTTTAAAACCTATTAAATACCTTTTCTCTATAAAAATTTGTTTTCTCATCGGTCACAACGCTCTAAAAGTGTAACTTGAATTAATATCAAAGAAAAAACTTGAATATCCCCATTCCACTTGCAGGCCTTTAAAACCTATTAAATACCTTTTCTCTATTAAAATTTGTTTTCTTATCGGTCTCCACGCTCAAAAAGTGCAACTTGAATTAATATCAAAGAAAAAACTTGAATATCCCCATTCGACTTGCAGGCCTTTAAAACATATTAAAATAACTTTTCTCTATTAAAATTTGTTTTCTTATCATTATTGTTATCTTATTCATTAATATAAAAGAATAAACTTGAATATCCCCATTCGACTTGCAGGCCTTTAAAACCTATTAAATACCTTTTCTCTATAAAAATTTGTTTTCTTATCGGTCACCACGCTCTAAAAGTGTAACTTGAATTAATATCAAAGAAAAAACTTGAATATCCCCTTTCGACTTGCAGGCCATTAAAACCTATTAAATACCTTTTTGCTATTAAAATTCGTTTTCTTATCGGTCACCACGCTCAAAAAGTGTAACTTGAATTAATATCAAAGAAAAAACTTGAATATCCTCATTCGACTTGCAGGCCTGTAAAACCTATTAAAATACCTTTTCTCTATTAAAATTTGTTTTCTCATTACTATTGTTATCTTATCATTATTGTTATCTTATTCATTAATGTCAAAGAAAAAACTTGAATATAATCATTTGACTTGCAGGCCTTTAAAACCTATTAAATACCTTTTCTCTATTAAAAATCGTTTTCTTATCGGTCACCACACTCAAAAAGTGTAACTTGAATTAATATCAAAGAAAAAACTTGAATATCCCCATTCGACTTGCAGGCCTTTAAAACCTATTAAATACCTTTTCTCTATTAAAATTTGTTTTCTTATCAGTCACCACACACAAAAAGTGTAACTTGAATTAATATCAAAGAAAAAACTTGAATATCCCCATTCGACTTGCAGGCCTTTAAAACCTATTAAAATACCTTTTCTCTATTAAAATTTGTTTTCTTATCATTATTGTTATCTTATCATTATTGTTATCTTATTCATTAATATCAAAGAAAAAACTTGAATATCCCCATTCGACTTGCCGGCCTTTAAAACGTATTATATACCTTTTCTCTATTAAAATTTGTTTTCTTATCGGTCACCACGCTGAAAAAGTGTAACTTGAAGTAATATCAAAGAAAAAACTTGAATATCCCCATTCAACTTGCAGGCCTTTAAAACCTATTAAATACCTTTTCTCTATTAAAATTTGTTTTCTTATCGGTCACCACGCTCAAAAAGTGTAACTTGAATTAATATCAAGGAAAAAACTTGAATATCCACATTCGACTTACAAGCCTTTAAAACCTATTAAATACATTTTCTCTATTAAAATTTGTTATCTTATCATTATTGTTATCTTATTCATTAATATCAAAGAAAAACCTTGAATATCCCCATTCGACTCGCAGGCCTTTAAAACCTATTAAATACCTTTTCTCTATTAAAATTTGTTTTTATCGGTCACCACGCTCAAAAAGTGTAACTTGAATTAATATCAAAGAAAAAACTTGAATATCCCCATTCGACTTGCAGGCCTTTAAATCCTATTAAAATAACTTTTCTCTATTAAAATTTGTTTTCTTATCATTATTGTTATCTTATTCATTAATATCAAAGAAAAAACTTGAATATCCCCATTCGACTTGCAGGCCTTAAAACCTATTAAATACCTTTTCTCTATAAAAATTTGTTTTCTTATCGGTCACCACGCTCTAAAAGTGTAACTTGAATTAATATCAAAGAAAAAACTTGAATATCCCCATTCGACTTGCTGGCCTTTAAAACCTATTAAATACCTTTTTGCTATTAAAATTTGTTTTCTTATCGGTCACCACGCTCAAAAAGTGTAACTTGAATTAATATCAAAGAAAAAACTTGAATATCCTCATTCGACTTGCAGGCCTGTAAAACCTATTAAAATACCTTTTCTCTATTAAAATTTGTTTTCTTATTACTATTGTTATCTTATCATTATTGTTATCTTATTCATTAATGTCAAAGAAAAAACTTGATTATAATCATTCGACTTGCAGGCCTTTAAAACCTATTAAATACCTTTTCTCTATTAAAATTCGTTTTCTTATCGGTCACCACGCTCAAAAAGTGTAACTTGAATTAATATCAAAGAAAAATCTTGAATATCCCCATTCGACTTGCAGGCCTTTAAAACCTATTAAATACCTTTTCTCTATAAAAATTTGTTTTTTCATCGGTCACAACGCTCTAAAAGTGTAACTTGAATTAATATCAAAGAAAAAACTTGAATATCCCCATTCGACTTGCAGGCCTTTAAAACCTATTAAATACCTTTTCTCTATTAAAAATTTTTTTCTTATCGGTCACCACGCTGAAAAAGTGTAACTTGAATTAATATCAAAGAAAAAACTTGAATATCCCCATTCAACTTGCAGGCCTTTAAAACCTATTAAATACCTTTTCTCTATTAAAATTTGTTTTCTTATCGGTCACCAAGCTCAAAAAGTGTAACTTGAATTAATATCAAAGAAAAAACTTGAATATCCACATTCGACTTACAAGCCTTTAAAACCTATTAAATACATTTTCTCTATTAAAATTTGTTTTCTTATCATTATTGTTATCTTATTCATTAATATCAAAGAAAAACCTTGAATATCCCCATTCGACTCGCAGGCCTTTAAAACCTATTAAATACCTTTTCTCTATTAAAATTTGTTTTTATCGGTCACTATGCTCAAAAAGTGTAACTTGAATTAATATCAAAGAAAAAAGTTGAATATCCCTATTCCACTTGCAGGCCTTTAAAACCTATTAAATACCTTTTCTCTATTAAAATTTGTTTTCTTATCGATCTCCTCGCTCAAAAAGTGCAACTTGAATTAATATCAAAGAAAAAACTTGAATATCCCCATTCGACTTGCAGGCCTTTAAAACATATTAAAATAACTTTTCTCTATTAAAATTTGTTTTCTTATCATTATTGTTATCTTATTCATTAATATAAAAGAATAAACTTGAATATCCCCATTCGACTTGCAGGCCTTTAAAACCTATTAAATACCTTTTCTCTATAAAAATTTGTTTTCTTATCGGTCACCACGCTCTAAAAGTGTAACTTGAATTAATATCAAAGAAAAAACTTGAATATCCCCTTTCGACTTGCAGGCCTTTAAAACCTATTAAATACCTTTTTGCTATTAAAATTCGTTTTCTTATCGGTCACCACGCTCAAAAAGTGTAACTTGAATTAATATCAAAGAAAAAACTTGAATATCCTCATTCGACTTGCAGGCCTGTAAAACCTATTAAAATACCTTTTCTCTATTAAAATTTGTTTTCTTATTACTATTGTTATCTTATCATTATTGTTATCTTATTCATTAATGTCAAAGAAAAAACTTGAATATAATCATTTGACTTGCAGGCCTTTAAAACCTATTAAATACCTTTTCTCTATTAAAAATCGTTTTCTTATCGTTCACCACACTCAAAAAATGTAACTTGAATTAATATCAAAGAAAAAACTTGAATATCCTTATTCGACTTGCAGGCCTTTAAAACATATTAAAATAACTTTTCTCTATTAAAATTTGTTTTCTTATCATTATTGTTATCTTATTCATTAATATAAAAGAATAAACTTGAATATCCCCATTCGACTTGCAGGCCTTTAAACCTATTAAATACCTTTTCTCTATAAAAATTTGTTTTCTTATCGGTCACCACGCTCTAAAAGTGTAACTTGAATTAATATCAAAGAAAAAACTTGAATATCCCCTTTCGACTTGCAGGCCTTTAAAACCTATTAAATACCTTTTTGCTATTAAAATTCGTTTTCTTATCGGTCACCACGCTCAAAAAGTGTAACTTGAATTAATATCAAAGAAAAAACTTGAATATCCTCATTCGACTTGCAGGCCTGTAAAACCTATTAAAATACCTTTTCTCTATTAAAATTTGTTTTCTTATTACTATTGTTATCTTATCATTATTGTTATCTTATTCATTAATGTCAAAGAAAAAACTTGAATATAATCATTTGACTTGCAGGCCTTTAAAACCTATTAAATACCTTTTCTCTATTAAAAATCGTTTTCTTATCGGTCACCACACTCAAAAAGTGTAACTTGAATTAATATCAAAGAAAAAACTTAAATATCCCCATTCGACTTGCAGGCCTTTAAAACAAATTAAATACCTTTTCTCTATTAAAACTTGTTTTCTTATCGGTCACCACGCTGAAAAAGTGTAACTTGAATTAATATCAAAGGAAAAACTTGAATATCCCCATTTGACTTGCAGGCCTTTAAAACCTATTAAAATACCTTTATTCTATTAAAATTTGTTTTCTTATCATTATTGTTATCTTATTCATTAATATCAAAGAAAAAACTTGAATATCCCCATTCGACTTGCCGGCCTTTAAAACGTATTATATACCTTTTCTCTATTAAAATTTGTTTTCTTATCGGTCACCACGCTGAAAAAGTGTAACTTGAATTAATATCAAAGAAAAAACTTGAATATCCCCATTCAACTTGCAGGCCTTTAAAACCTATTAAATACCTTTTCTCTATTAAAATTTGTTTTCTTATCGGTCACCACGCTCAAAAAGTGTAACTTGAATTAATATCAAAGAAAAAACTTGAATATCCAGATTCGACTTACAAGCCTTTAAAACCTATTAAATACATTTTCTCTATTAAAATTTGTTATCTTATCATTATTGTTATCTTATTCATTAATATCAAAGAAAAACCTTGAATATCCCCATTCGACTTGCAGGCCTTTAAAACCTATTAAAATACCTTTATTCTATTAAAATTTGTTTTCTTATCATTATTGTTATCTTATTCATTAATATCAAAGAAAAAACTTGAATATCCCCATTCGACTTGCCGGCCTTTAAAACGTATTATATACCTTTTCTCTATTAAAATTTGTTTTCTTATCGGTCACCACGCTGAAAAAGTGTAACTTGAATTAATATCAAAGAAAAAACTTGAATATCCCCATTCAACTTGCAGGCCTTTAAAACCTATTAAATACCTTTTCTCTATTAAAATTTGTTTTCTTATCGGTCACCACACTCAAAAAGTGTAACTTGAATTAATATCAAAGAAAAAACTTGAATATCCAGATTCGACTTACAAGCCTTTAAAACCTATTAAATACATTTTCTCTATTAAAATTTGTTATCTTATCATTATTGTTATCTTATTCATTAATATCAAAGAAAAACCTTGAATATCCCCATTCGACTTGCAGGCCTTTAAAACCTATTAAATACCTTTCTGCTATTAAAATTCGTTTTCTTATCGGTCACCACGCTCAAAAAATGTAACTTGAATTAATATCAAAGAAAAAACTTGAATATCCTCATTCGACTTGGAGGCCTGTAAAACCTATTAAAATACCTTTTCTCTATTAAAATTTGTTTTCTTATTACTATTGTTATCTTATCATTATTGTTATCTTATTCATTAATGTCAAAGAAAAAACTTGATTATAATCATTCGACTTGCAGGCCTTTAAAACCTATTAAATACCTTTTCTCTATAAAAATTTGTTTTCTCATCGGTCACAACGCTCTAAAAGTGTAACTTGAATTAATATCAAAGAAAAAACTTGAATATCCCCATTCGACTTGCAGGCCTTTAAAACCAATTAAATACCTTTTTGCAATTAAAATTCGTTTTCTTATCGGTCACCACGCTCAAAAAGTGTAACTTGAATTAATATCAAAGAAAAAACTTGAATATCCCCATTCGACTTGCAGGCCTTTAAAACCTATTAAATACCTTTTCTCTATTAAAATTCGTTTTCTTATCGGTCACCACGCTCAAAAAGTGCAACTTGAATTAATATCAAAGAAAAAACTTGAATATCCCCATTCGACTTGCAGGCCTTTAAAACCTATTAAATACCTTTTCTCTATTAAAAATTTTTTTCTTATCGGTCACCACGCTGAAAAAGTGTAACTTGAATTAATATCAAAGAAAAAACTTGAATATCCCCATTCCACTTGCAGGCCTTTAAAACCTATTAAATACCTTTTCTCTATTAAAATTTGTTTTCTTATCGGTCTCCACGCTCAAAAAGTGCAACTTGAATTAATATCAAAGAAAAAACTTGAATATCCCCATTCGACTTGCAGGCCTTTAAAACATATTAAAATAACTTTTCTCTATTAAAATTTGTTTTCTTATCATTATTGTTATCTTATTCATTAATATAAAAGAATAAACTTGAATATCCCCATTCGACTTGCAGGCCTTTAAAACCTATTAAATACCTTTTCTCTATAAAAATTTGTTTTCTTATCGGTCACCACGCTCTAAAAGTGTAACTTGAATTAATATCAAAGAAAAAACTTGAATATCCCCTTTCGACTTGCAGGCCTTTAAAACCTATTAAATACCTTTTTGCTATTAAAATTCGTTTTCTTATCGGTCACCACGCTCAAAAAGTGTAACTTGAATTAATATCAAAGAAAAAACTTGAATATCCTCATTCGACTTGCAGGCCTGTAAAACCTATTAAAATACCTTTTCTCTATTAAAATTTGTTTTCTTATTACTATTGTTATCTTATCATTATTGTTATCTTATTCATTAATGTCAAAGAAAAAACTTGAATATAATCATTTGACTTGCAGGCCTTTAAAACCTATTAAATACCTTTTCTCTATTAAAAATCGTTTTCTTATCGGTCACCACACTCAAAAAGTGTAACTTGAATTAATATCAAAGAAAAAACTTGAATATCCCCATTCGACTTGCAGGCCTTTAAAACCTATTAAATACCTTTTCTCTATTAAAATTTGTTTTCTTATCAGTCACCACACTCAAAAAGTGTAACTTGAATTAATATCAAAGAAAAAACTTGAATATCCCCATTCGACTTGCAGGCCTTTAAAACCTATTAAATACCTTTTCTCTATTAAAATTTGTTTTCTTATCGGTCTCCACGCTCAAAAAGTGCAACTTGAATTAATATCAAAGAAAAAACTTGAATATCCCCATTCGACTTGCAGGCCTTTAAAACATATTAAAATAACTTTTCTCTAATAAAATTTTTTTTTTTATCATTATTGTTATCTTATTCATTAATATAAAAGAATAAACTTGAATATCCCCATTCGACTTGCAGGCCTTTAAAACCTATTAAATACCTTTTCTCTATAAAAATTTGTTTTCTTATCGGTCACCACGCTCTAAAAGTGTAACTTGAATTAATATCAAAGAAAAAACTTGAATATCCCCTTTCGACTTGCAGGCCTTTAAAACCTATTAAATACCTTTTTGCTATTAAAATTCGTTTTCTTATCGGTCACCACGCTCAAAAAGTGTAACTTGAATTAATATCAAAGAAAAAACTTGAATATCCTCATTCGACTTGCAGGCCTGTAAAACCTATTAAAATACCTTTTCTCTATTAAAATTTGTTTTCTTATTACTATTGTTATCTTATCATTATTGTTATCTTATTCATTAATGTCAAAGAAAAAACTTGAATATAATCATTTGACTTGCAGGCCTTTAAAACCTATTAAATACCTTTTCTCTATTAAAAATCGTTTTCTTATCGGTCACCACACTCAAAAAGTGTAACTTGAATTAATATCAAAGAAAAAACTTGAATATCCCCATTCGACTTGCAGGCCTTTAAAACCTATTAAATACCTTTTCTCTATTAAAATTTGTTTTCTTATCGATCACCACGCTGAAAAAGTGTAACTTGAATTAATATAAAAAAAAAACTGAAATATCCCCATTCGACTTGCAGGCCTTTAAAACAAATTAAATACCTTTTCTCTATTAAAACTTGTTTTCTTATCGGTCACCACGCTGAAAAAGTGTAACTTGAATTAATATCAAAGGAAAAACTTGAATATCCCCATTCGACTTGCAGGCCTTTAAAACCTATTAAAATACCTTTTCTCTATTAAAATTTGTTTTCTTATCATTATTGTTATCTTATTCATTAATATCAAAGAAAAAACTTGAATATCCCCGACTTGCCGGCCTTTAAAACGTATTATATACCTTTTCTCTATTAAAATTTGTTTTCTTATCGGTCACCACGCTGAAAAAGTGTAACTTGAATTAATATCAAAGAAAAAACTTGAATATCCCCATTCAACTTGCAGGCCTTTAAAACCTATTAAATACCTTTTCTCTATTAAAATTTGTTTTCTTATCGGTCACCACGCTCAAAAAGTGTAACTTGAATTAATATCAAAGAAAAAACTTGAATATCCAGATTCGACTTACAAGCCTTTAAAACCTATTAAATACATTTTCTCTATTAAAATTTGTTATCTTATCATTATTGTTATCTTATTCATTAATATCAAAGAAAAACCTTGAATATCCCCATTCGACTTGCAGGCCTTTAAAACCTATTAAATACCTTTCTGCTATTAAAATTCGTTTTCTTATCGGTCACCACGCTCAAAAAGTGTAACTTGAATTAATATCAAAGAAAAAACTTGAATATCCTCATTCGACTTGCAGGCCTGTAAAACCTATTAAAATACCTTTTCTCTATTAAAATTTGTTTTCTTATTACTATTGTTATCTTATCATTATTGTTATCTTATTCATTAATGTCAAAGAAAAAACTTGATTATAATCATTCGACTTGCAGGCCTTTAAAACCTATTAAATACCTTTTCTCTATAAAAATTTGTTTTCTCATCGGTCACAACGCTCTAAAAGTGTAACTTGAATTAATATCAAAGAAAAAACTTGAATATCCCCATTCCACTTGCAGGCCTTTAAAACCTATTAAATACCTTTTCTCTATTAAAATTTGTTTTCTTATCGGTCTCCACGCTCAAAAAGTGCAACTTGAATTAATATCAAAGAAAGAACTTGAATATCCCCATTCGACTTGCAGGCCTTTAAAACATATTAAAATAACTTTTCTCTATTAAAATTTGTTTTCTTATCATTATTGTTATCTTATTCATTAATATAAAAGAATAAACTTGAATATCCCCATTCGACTTGCAGGCCTTTAAAACCTATTAAATACCTTTTCTCTATAAAAATTTGTTTTCTTATCGGTCACCACGCTCTAAAAGTGTAACTTGAATTAATATCAAAGAAAAAACTTGAATATCCCCTTTCGACTTGCAGGCCATTAAAACCTATTAAATACCTTTTTGCTATTAAAATTCGTTTTCTTATCGGTCACCACGCTCAAAAAGTGTAACTTGAATTAATATCAAAGAAAAAACTTGAATATCCTCATTCGACTTGCAGGCCTGTAAAACCTATTAAAATACCTTTTCTCTATTAAAATTTGTTTTCTCATTACTATTGTTATCTTATCATTATTGTTATCTTATTCATTAATGTCAAAGAAAAAACTTGAATATAATCATTTGACTTGCAGGCCTTTAAAACCTATTAAATACCTTTTCTCTATTAAAAATCGTTTTCTTATCGGTCACCACACTCAAAAAGTGTAACTTGAATTAATATCAAAGAAAAAACTTGAATATCCCCATTCGACTTGCAGGCCTTTAAAACCTATTAAATACCTTTTCTCTATTAAAATTTGTTTTCTTATCAGTCACCACACTCAAAAAGTGTAACTTGAATTAATATCAAAGAAAAAACTTGAATATCCCCATTCGACTTGCAGGCCTTTAAAACCTATTAAAATACCTTTTCTCTATTAAAATTTGTTTTCTTATCATTATTGTTATCTTATCATTATTGTTATCTTATTCATTAATATCAAAGAAAAAACTTGAATATCCCCATTCGACTTGCCGGCCTTTAAAACGTATTATATACCTTTTCTCTATTAAAATTTGTTTTCTTATCGGTCACCACGCTGAAAAAGTGTAACTTGAAGTAATATCAAAGAAAAAACTTGAATATCCCCATTCAACTTGCAGGCCTTTAAAACCTATTAAATACCTTTTCTCTATTAAAATTTGTTTTCTTATCGGTCACCACGCTCAAAAAGTGTAACTTGAATTAATATCAAGGAAAAAACTTGAATATCCACATTCGACTTACAAGCCTTTAAAACCTATTAAATACATTTTCTCTATTAAAATTTGTTATCTTATCATTATTGTTATCTTATTCATTAATATCAAAGAAAAACCTTGAATATCCCCATTCGACTCGCAGGCCTTTAAAACCTATTAAATACCTTTTCTCTATTAAAATTTGTTTTTATCGGTCACCACGCTCAAAAAGTGTAACTTGAATTAATATCAAAGAAAAAACTTGAATATCCCCATTCGACTTGCAGGCCTTTAAATCCTATTAAAATAACTTTTCTCTATTAAAATTTGTTTTCTTATCATTATTGTTATCTTATTCATTAATATCAAAGAAAAAACTTGAATATCCCCATTCGACTTGCAGGCCTTAAAACCTATTAAATACCTTTTCTCTATAAAAATTTGTTTTCTTATCGGTCACCACGCTCTAAAAGTGTAACTTGAATTAATATCAAAGAAAAAACTTGAATATCCCCATTCGACTTGCTGGCCTTTAAAACCTATTAAATACCTTTTTGCTATTAAAATTTGTTTTCTTATCGGTCACCACGCTCAAAAAGTGTAACTTGAATTAATATCAAAGAAAAAACTTGAATATCCTCATTCGACTTGCAGGCCTGTAAAACCTATTAAAATACCTTTTCTCTATTAAAATTTGTTTTCTTATTACTATTGTTATCTTATCATTATTGTTATCTTATTCATTAATGTCAAAGAAAAAACTTGATTATAATCATTCGACTTGCAGGCCTTTAAAACCTATTAAATACCTTTTCTCTATTAAAATTCGTTTTCTTATCGGTCACCACGCTCAAAAAGTGTAACTTGAATTAATATCAAAGAAAAATCTTGAATATCCCCATTCGACTTGCAGGCCTTTAAAACCTATTAAATACCTTTTCTCTATAAAAATTTGTTTTTTCATCGGTCACAACGCTCTAAAAGTGTAACTTGAATTAATATCAAAGAAAAAACTTGAATATCCCCATTCGACTTGCAGGCCTTTAAAACCTATTAAATACCTTTTCTCTATTAAAAATTTTTTTCTTATCGGTCACCACGCTGAAAAAGTGTAACTTGAATTAATATCAAAGAAAAAACTTGAATATCCCCATTCAACTTGCAGGCCTTTAAAACCTATTAAATACCTTTTCTCTATTAAAATTTGTTTTCTTATCGGTCACCAAGCTCAAAAAGTGTAACTTGAATTAATATCAAAGAAAAAACTTGAATATCCACATTCGACTTACAAGCCTTTAAAACCTATTAAATACATTTTCTCTATTAAAATTTGTTTTCTTATCATTATTGTTATCTTATTCATTAATATCAAAGAAAAACCTTGAATATCCCCATTCGACTCGCAGGCCTTTAAAACCTATTAAATACCTTTTCTCTATTAAAATTTGTTTTTATCGGTCACTATGCTCAAAAAGTGTAACTTGAATTAATATCAAAGAAAAAAGTTGAATATCCCTATTCCACTTGCAGGCCTTTAAAACCTATTAAATACCTTTTCTCTATTAAAATTTGTTTTCTTATCGATCTCCTCGCTCAAAAAGTGCAACTTGAATTAATATCAAAGAAAAAACTT
The DNA here is from genome assembly GCA_963930645.1 of Salticus scenicus. Taxonomy (NCBI): domain Eukaryota; kingdom Metazoa; phylum Arthropoda; class Arachnida; order Araneae; family Salticidae; genus Salticus; species Salticus scenicus. The sequence continues at coordinate 146,629 of CAWVNO010000361.1, forward strand.
GAATATCCCCATTCGACTTGCAGGCCTTTAAAACATATTAAAATAACTTTTCTCTATTAAAATTTGTTTTCTTATCATTATTGTTATCTTATTCATTAATATAAAAGAATAAACTTGAATATCCCCATTCGACTTGCAGGCCTTTAAAACCTATTAAATACCTTTTCTCTATAAAAATTTGTTTTCTTATCGGTCACCACGCTCTAAAAGTGTAACTTGAATTAATATCAAAGAAAAAACTTGAATATCCCCTTTCGACTTGCAGGCCTTTAAAACCTATTAAATACCTTTTTGCTATTAAAATTCGTTTTCTTATCGGTCACCACGCTCAAAAAGTGTAACTTGAATTAATATCAAAGAAAAAACTTGAATATCCTCATTCGACTTGCAGGCCTGTAAAACCTATTAAAATACCTTTTCTCTATTAAAATTTGTTTTCTTATTACTATTGTTATCTTATCATTATTGTTATCTTATTCATTAATGTCAAAGAAAAAACTTGAATATAATCATTTGACTTGCAGGCCTTTAAAACCTATTAAATACCTTTTCTCTATTAAAAATCGTTTTCTTATCGGTCACCACACTCAAAAAATGTAACTTGAATTAATATCAAAGAAAAAACTTGAATATCCTTATTCGACTTGCAGGCCTTTAAAACATATTAAAATAACTTTTCTCTATTAAAATTTGTTTTCTTATCATTATTGTTATCTTATTCATTAATATAAAAGAATAAACTTGAATATCCCCATTCGACTTGCAGGCCTTTAAACCTATTAAATACCTTTTCTCTATAAAAATTTGTTTTCTTATCGGTCACCACGCTCTAAAAGTGTAACTTGAATTAATATCAAAGAAAAAACTTGAATATCCCCTTTCGACTTGCAGGCCTTTAAAACCTATTAAATACCTTTTTGCTATTAAAATTCGTTTTCTTATCGGTCACCACGCTCAAAAAGTGTAACTTGAATTAATATCAAAGAAAAAACTTGAATATCCTCATTCGACTTGCAGGCCTGTAAAACCTATTAAAATACCTTTTCTCTATTAAAATTTGTTTTCTTATTACTATTGTTATCTTATCATTATTGTTATCTTATTCATTAATGTCAAAGAAAAAACTTGAATATAATCATTTGACTTGCAGGCCTTTAAAACCTATTAAATACCTTTTCTCTATTAAAAATCGTTTTCTTATCGGTCACCACACTCAAAAAGTGTAACTTGAATTAATATCAAAGAAAAAACTTAAATATCCCCATTCGACTTGCAGGCCTTTAAAACAAATTAAATACCTTTTCTCTATTAAAACTTGTTTTCTTATCGGTCACCACGCTGAAAAAGTGTAACTTGAATTAATATCAAAGGAAAAACTTGAATATCCCCATTCGACTTGCAGGCCTTTAAAACCTATTAAAATACCTTTATTCTATTAAAATTTGTTTTCTTATCATTATTGTTATCTTATTCATTAATATCAAAGAAAAAACTTGAATATCCCCATTCGACTTGCCGGCCTTTAAAACGTATTATATACCTTTTCTCTATTAAAATTTGTTTTCTTATCGGTCACCACGCTGAAAAAGTGTAACTTGAATTAATATCAAAGAAAAAACTTGAATATCCCCATTCAACTTGCAGGCCTTTAAAACCTATTAAATACCTTTTCTCTATTAAAATTTGTTTTCTTATCGGTCACCACGCTCAAAAAGTGTAACTTGAATTAATATCAAAGAAAAAACTTGAATATCCAGATTCGACTTACAAGCCTTTAAAACCTATTAAATACATTTTCTCTATTAAAATTTGTTATCTTATCATTATTGTTATCTTATTCATTAATATCAAAGAAAAACCTTGAATATCCCCATTCGACTTGCAGGCCTTTAAAACCTATTAAATACCTTTCTGCTATTAAAATTCGTTTTCTTATCGGTCACCACGCTCAAAAAGTGTAACTTGAATTAATATCAAAGAAAAAACTTGAATATCCTCATTCGACTTGCAGGCCTGTAAAACCTACTAAAATACCTTTTCTCTATTAAAATTTGTTTTCTTATTACTATTGTTATCTTATCATTATTGTTATCTTATTCATTAATGTCAAAGAAAAAACTTGATTATAATCATTCGACTTGCAGGCCTTTAAAACCTATTAAATACCTTTTCTCTATAAAAATTTGTTTTCTCATCGGTCACAACGCTCTAAAAGTGTAACTTGAATTAATATCAAAGAAAAAACTTGAATATCCCCATTCGACTTGCAGGCCTTTAAAACCAAGTAAATACCTTTTTGCTATTAAAATTCGTTTTCTTATCGGTCACCACGCTCAAAAAGTGTAACTTGAATTAATATCAAAGAAAAAACTTGAATATCCCCATTCGACTTGCAGGCCTTTAAAACCTATTAAATACCTTTTCTCTATTAAAATTCGTTTTCTTATCGGTCACCACGCTCAAAAAGTGCAACTTGAATGAATATCAAAGAAAAAACTTGAATATCCCCATTCGACTTGCAGGCCTTTAAAACCTATTAAATACCTTTTCTCTATTAAAATTTGTTTTCTTATCGGTCACCACGCTGAAAAAGTGTAACTTGAATTAATATCAAAGGAAAAACTTGAATATCCCCATTCGACTTGCAGGCCTTTAAAACCTATTAAAATACCTTTTCTCTATTAAAATTTGTTTTCTTATCATTATTGTTATCTTATTCATTAATATCAAAGAAAAAACTTGAATATCCCCATTCGACTTGCCGGCCTTTAAAACGTATTATATACCTTTTCTCTATTAAAATTTGTTTTCTTATCGGTCACCACGCTGAAAAAGTGTAACTTGAATTAATATCAAAGAAAAAACTTGAATATCCCCATTCAACTTGCAGGCCTTTAAAACCTATTAAATACCTTTTCTCTATTAAAATTTGTTTTCTTATCGGTCACCACACTCAAAAAGTGTAACTTGAATTAATATCAAAGAAAAAACTTGAATATCCAGATTCGACTTACAAGCCTTTAAAACCTATTAAATACATTTTCTCTATTAAAATTTGTTATCTTATCATTATTGTTATCTTATTCATTAATATCAAAGAAAAACCTTGAATATCCCCATTCGACTTGCAGGCCTTTAAAACCTATTAAATACCTTTCTGCTATTAAAATTCGTTTTCTTATCGGTCACCACGCTCAAAAAGTGTAACTTGAATTAATATCAAAGAAAAAACTTGAATATCCTCATTCGACTTGGAGGCCTGTAAAACCTATTAAAATACCTTTTCTCTATTAAAATTTGTTTTCTTATTACTATTGTTATCTTATCATTATTGTTATCTTATTCATTAATGTCAAAGAAAAAACTTGATTATAATCATTCGACTTGCAGGCCTTTAAAACCTATTAAATACCTTTTCTCTATAAAAATTTGTTTTCTCATCGGTCACAACGCTCTAAAAGTGTAACTTGAATTAATATCAAAGAAAAAACTTGAATATCCCCATTCGACTTGCAGGCCTTTAAAACCAATTAAATACCTTTTTGCAATTAAAATTCGTTTTCTTATCGGTCACCACGCTCAAAAAGTGTAACTTGAATTAATATCAAAGAAAAAACTTGAATATCCCCATTCGACTTGCAGGCCTTTAAAACCTATTAAATACCTTTTCTCTATTAAAATTCGTTTTCTTATCGGTCACCACGCTCAAAAAGTGCAACTTGAATTAATATCAAAGAAAAAACTTGAATATCCCCATTCGACTTGCAGGCCTTTAAAACCTATTAAATACCTTTTCTCTATTAAAAATTTTTTTCTTATCGGTCACCACGCTGAAAAAGTGTAACTTGAATTAATATCAAAGAAAAAACTTGAATATCCCCATTCCACTTGCAGGCCTTTAAAACCTATTAAATACCTTTTCTCTATTAAAATTTGTTTTCTTATCGGTCTCCACGCTCAAAAAGTGCAACTTGAATTAATATCAAAGAAAAAACTTGAATATCCCCATTCGACTTGCAGGCCTTTAAAACATATTAAAATAACTTTTCTCTATTAAAATTTGTTTTCTTATCATTATTGTTATCTTATTCATTAATATAAAAGAATAAACTTGAATATCCCCATTCGACTTGCAGGCCTTTAAAACCTATTAAATACCTTTTCTCTATAAAAATTTGTTTTCTTATCGGTCACCACGCTCAAAAAGTGTAACTTGAATTAATATCAAAGAAAAAACTTGAATACCCTCATTCGACTTGCAGGCCTGTAAAACCTATTAAAATACCTTTTCTCTATTAAAATTTGTTTTCTCATTACTATTGTTATCTTATCATTATTGTTATCTTATTCATTAATGTCAAAGAAAAAACTTGAATATAATCATTTGACTTGCAGGCCTTTAAAACCTATTAAATACCTTTTCTCTATTAAAAATCGTTTTCTTATCGGTCACCACACTCAAAAAGTGTAACTTGAATTAATATCAAAGAAAAAACTTGAATATCCCCATTCGACTTGCAGGCCTTTAAAACCTATTAAATACCTTTTCTCTATTAAAATTTGTTTTCTTATCGGTCACCACACTCAAAAAGTGTAACTTGAATTAATATCAATGAAAAAACTTGAATATCCCCATTCGACTTGCAGGCCTTTAAAACCTATTAAAATACCTTTTCTCTATTAAAATTTGTTTTCTTATCATTATTGTTATCTTATCATTATTGTTATCTTATTCATTAATATCAAAGAAAAAACTTGAATATCCCCATTCGACTTGCCGGCCTTTAAAACGTATTATATACCTTTTCTCTATTAAAATTTGTTTTCTTATCGGTCACCACGCTGAAAAAGTGTAACTTGAATTAATATCAAAGAAAAAACTTGAATATCCCCATTCAACTTGCAGGCCTTTAAAACCTATTAAATACCTTTTCTCTATTAAAATTTGTTTTCTTATCGGTCACCACGCTCAAAAAGTGTAACTTGAATTAATATCAAAGAAAAAACTTGAATATCCACATTCGACTTACAATCCTTTAAAACCTATTAAATACATTTTCTCTATTAAAATTTGTTATCTTATCATTATTGTTATCTTATTCATTAATATCAAAGAAAAACCTTGAATATCCCCATTCGACTCGCAGGCCTTTAAAACCTATTAAATACCTTTTCTCTATTAAAATTTGTTTTTATCGGTCACCACGCTCAAAAAGTGTAACTTGAATTAATATCAAAGAAAAAACTTGAATATCCCCATTCGACTTGCAGGCCTTTAAAACCTATTAAAATAACTTTTCTCTATTAAAATTTGTTTTCTTATCATTATTGTTATCTTATTCATTAATATCAAAGAAAAAACTTGAATATCCCCATTCGACTTGCAGGCCTTAAAACCTATTAAATACCTTTTCTCTATAAAAATTATTTTTCTTATCGGTCACCACGCTCTAAAAGTGTAACTTGAATTAATATCAAAGAAAAAACTTGAATATCCCCATTCGACTTGCAGGCCTTTAAAACCTATTAAATACCTTTTTGCTATTAAAATTCGTTTTCTTATCGGTCACCACGCTCAAAAAGTGTAACTTGAATTAATATCAAAGAAAAAACTTGAATATCCTCATTCGACTTGCAGGCCTGTAAAACCTATTAAAATACCTTTTCTCTATTAAAATTTGTTTTCTTATTACTATTGTTATCTTATCATTATTGTTATCTTATTCATTAATGTCAAAGAAAAAACTTGATTATAATCATTCGACTTGCAGGCCTTTAAAACCTATTAAATACCTTTTCTCTATTAAAATTCGTTTTCTTATCGGTCACCACGCTCAAAAAGTGTAACTTGAATTAATATCAAAGAAAAAACTTGAATATCCCCATTCGACTTGCAGGCCTTTAAAACCAATTAAATACCTTTTTGCTATTAAAATTCGTTTTCTTATCGGTCACCACGCTCAAAAAGTGTAACTTGAATTAATATCAAAGAAAAAACTTGAATATCCCCATTCGACTTGCAGGCCTTTAAAACCTATTAAATACCTTTTCTCTATTAAAATTCGTTTTCTTATCGGTCACCACGCTCAAAAAGTGCAACTTGAATTAATATCAAAGAAAAAACTTGAATATCCCCATTCGACTTGCAGGCCTTTAAAACCTATTAAATACCTTTTCTCTATTAAAAATTTTTTTCTTATCGGTCACCACGCTGAAAAAGTGTAACTTGAATTAATATCAAAGAAAAAACTTGAATATCCCCATTCCACTTGCAGGCCTTTAAAACCTATTAAATACCTTTTCTCTATTAAAATTTGTTTTCTTATCGGTCTCCACGCTCAAAAAGTGCAACTTGAATTAATATCAAAGAAAAAACTTGAATATCCCCATTCGACTTGCAGGCCTTTAAAACATATTAAAATAACTTTTCTCTATTAAAATTTGTTTTCTTATCATTATTGTTATCTTATTCATTAATATAAAAGAATAAACTTGAATATCCCCATTCGACTTGCAGGCCTTTAAAACCTATTAAATACCTTTTCTCTATAAAAATTTGTTTTCTTATCGGTCACCACGCTCTAAAAGTGTAACTTGAATTAATATCAAAGAAAAAACTTGAATATCCCCTTTCGACTTGCAGGCCTTTAAAACCTATTAAATACCTTTTTGCTATTAAAATTCGTTTTCTTATCGGTCACCACGCTCAAAAAGTGTAACTTGAATTAATATCAAAGAAAAAACTTGAATATCCTCATTCGACTTGCAGGCCTGTAAAACCTATTAAAATACCTTTTCTCTATTAAAATTTGTTTTCTCATTACTATTGTTATCTTATCATTATTGTTATCTTATTCATTAATGTCAAAGAAAAAACTTGAATATAATCATTTGACTTGCAGGCCTTTAAAACCTATTAAATACCTTTTCTCTATTAAAAATCATTTTCTTATCGGTCACCACACTCAAAAAGTGTAACTTGAATTAATATCAAAGAAAAAACTTGAATATCCCCATTCGACTTGCAGGCCTTTAAAACCTATTAAATACCTTTTCTCTATTAAAATTTGTTTTCTTATCGGTCACCACACTCAAAAAGTGTAACTTGAATTAATATCAATGAAAAAACTTGAATATCCCCATTCGACTTGCAGGCCTTTAAAACCTATTAAAATACCTTTTCTCTATTAAAATTTGTTTTCTTATCATTATTGTTATCTTATTCATTAATATCAAAGAAAAAACTTGAATATCCCCATTCGACTTGCCGGCCTTTAAAACGTATTATATACCTTTTCTCTATTAAAATTTGTTTTCTTATCGGTCACCACGCTGAAAAAGTGTAACTTGAATTAATATCAAAGAAAAAACTTGAATATCCCCATTCAACTTGCAGGCCTTTAAAACCTATTAAATACCTTTTCTCTATTAAAATTTGTTTTCTTATCGGTCACCACGCTCAAAAAGTGTAACTTGAATTAATATCAAAGAAAAAACTTGAATATCCACATTCGACTTACAATCCTTTAAAACCTATTAAATACATTTTCTCTATTAAAATTTGTTATCTTATCATTATTGTTATCTTATTCATTAATATCAAAGAAAAACCTTGAATATCCCCATTCGACTCGCAGGCCTTTAAAACCTATTAAATACCTTTTCTCTATTAAAATTTGTTTTTATCGGTCACCACGCTCAAAAAGTGTAACTTGAATTAATATCAAAGAAAAAACTTGAATATCCCCATTCGACTTGCAGGCCTTTAAAACCTATTAAAATAACTTTTCTCTATTAAAATTTGTTTTCTTATCATTATTGTTATCTTATTCATTAATATCAAAGAAAAAACTTGAATATCCCCATTCGACTTGCAGGCCTTAAAACCTATTAAATACCTTTTCTCTATAAAAATTTGTTTTCTTATCGGTCACCACGCTCTAAAAGTGTAACTTGAATTAATATCAAAGAAAAAACTTGAATATCCCCATTCGACTTGCAGGCCTTTAAAACCTATTAAATACCTTTTTGCTATTAAAATTCGTTTTCTTATCGGTCACCACGCTCAAAAAGTGTAACTTGAATTAATATCAAAGAAAAAACTTGAATATCCTCATTCGACTTGCAGGCCTGTAAAACCTATTAAAATACCTTTTCTCTATTAAAATTTGTTTTCTTATTACTATTGTTATCTTATCATTATTGTTATCTTATTCATTAATGTCAAAGAAAAAACTTGATTATAATCATTCGACTTGCAGGCCTTTAAAACCTATTAAATACCTTTTCTCTATTAAAATTCGTTTTCTTATCGGTCACCACGCTCAAAAAGTGTAACTTGAATTAATATCAAAGAAAAAACTTGAATATCCCCATTCGACTTGCAGGCCTTTAAAACCTATTAAATACCTTTTCTCTATTAAAATTTGTTTTCTTATCGGTCACCACGCTGAAAAAGTGTAACTTGAATTAATATCAAAGTAAAAACTTAAATATCCCCATTCGACTTGCAGGCCTTTAAAACCTATTAAATACCTTTTCTCTATTAAAATTTGTTTCTTATCGGTCACCACGCTAAAAAAGTGTAACTTGAATTAATATCAAAGGAAAAACTTGAATATCCCCATTCGACTTGCAGGCCTTTAAAACCTATTAAAATACCTTTTCTCTATTAAAATTTGTTTTCTTATCGGTCACCACGCTCAAAAAAGGTAACTTGAATTAATATCAAAGAAAAAACTTGAATATCCCCATTCGACTTGCAGGCCTTTAAAACCTATTAAATACCTTTTCTCTATTAAAAATTTTTTTCTTATCGGTCACCACGCTGAAAAAGTGTAACTTGAATTAATATCAAAGAAAAAACTTGAATATCCCCATTCCACTTGCAGGCCTTTAAAACCTATTAAATACCTTTTCTCTATTAAAATTTGTTTTCTTATCGGTCTCCACGCTCAAAAAGTGCAACTTGAATTAATATCAAAGAAAAAACTTGAATATCCCCATTCGACTTGCAGGCCTTTAAAACCTATTAAATACCTTTTTGCTATTAAAATTCGTTTTCTTATCGGTCACCACGCTCAAAAAGTGTAACTTGAATTAATATCAAAGAAAAAACTTGAATATCCTCATTCGACTTGCAGGCCTGTAAAACCTATTAAAATACCTTTTCTCTATTAAAATTTGTTTTCTTATTACTATTGTTATCTTATCATTATTGTTATCTTATTCATTAATATCAAAGAAAAAACTTGAATATCCCCATTCGACTTGCCGGCCTTTAAAACGTATTATATACCTTTTCTCTATTAAAATTTGTTTTCTTATCGGTCACCACGCTGAAAAAGTGTAACTTGAATTAATATTAAAGAAAAAACTTGAATATCCCCATTCAACATGCAGGCCTTTAAAACCTATTAAATACCTTTTCTCTATTAAAATTTGTTTTCTTATCGGTCACCACGCTCAAAAAGTGTAACTTGAATTAATATCAAAGAAAAAACTTGAATATCCACATTCGACTTACAAGCCTTTAAAACCTATTAAATACATTTTCTCTATTAAAATTTGTTATCTTATCATTATTGTTATCTTATTCATTAATATCAAAGAAAAACCTTGAATATCCCCATTCGACTCGCAGGCCTTTAAAACCTATTAAATACCTTTTCTCTATTAAAATTTGTTTTTATCGGTCACCACGCTCAAAAAGTGTAACTTGAATTAATATCAAAGAAAAAACTTGAATATCCCCATTCGACTTGCAGGCCTTTAAAACCTATTAAAATAACTTTTCTCTATTAAAATTTGTTTTCTTATCATTATTGTTATCTTATTCATTAATATCAAAGAAAAAACTTGAATATCCCCATTCGACTTGCAGGCCTTAAAACCTATTAAATACCTTTTCTCTATAAAAATTTGTTTTCTTATCGGTCACCACGCTCTAAAAGTGTAACTTGAATTAATATCAAAGAAAAAACTTGAATATCCCCATTCGACTTGCAGGCCTTTAAAACCTATTAAATACCTTTTTGCTATTAAAATTCGTTTTCTTATCGGTCACCACGCTCAAAAAGTGTAACTTGAATTAATATCAAAGAAAAAACTTGAATATCCTCATTCGACTTGCAGGCCTGTAAAACCTATTAAAATACCTTTTCTCTATTAAAATTTGTTTTCTTATTACTATTGTTATCTTATCATTATTGTTATCTTATTCATTAATATCAAAGAAAAAACTTGAATATCCCCATTCGACTTGCCGGCCTTTAAAACGTATTATATACCTTTTCTCTATTAAAATTTGTTTCTTATCGGTCACCACGCTAAAAAAGTGTAACTTGAATTAATATCAAAGGAAAAACTTGAATATCCCCATTCGACTTGCAGGCCTTTAAAACCTATTAAAATACCTTTTCTCTATTAAAATTTGTTTTCTTATCGGTCACCACGCTCAAAAAAGGTAACTTGAATTAATATCAAAGAAAAAACTTGAATATCCCCATTCGACTTGCAGGCCTTTAAAACCTATTAAATACCTTTTCTCTATTAAAATTTGTTTTCTTATCATTATTGTTATCTTATTCATTAATATCAACGAAAAACCTTGAATATCCCCATTCGACTTACAGGCCTTTAAAACCTATTAAATACCTTTTCTCTATTAAAATTTGTTTGCTTATCATTATTGTTATCTTATTCATTAATATCAACGAAAAACCTTGAATATCCCCATTCGACTTGCAGGCCTTTAAAACCTATTAAATACCTTTTCTCTATTAAAATATATTTTCTTATCGGTCACCACGCTGAAAAAGTGTAACTTGAATTAATATCAAAGAAAAAACTTGAATATCCCCATTCAACTTGCAGGCCTTTAAAACCTATTAAATACCTTTTTGCTATTAAAATTCGTTTTCTTTTCGGTCACCACGCTCAAAAAGTGTAACTTGAATTAATATCAAAGAAAAAACTTGAATATCCTCATTCGACTTGCAGGCCTGTAAAACCTATTAAAATACCTTTTCTCTATTAAAATTTGTCTTCTTATTACTATTGTTATCTTATCATTATTGTTATCTTATTCATTAATGTCAAAGAAAAAACTTGATTATAATCATTCGACTTGCAGGCCTTTAAAACCTATTAAATACCTTTTCTCTATTAAAATTCGTTTTCTTATCGGTCACCACGCTCAAAAAGTGTAACTTGAATTAATATCAAAGAAAAAACTTGAATATCCCCATTCGACTTGCAGGCCTTTAAAACCTATTAAATACCTTTTCTCTATTAAAATTTGTTTTCTTATCGGTCACCACGCTCAAAAAGTGTAACTTGAATTAATATCAAAGAAAAAACTTAAATATCCCCATTCGACTTGCAGGCCTTTAAAACCTATTAAATACCTTTTCTCTATTAAAATTTGTTTCTTATCGGTCACCACGCTAAAAAAGTGTAACTTGAATTAATATCAAAGGAAAAACTTGAATATCCCCATTCGACTTGCAGGCCTTTAAAACCTATTAAAATACCTTTTCTCTATTAAAATTTGTTTTCTTATCGGTCACCACGCTCAAAAAAGGTAACTTGAATTAATATCAAAGAAAAAACTTGAATATCCCCATTCGACTTACAGGCCTTTAAAACCTATTAAATACCTTTTCTCTATTAAAATTTGTTTTCTTATCATTATTGTTATCTTATTCATTAATATCAACGAAAAACCTTGAATATCCCCATTCGACTCGCAGGCCTTTAAAACCTATTAAATACCTTTTCTCTATTAAAATTTGTTTTTATCGGTCACCACGCTCAAAAAGTGTAACTTGAATTAATATCAAAGAAAAAACTTGAATATCCCCATTCGACTTGCAGGCCTTTAAAACCTATTAAAATAACTTTTCTCTATTAAAATTTGTTTTCTTATCATTATTGTTATCTTATTCATTAATATCAAAGAAAAAACTTGAATATCCCCATTCGACTTGCAGGCCTTTAAAACCTATTAAATACCTTTTCTCTATAAAAATTTGTTTTCTTATCGGTCACCACGCTCTAAAAGTGTAACTTGAATTAATATCAAAGAAAAAACTTGAATATCCCCATTCGACTTGCAGGCCTTTAAAACCTATTAAATACCTTTTTGCTATTAAAATTCGTTTTCTTATCGGTCACCACGCTCAAAAAGTGTAACTTGAATTAATATCAAAGAAAAAACTTGAATATCCTCATTCGACTTGCAGGCCTGTAAAACCTATTAAAATACCTTTTCTCTATTAAAATTTTTTTCTTATTACTATTGTTATCTTATCATTATTGTTATCTTATTCATTAATGTCAAAGAAAAAACTTGATTATAATCATTCGACTTGCAGGCCTTTAAAACCTATTAAATACCTTTTCTCTATTAAAATTCGTTTTCTTATCGGTCACCACGCTCAAAAAGTGTAACTTGAATTAATATCAAAGAAAAATCTTGAATATCCCCATTCGACTTGCAGGCCTTTAAAACCTATTAAATACCTTTTCTCTATAAAAATTTGTTTTCTCATCGGTCACAACGCTCTAAAAGTGTAACTTGAATTAATATCAAAGAAAAAACTTGAATATCCCCATTCGACTTGCAGGCCTTTAAAACCTATTAAATACCTTTTTGCTATTAAAATTCGTTTTCTTATCGGTCACCACGCTCAAAAAGTGTAACTTGAATTAATATCAAAGAAAAAACTTGAATATCCCCATTCGACTTGCAGGCCTTTAAAACCTATTAAATACCTTTTGTCTATTAAAAATTTTTTTCTTATCGGTCACCACGCTGAAAAAGTGTAACTTGAATTAATATCAAAGAAAAAACTTGAATATCCATATTCAACTTGCAGGCCTGTAAAACCTATTAAATAGCTTTTCTCTATTAAAATTTGTTTTCTTATCGGTCACCACGCTCAAAAAGTGTAACTTGAATTAATATCAAAGAAAAAACTTGAATATCCACATTCGACTTACAAGCCTTTAAAACCTATTAAATACATTTTCTCTATTAAAATTTGTTTTCTTATCATTATTGTTATCTTATTCATTAATATCAAAGAAAAACCTTGAATATCCCCATTCGACTCGCAGGCCTTTAAAACCTATTAAATACCTTTTCTCTATTAAAATTTGTTTTTATCGGTCACCATGCTCAAAAAGTGTAACTTGAATTAATATCAAAGAAAAAACTTGAATATCCCCATTCCACTTGCAGGCCTTTAAAACCTATTAAATACCTTTTCTCTATTAAAATTTGTTTTCTTATCGGTCTCCACGCTCAAAAAGTGCAACTTGAATTAATATCAAAGAAAAAACTTGAATATCCCCATTCGACTTGCAGGCCTTTAAAACATATTAAAATAACTTTTCTCTATTAAAATTTGTTTTCTTATCATTATTGTTATCTTATTCATTAATATAAAAGAATAAACTTGAATATCCCCATTCGACTTGCAGGCCTTTAAAACCTATTAAATACCTTTTCTCTATAAAAATTTGTTTTCTTATCGGTCACCACGCTCTAAAAGTGTAACTTGAATTAATATCAAAGAAAAAACTTGAATATCCCCTTTCGACTTGCAGGCCTTTAAAACCTATTAAATACCTTTTTGCTATTAAAATTCGTTTTCTTATCGGTCACCACGCTCAAAAAGTGTAACTTGAATTAATATCAAAGAAAAAACTTGAATATCCTCATTCGACTTGCAGGCCTGTAAAACCTATTAAAATACCTTTTCTCTATTAAAATTTGTTTTCTTATTACTATTGTTATCTTATCATTATTGTTATCTTATTCATTAATGTCAAAGAAAAAACTTGAATATAATCATTTGACTTGCAGGCCTTTAAAACCTATTAAATACCTTTTCTCTATTAAAAATCGTTTTCTTATCGGTCACCACACTCAAAAAGTGTAACTTGAATTAATATCAAAGAAAAAACTTGAATATCCCCATTCGACTTGCAGGCCTTTAAAACCTATTAAATACCTTTTCTCTATTAAAATTTGTTTTCTTATCGGTCACCACGCTGAAAAAGTGTAACTTGAATTAATATCAAAGAAAAAACTTAAATATCCCCATTCGACTTGCAGGCCTTTAAAACAAATTAAATACCTTTTCTCTATTAAAATTTGTTTCTTATCGGTCACCACGCTAAAAAAGTGTAACTTGAATTAATATCAAAGGAAAAACTTGAATATCCCCATTCGACTTGCAGGCCTTTAAAACCTATTAAAATACCTTTTCTCTATTAAAATTTGTTTTCTTATCATTATTGTTATCTTACCATTATTGTTATCTTATTCATTAATATCAAAGAAAAAACTTGAATATCCCCATTCGACTTGCCGGCCTTTAAAACGTATTATATACCTTTTCTCTATTAAAATTTGTTTTCTTATCGGTCATTACGCTGAAAAAGTGTAACTTGAATTAATATCAAAGAAAAAACTTGAATATCCCCATTCAACTTGCAGGCCTTTAAAACCTATTAAATACCTTTTCTCTATTAAAATTTGTTTTCTTATCGGTCACCACGCTCAAAAAGTGTAACTTGAATTAATATCAAAGAAAAAACTTGAATATCCACATTCGACTTACAAGCCTTTAAAACCTATTAAATACATTTTCTCTATTAAAATTTGTTATCTTATCATTATTGTTATCTTATTCATTAATATCAAAGAAAAACCTTGAATATCCCCATTCGCCTCGCAGGCCTTTAAAACCTATTAAATACCTTTTCTCTATTAAAATTTGTTTTTATCGGTCACCACGCTCAAAAAGTGTAACTTGAATTAATATCAAAGAAAAAACTTGAATATCCCCATTCGACTTGCAGGCCTTTAAAACCTATTAAAATAACTTTTCTCTATTAAAATTTGTTTTCTTATCATTATTGTTATCTTATTCATTAATATCAAAGAAAAAACTTGAATATCCCCATTCGACTTGCAGGCCTTTAAAACCTATTAAATACCTTTTCTCTATAAAAATTTGTTTTCTTATCGGTCACCACGCTCTAAAAGTGTAACTTGAATTAATATCAAAGAAAAAACTTGAATATCCCCATTCGACTTGCAGGCCTTTAAAACCTATTAAATACCTTTTTGCTATTAAAATTCGTTTTCTTATCGGTCACCACGCTCAAAAAGTGTAACTTGAATTAATATCAAAGAAAAAATTTGAATATCCTCATTCGACTTGCAGGCCTGTAAAACCTATTAAAATACCTTTTCTCTATTAAAATTTGTTTTCTTATTACTATTGTTATCTTATCATTATTGTTATCTTATTCATTAATGTCAAAGAAAAAACTTGATTATAATCATTCGACTTGCAGGCCTTTAAAACCTATTAAATACCTTTTCTCTATTAAAATTCGTTTTCTTATCGGTCACCACGCTCAAAAAGTGTAACTTGAATTAATATCAAAGAAAAAACTTGAATATCCCCATTCGACTTGCAGGCCTTTAAAACCTATTAAATACCTTTTCTCTATTAAAATTTGTTTTCTTATCGGTCACCACGCTCAAAAAGTGTAACTTGAATTAATATCAAAGAAAAAACTTAAATATCCCAATTCGACTTGCAGGCCTTTAAAACCTATTAAATACCTTTTCTCTATTAAAATTTGTTTCTTATCGGTCACCACGCTAAAAAAGTGTAACTTGAATTAATATCAAAGGAAAAACTTGAATATCCCCATTCGACTTGCAGGCCTTTAAAACCTATTAAAATACCTTTTCTCTATTAAAATTTGTTTTCTTATCGGTCACCACGCTCAAAAAAGGTAACTTGAATTAATATCAAAGAAAAAACTTGAATATCCCCATTCGACTTACAGGCCTTTAAAACCTATTAAATACCTTTTCTCTATTAAAATTTGTTTTCTTATCATTATTGTTATCTTATTCATTAATATCAACGAAAAACCTTGAATATCCCCATTCGACTTACAGGCCTTTAAAACCTATTAAATACCTTTTCTCTATTAAAATTTGTTTTCTTATCATTATTGTTATCTTATTCATTAATATCAACGAAAAACCTTGAATATCCCCATTCGACTTGCAGGCCTTTAAAACCTATTAAATACCTTTTCTCTATTAAAATTTGTTTTCTTATCGGTCACCACGCTGAAAAAGTGTAACTTGAATTAATATCAAAGAAAAAACTTGAATATCCCCATTCAACTTGCAGGACTTTAAAACCTATTAAATACCTTTTCTCTATTAATATTCGTTTTCTTATCGGTCACCACGCTCAAAAAGTGCAACTTGAATTAATATCAAAGAAAAAACTTGAATATCCCCATTCGACTTGCAGGCCTTTAAAACCTATTAAATACCTTTTCTCTATTAAAATTTGTTTTCTTATCGGTCACCACGCTGAAAAAGTGTAACTTGAATTAATATCAAAGAAAAAACTTGAATATCCCCATTCAACTTGCAGGCCTTTAAAACCTATTAAATACCTTTTTGCTATTAAAATTCGTTTTCTTATCGGTCACCACGCTCAAAAACTTGAATATCCCCATTCAACTTGCAGGCCTTTAAAACCTATTAAATACCTTTTCTCTATTAAAATTTGTTTTTTTATCGGTCACCACGCTCAAAAAAGGTAACTTGAATTAATATCAAAGAAAAAACTTGAATATCCCCATTCGACTTACAGGCCTTTAAAACCTATTAAATACCTTTTCTCTATTAAAATTTGTTTTCTTATCATTATTGTTATCTTATTCATTAATATCAACGAAAAACCTTGAATATCCCCATTCGACTCGCAGGCCTTTAAAACCTATTAAATACCTTTTCTCTATTAAAATTTGTTTTCTTATCGGTCACCACGCTGAAAAAGTGTAACTTGAATTAATATCAAAGAAAAAACTTGAATATCCCCATTCAACTTGCAGGCCTTTAAAACCTATTAAATACCTTTTCTCTATTAAAATTCGTTTTCTTATCGGTCACCACGCTCAAAAAGTGCAACTTGAATTAATATCAAAGAAAAAACTTGAATATCCCCATTCGACTTGCAGGCCTTTAAAACCTATTAAATACCTTTTCTCTATTAAAATTTGTTTTCTTATCGGTCACCACGCTGAAAAAGTGTAACTTGAATTAATATCAAAGAAAAAACTTGAATATCCCCATTCAACTTGCAGGCCTTTAAAACCTATTAAATACCTTTTCTCTATTAAAATTTGTTTTCTTATCGGTCACCACGCTCAAAAAGTGTAACTTGAATTAATATCAAAGAAAAAACTTGAATATCCACATTCGACTTACAAGCCTTTAAAACCTATTAAATACATTTTCTCTATTAAAATTTGTTTTCTTATCATTATTGTTATCTTATTCATTAATATCAAAGAAAAACCTTGAATATCCCCATTCGACTCGCAGGCCTTTAAAACCTATTAAATACCTTTTCTCTATTAAAATTTGTTTTCTTATCGGTCACCACGCTCAAAAAGTGTAACTTGAATTAATATCAAAGAAAAAACTTGAATATCCACATTCGACTTACAAGCCTTTAAAACCTATTAAATACATTTTCTCTATTAAAATTTGTTTTCTTATCATTATTGTTATCTTATTCATTAATATCAAAGAAAAAACTTGAATATCCCCATTCGACTAGCAGGCCTTTAAAACCTATTAAAATAACTTTTCTCTATTAAAATTTGTTTTCTTATCATTATTGTTATCTTATTCATTAATATCAAAGAAAAAACTTGAATATCCCCATTCGACTTGCAGGCCTTTAAAACCTATTAAATACCTTTTCTCTGTAAAAATTTGTTTTCTTATCGGTCACCACGCTCTAAAAGTGTAACTTGAATTAATATCAAAGAAAAAACTTGAATATCCCCATTCGACTTGCAGGCCTTTAAAACCTATTAAATACCTTTTTGCTATTAAAATTCGTTTTCTTATCGGTCACCACGCTCAAAAAGTGTAACTTGAATTAATATCAAAGAAAAAACTTGAATATCCTCATTCGACTTGCAGGCCTGTAAAACCTATTAAAATACCTTTTCTCTATTAAAATTTGTTTTCTTATTACTATTGTTATCTTATCATTATTGTTATCTTATTCATTAATGTAAAAGAAAAAACTTGATTATAATCATACGACTTGCAGGCCTTTAAAACCTATTAAATACCTTTTCTCTATTAAAATTCGTTTTCTTATCGGTCACCACGCTCAAAAAGTGTAACTTGAATTAATATAAAAAAAAAAAACTTGAATATCCCCATTCGACTTGCAGGCCTGTAAAACCTATTAAATACCTTTTCTCTATTAAAATTCGTTTTCTTATCGGTCACCACGCTGAAAAAATTGCAACTTGAATTAATATCAAAGAAAAAACTTGAATATCCCTATTCGACTTGCAGGCCTTTAAAACCTATTAAATACCTTTTCTCAATTAAAATTTGTTTTCTTATCGGTCACCACACTGAAAAAGTGTAACTTGAATTAATATCAAAGAAAAAACTTGAATATCCCCATTCGACTTGCAGGCCTTTAAAACCTATTAAATACCTTTTTGCTATTAAAATTCGTTTTCTTATCGGTCACCACGGTCAAAAAGTGTAACTTGAATTAATATCAAAGAAAAAACTTGAATATCCCCATTCGACTTGCAGGCCTTTAAAACCTATTAAATACCTTTTCTCTATTAAAATTCGTTTTCTTATCGGTCACTACGCTCAAAAAGTGCAACTTGAATTAATATCAAAGAAAAAACTTGAATATCCCCATTCGACTTGCAGGCCTTTAAAACCTATTAAATACCTTTTCTCTATTAAAATTTTTTTCTTATCGGTCACCACGCTGAAAAATTGTAACTTGAATTAATATCAAAGAAAAAACTTGAATATCCCCATTCAACTTGCAGGCCTTTAAAACCTATTAAATACCTTTTCTCTATTAAAATTTGTTTTCTTATCGGTCTCCACGCTCAAAAAGTGTAACTTGAATTAATATCAAAGAAAAAACTTGAATATCCACATTCGACTTACAAGCATTTAAAACCTATTAAATACATTTTCTCTATTAAAATTTGTTTTCTTATCATTATTGTTATCTTATTCATTAATATCAAAGAAAAACCTTGAATATCCCCATTCGACTCGCAGGCCTTTAAAACCTATTAAATACCTTTTCTCTATTAAAATTTGTTTTTATCGGTCACCATGCTCAAAAAGTGTAACTTGAATTAATATCAAAGAAAAAACTTGAATATCCCCATTCCACTTGCAGGTCTTTAAAACCTATTAAATACCTTTTCTCTATTAAAATTTGTTTTCTTATCGGTCTCCACGCTCAAAAAGTGCAACTTGAATTAATATCAAACAAAAAACTTGAATATTCCCATTCGACTTGCAGGCCTATAAAACCTATTAAAATAACTTTTCTCTATTAAAATTTGTTTTCTTATCATTATTGTTATCTTATTCATTAATATCAAAGAAAAAACTTGAATATCCCCATTCGACTTGCAGGCCTTTAAAACCTATTAAATACCTTTTTGCTATTAAAATTTGTTTTCTTATTACTATTGTTATCTTATCATTATTGTTATCTTATTCATTAATGTCAAAGAAAAAACTTGAATATAATCATTCGACTTGCAGGCTTTTAAAACCTATTAAATACCTTTTCTCTATTAAAATTCGTTTTCTTATCGGTCACCACACTCAAAAAGTGTAACTTGAATTAATATCAAAGAAAAAACTTGAATATCCTCATTCGACTTGCAGGCCTTTAAAACCTATTAAATACCTTTTCTCTATTAAAATTTGTTTTCTTATCGGTCACCACGCTGAAAAAGTGTAACTTGAATTAATATCAAAGAAAAAACTTAAATATCCCCATTCGACTTGCAGGCTTTTAAACAAATTAAATACCTTTTCTCTATTAAAATTTGTTTCTTATCGGTCACCACGCTCAAAAAGTGTAACTTGAATTAATATCAAAGAAAAAACTTGAATATCCACATTCGACTTACAAGCCTTTAAAACCTATTAAATACATTTTCTCTATTAAAATTTGTTTTCTTATCATTATTGTTATCTTATTCATTAATATCAAACAAAAAACTTGAATATCCCCATTCGACTAGCAGGCCTTTAAAACCTATTAAAATAACTTTTCTCTATTAAAATTTGTTTTCTTATCATTATTGTTATCTTATTCATTAATATCAAAGAAAAAACTTGAATATCCCCATTCGACTTGCAGGCCTTTAAAACCTATTAAATACCTTTTCTCTATAAAAATTTGTTTTCTTATCGGTCACCACGCTCTAAAAGTGTAACTTGAATTAATATCAAAGAAAAAACTTGAATATCCCCATTCGACTTGCAGGCCTTTAAAACCTATTAAATACCTTTTTGCTATTAAAATTCGTTTTCTTATCGGTCACCACGCTCAAAAAGTGTAACTTGAATTAATATCAAAGAAAAAACTTGAATATCCTCATTCGACTTGCAGGCCTGTAAAACCTATTAAAATACCTTTTCTCTATTAAAATTTGTTTTCTTATTACTATTGTTATCTTATCATTATTGTTATCTTATTCATTAATGTCAAAGAAAAAACTTGATTATAATCATACGACTTGCAGGCCTTTAAAACCTATTAAATACCTTTTCTCTATTAAAATTTGTTTTTATCGGTCACCACGCTCAAAAAGTGCAACTTGAATTAATATCAAAGAAAAAACTTGAATATTCCCATTCGACTTGCAGGCCTTTAAAACCTATTAAAATAACTTTTCTCTATTAAAATTTGTTTTCTTATCATTATTGTTATCTTATTCATTAATATCAAAGAAAAAACTTGAATATCCCCATTCGACTTGCAGGCCTTTAAAACCTATTAAATACCTTTTCTCTATAAAAATTTGTTTTCTTATCGGTCACCACGCTCTAAAAGTGTAACTTGAATTAATATCAAAGAAAAAACTTGAATATCCCCATTCGACTTGCAGGCCTTTAAAACCTATTAAATACCTTTTTGCTATTAAAATTTGTTTTCTTATTACTATTGTTATCTTATCATTATTGTTATCTTATTCTTTAATGTCAAAGAAAAAACTTGAATATAATCATTCGACTTGCAGGCTTTTAAAACCTATTAAATACCTTTTCTCTATTAAAATTCGTTTTCTTATCGGTCACCACACTCAAAAAGTGTAACATGAATTAATATCAAAGAAAAAACTTGAATATCCCCATTCGACTTGCAGGCCTTTAAAACCTATTAAATACCTTTTCTCAATTAAAATTTGTTTTCTTATCGGTCACCACGCTGAAAAAGTGTAACTTGAATTAATATCAAAGAAAAAACTTAAATATCCCCATTCGACTTGCAGGCCTTTAAAACAAATTAAATACCTTTTCTCTATTAAAATTTGTTTCTTATCGGTCACCACGCTAAAAAAGTGTAACTTGAATTAATATCAAAGGAAAAACTTGAATATCCCCATTCGACTTGCAGGCCTTTAAAACCTATTAAAATACCTTTTCTCTATTAAAATTTGTTTTCTTATCATTATTGTTATCTTATTCATTAATATCAAAGGAAAAACTTGAATATCCCCATTCGACTTGCAGGCCTTTAAAACCTATTAAATACCTTTTCTCTATAAAAATTTGTTTTCTTATCGGTCACCACGCTCTAAAAGTGTAACTTGAATTAATATCAAAGAAAAAACTTGAATATCCCCATTCGACTTACAGGCCTTTAAAACCTATTAAATACCTTTTCTCTATTAAAATTTGTTTTCTTATCATTATTGTTATCTTATTCATTAATATCAACGAAAAACCTTGAATATCCCCATTCGACTTACAGGCCTTTAAAACCTATTAAATACCTTTTCTCTATTAAAATTTGTTTTCTTATCATTATTGTTATCTTATTCATTAATATCAACGAAAAACCTTGAATATCCCCATTCGACTTGAAGGCCTTTAAAACCTATTAAATACCTTTTCTCTATTAAAATTTGTTTTCTTATCGGTCACCACGCTGAAAAAGTGTAACTTGAATTAATATCAAAGAAAAAACTTGAATATCCCCATTCAACTTGCAGGCCTTTAAAACCTATTAAATACCTTTTCTCTATTAAAATTCGTTTTCTTATCTTTCACCACGCTCAAAAAGTGCAACTTGAATTAATATCAAAGAAAAAACTTGAATATCCCCATTCGACTTGCAGGCCTTTAAAACCTATTAAATACCTTTTCTCTATTAAAATTTGTTTTCTTATCGGTCACCACGCTGGAAAAGTGTAACTTGAATTAATATCAAAGAAAAAACTTGAATATCCCCATTCCACTTGCAGGCCTTTAAAACCTATTAAATACCTTTTCTCTATTAAAATTTGTTTTCTTATCGGTCTCCACGCTCAAAAAGTGTAACTTGAATTAATATCAAAGAAAAAACTTGAATATCCCCATTCGACTTGCAGGCCTTTAAAACCTATTAAAATAACTTTTCTCTATTAAAATTTGTTTTCTTATCATTATTGTTATCTTATTCATTAATATCAAAGAAAAAACTTGAATATCCCCATTCGACTTGCAGGCCTTTAAAACCTATTAAATACCTTTTCTCTATTAAAATTTGTTTTCTTATCGGTCACCACGCTCAAAAACTATTAAATACCTTTTTGCTATTAAAATTCGTTTTCTTATCGGTCACCACGCTCAAAAAGTGTAACTTGAATTAATATCAAAGAAAAAACTTGAATATCCCCATTCGACTTGCAGGCCTTTAAAACCTATTAAATACCTTTTCTCTATTAAAATTCGTTTTCTTATCGGTCACTACGCTCAAAAAGTGCAACTTGAATTAATATCAAAGAAAAAACTTGAATATCCCCATTCGACTTGCAGGCCTTTAAAACCTATTAAATACTTTTTCTCTATTAAAATTTTTTTTCTTATCGGTCACCACGCTGAAAAATTGTAACTTGAATTAATATCAAAGAAAAAACTTGAATATCCCCATTCAACTTGCAGGCCTTTAAAACCCATTAAATACCTTTTCTCTATTAAAATTTGTTTTCTTATCGGTCACCACGCTCAAAAAGTGTAACTTGAATTAATATCAAAGAAAAAACTTGAATATCCACATTCGACTTACAAGCCTTTAAAACCTATTAAATACATTTTCTCTATTAAAATTTGTTATCTTATCATTATTGTTATCTTATTCATTAATATCAAAGGAAAACCTTGAATATCCCCATTCGACTCGCAGGCCTTTAAAACCTATTAAATACCTTTTCTCTATTAAAATTTGTTTTTATCGGTCACCACGCTCAAAAAGTGTAACTTGAATTAATATCAAAGAAAAAACTTGAATATCCCCATTCGACTTGCAGGCCTTTAAAACCTATTAAAATAACTTTTCTCTATTAAAATTTGTTTTCTTATCATTATTGTTATCTTATTCATTAATATCAAAGAAAAAACTTGAATATCCCCCTTCGACTTGCAGGCCTTTAAAACCTATTAAATACCTTTTCTCTATAAAAATTTGTTTTCTTATCGGTCACCACGCTCTAAAAGTGTAACTTGAATTAATATCAAAGAAAAAACTTGAATATCCCCATTCGACTTGCAGGCCTTTAAAACCTATTAAATACCTTTTTGCTATTAAAATTCGTTTTCTTATCGGTCACCACGCTCAAAAAGTGTAACTTGAATTAATATCAAAGAAAAAATTTGAATATCCTCATTCGACTTGCAGGCCTGTAAAACCTATTAAAATACCTTTTCTCTATTAAAATTTGTTTTCTTATTACTATTGTTATCTTATCATTATTGTTATCTTATTCATTAATGTCAAAGAAAAAACTTGATCATAATCATTCGACTTGCAGGCCTTTAAAACATATTAAATACCTTTTCTCTATTAAAATTCGTTTTCTTATCGGTCACCACGCTCAAAAAGTGTAACTTGAATTAATATCAAAGAAAAAACTTGAATATCCCCATTCGACTTGCAGGCCTTTAAAACCTATTAAATACCTTTTCTCTATTAAAATTTGTTTTCTTATCGGTCACCACGCTCAAAAAGTGTAACTTGAATTAATATCAAAGAAAAAACTTAAATATCCCCATTCGACTTGCAGGCCTTTAAAACCTATTAAATACCTTTTCTCTATTAAAATTTGTTTCTTATCGGTCACCACGCTAAAAAAGTGTAACTTGAATTAATATCAAAGGAAAAACTTGAATATCCCCATTCGACTTGCAGGCCTTTAAAACCTATTAAAATACCTTTTCTCTATTAAAATTTGTTTTCTTATCGGTCACCACGCTCAAAAAAGGTAACTTGAATTAATATCAAAGAAAAAACTTGAATATCCCCATTCGACTTACAGGCCTTTAAAACCTATTAAATACCTTTTCTCTATTAAAATTTGTTTTCTTATCATTATTGTTATCTTATTCATTAATATCAACGAAAAACCTTGAATATCCCCATTCGACTTACAGGCCTTTAAAACCTATTAAATACCTTTTCTCTATTAAAATTTGTTTTCTTATCATTATTGTTATCTTATTCATTAATATCAACGAAAAACCTTGAATATCCCCATTCGACTTGCAGGCCTTTAAAACCTATTAAATACCTTTTCTCTATTAAAATTTGTTTTCTTATCGGTCACCACGCTGAAAAAGTGTAACTTGAATTAATATCAAAGAAAAAACTTGAATATCCCCATTCAACTTGCAGGACTTTAAAACCTATTAAATACCTTTTCTCTATTAATATTCGTTTTCTTATCGGTCACCACGCTCAAAAAGTGCAACTTGAATTAATATCAAAGAAAAAACTTGAATATCCCCATTCGACTTGCAGGCCTTTAAAACCTATTAAATACCTTTTCTCTATTAAAATTTGTTTTCTTATCGGTCACCACGCTGAAAAAGTGTAACTTGAATTAATATCAAAGAAAAAACTTGAATATCCCCATTCAACTTGCAGGCCTTTAAAACCTATTAAATACCTTTTCTCTATTAAAATTTGTTTTCTTATCGGTCACCACGCTCAAAAAAGGTAACTTGAATTAATATCAAAGAAAAAACTTGAATATCCCCATTCGACTTACAGGCCTTTAAAACCTATTAAATACCTTTTCTCTATTAAAATTCGTTTTCTTATCGGTCACCACGCTCAAAAAGTGCAACTTGAATTAATATCAAAGAAAAAACGTGAATATCCCCATTCGACTTGCAGGCCTTCAAAACCTATTAAATACCTTTTCTCTATTAAAATTTGTTTTCTTATCGGTCACCACGCTGAAAAAGTGTAACTTGAATTAATATCAAAGAAAAAACTTGAATATCCCCATTCAACTTGCAGGCCTTTAAAACCTATTAAATACCTTTTCTCTATTAAAATTTGTTTTCTTATCGGTCACCACGCTCAAAAAGTGTAACTTGAATTAATATCAAAGAAAAAACTTGAATATCCCCATTCAACTTGCAGGCCTTTAAAACCTATTAAATACCTTTTCTCTATTAAAATTTGTTTTCTTATCATTATTGTTATCTTATTCATTAATATCAACGAAAAACCTTGAATATCCATATTCGACTTACAGGCCTTTAAAACCTATTAAATACCTTTTCTCTATTAAAATTTGTTTTCTTATCATTATTGTTATCTTATTCATTAATATCAACGAAAAACCTTGAATATCCCCATTCGACTTGCAGGCCTTTAAAACCTATTAAATACCTTTTCTCTATTAAAATTTGTTTTCTTATCGGTCACCACGCTGAAAAAGTGTAACTTGAATTAATATCAAAGAAAAAACTTGAATATCCCCATTCAACTTGCAGGCCTTTAAAACCTATTAAATACCTTTTCTCTATTAAAATTCGTTTTCTTATCGGTCACCACGCTCAAAAAGTGCAACTTGAATTAATATCAAAGAAAAAACGTGAATATCCCCATTCGACTTGCAGGCCTTCAAAACCTATTAAATACCTTTTCTCTATTAAAATTTGTTTTCTTATCGGTCACCACGCTGAAAAAGTGTAACTTGAATTAATATCAAAGAAAAAACTTGAATATCCCCATTCAACTTGCAGGCCTTTAAAACCTATTAAATACCTTTTCTCTATTAAAATTTGTTTTCTTATCGGTCACCACGCTCAAAAAGTGTAACTTGAATTAATATCAAAGAAAAAACTTGAATATCCACATTCGACTTACAAGCCTTTAAAACCTATTAAATACATTTTCTCTATTAAAATTTGTTTTCTTATCATTATTGTTATCTTATTCATTAATATCAAAGAAAAACCTTGAATATCCCCATTCGACTCGCAGGCCTTTAAAACCTATTAAATACCTTTTCTCTATTAAAATTTGTTTTCTTATCGGTCACCACGCTCAAAAAGTGTAACTTGAATTAATATCAAAGAAAAAACTTGAATATCCACATTCGACTTACAAGCCTTTAAAACCTATTAAATACATTTTCTCTATTAAAATTTGTTTTCTTATCATTATTGTTATCTTATTCAATAATATCAAAGAAAAAACTTGAATATCCCCATTCGACTAGCAGGCCTTTAAAACCTATTAAAATAACTTTTCTCTATTAAAATTTGTTTTCTTATCATTATTGTTATCTTATTCATTAATATCAAAGAAAAAACTTGAATATCCCCATTCGACTTGCAGGCCTTTAAAACCTATTAAATACCTTTTCTCTATAAAAATTTGTTTTCTTATCGGTCACCACGCTCTAAAAGTGTAACTTGAATTAATATCAAAGAAAAAACTTGAATATCCCCATTCGACTTGCAGGCCTTTAAAACCTATTAAATACCTTTTTGCTATTAAAATTCGTTTTCTTATCGGTCACCACGCTCAAAAAGTGTAACTTGAATTAATATCAAAGAAAAAACTTGAATATCCTCATTCGACTTGCAGGCCTGTAAAACCTATTAAAATACCTTTTCTCTATTAAAATTTGTTTTCTTATTACTATTGTTATCTTATCATTATTGTTATCTTATTCATTAATGTCAAAGAAAAAACTTGATTATAATCATACGACTTGCAGGCCTTTAAAACCTATTAAATACCTTTTCTCTATTAAAATTCGTTTTCTTATCGGTCACCACGCTCAAAAAGTGTAACTTGAATTAATATCAAAAAAAAAACTTGAATATCCCCATTCGACTTGCAGGCCTGTAAAACCTATTAAATACCTTTTCTCTATTAAAATTCGTTTTCTTATCGGTCACCACGCTCAAAAAGTGCAACTTGAATTAATATCAAAGAAAAAACTTGAATATCCCTATTCGACTTGCAGGCCTTTAAAACCTATTAAATACCTTTTCTCAATTAAAATTTGTTTTCTTATCGGTCACCACACTGAAAAAGTGTAACTTGAATTAATATCAAAGAAAAAACTTGAATATCCCCATTCGACTTGCTGGCCTTTAAAACCTATTAAATACCTTTTTGCTATTAAAATTCGTTTTCTTATCGGTCACCACGGTCAAAAAGTGTAACTTGAATTAATATCAAAGAAAAAACTTCAATATCCCCATTCGACTTGCAGGCCTTTAAAACCTATTAAATACCTTTTCTCTATTAAAATTCGTTTTCTTATCGGTCACTACGCTCAAAAAGTGCAACTTGAATTAATATCAAAGAAAAAACTTGAATATCCCCATTCGACTTGCAGGCCTTTAAAACCTATTAAATACCTTTTCTCTATTAAAATTTTTTTTCTTATCGGTCACCACGCTGAAAAATTGTAACTTGAATTAATATCAAAGAAAAAACTTGAATATCCCCATTCAACTTGCAGGCCTTTAAAACCTATTAAATACCTTTTCTCTATTAAAATTTGTTTTCTTATCGGTCACCACGCTCAAAAAGTGTAACTTGAATTAATATCAAAGAAAAAACTTGAATATCCACATTCGACTTACAAGCATTTAAAACCTATTAAATACATTTTCTCTATTAAAATTTGTTTTCTTATCATTATTGTTATCTTATTCATTAATATCAAAGAAAAACCTTGAATATCCCCATTCGACTCGCAGGCCTTTAAAACCTATTAAATACCTTTTCTCTATTAAAATTTGTTTTTATCGGTCACCATGCTCAAAAAGTGTAACTTGAATTAATATCAAAGAAAAAACTTGAATATCCCCATTCCACTTGCAGGTCTTTAAAACCTATTAAATACCTTTTCTCTATTAAAATTTGTTTTCTTATCGGTCTCCACGCTCAAAAAGTGCAACTTGAATTAATATCAAACAAAAAACTTGAATATTCCCATTCGACTTGCAGGCCTTTAAAACCTATTAAAATAACTTTTCTCTATTAAAATTTGTTTTCTTATCATTATTGTTATCTTATTCATTAATATCAAAGAAAAAACTTGAATATCCCCATTCGACTTGCAGGCCTTTAAAACCTATTAAATACCTTTTTGCTATTAAAATTTGTTTTCTTATTACTATTGTTATCTTATCATTATTGTTATCTTATTCATTAATGTCAAAGAAAAAACTTGAATATAATCATTCGACTTGCAGGCTTTTAAAACCTATTAAATACCTTTTCTCTATTAAAATTCGTTTTCTTATCGGTCACCACACTCAAAAAGTGTAACTTGAATTAATATCAAAGAAAAAACTTGAATATCCCCATTCGACTTGCAGGCCTTTAAAACCTATTAAATACCTTTTCTCTATTAAAATTTGTTTTCTTATCGGTCACCACGCTGAAAAAGTGTAACTTGAATTAATATCAAAGAAAAAACTTAAATATCCCCATTCGACTTGCAGGCTTTTAAACAAATTAAATACCTTTTCTCTATTAAAATTTGTTTCTTATCGGTCACCACGCTCAAAAAGTGTAACTTGAATTAATATCAAAGAAAAAACTTGAATATCCACATTCGACTTACAAGCCTTTAAAACCTATTAAATACATTTTCTCTATTAAAATTTGTTTTCTTATCATTATTGTTATCTTATTCATTAATATCAACGAAAAAACTTGAATATCCCCATTCGACTAGCAGGCCTTTAAAACCTATTAAAATAACTTTTCTCTATTAAAATTTGTTTTCTTATCATTATTGTTATCTTATTCATTAATATCAAAGAAAAAACTTGAATATCCCCATTCGACTTGCAGGCCTTTAAAACCTATTAAATACCTTTTCTCTATAAAAATTTGTTTTCTTATCGGTCACCACGCTCTAAAAGTGTAACTTGAATTAATATCAAAGAAAAAACTTGAATATCCCCATTCGACTTGCAGGCCTTTAAAACCTATTAAATACCTTTTTGCTATTAAAATTCGTTTTCTTATCGGTCACCACGCTCAAAAAGTGTAACTTGAATTAATATCAAAGAAAAAACTTGAATATCCTCATTCGACTTGCAGGCCTGTAAAACCTATTAAAATACCTTTTCTCTATTAAAATTTGTTTTCTTATTACTATTGTTATCTTATCATTATTGTTATCTTATTCATTAATGTCAAAGAAAAAACTTGATTATAATCATACGACTTGCAGGCCTTTAAAACCTATTAAATACCTTTTCTCTATTAAAATTTGTTTTTATCGGTCACCACGCTCAAAAAGTGCAACTTGAATTAATATCAAAGAAAAAACTTGAATATTCCCATTCGACTTGCAGGCCTTTAAAACCTATTAAAATAACTTTTCTCTATTAAAATTTGTTTTCTTATCATTATTGTTATCTTATTCATTAATATCAAAGAAAAAACTTGAATATCCCCATTCGACTTGCAGGCCTTTAAAACCTATTAAATACCTTTTCTCTATAAAAATTTGTTTTCTTATCGGTCACCACGCTCTAAAAGTGTAACTTGAATTAATATCAAAGAAAAAACTTGAATATCCCCATTCGACTTGCAGGCCTTTAAAACCTATTAAATACCTTTTTGCTATTAAAATTTGTTTTCTTATTACTATTGTTATCTTATCATTATTGTTATCTTATTCATTAATGTCAAAGAAAAAACTTGAATATAATCATTCGACTTGCAGGCTTTTAAAACCTATTAAATACCTTTTCTCTATTAAAATTCGTTTTCTTATCGGTCACCACACTCAAAAAGTGTAACATGAATTAATATCAAAGAAAAAACTTGAATATCCCCATTCGACTTGCAGGCCTTTAAAACCTATTAAATACCTTTTCTCTATTAAAATTTGTTTTCTTATCGGTCACCACGCTGAAAAAGTGTAACTTGAATTAATATCAAAGAAAAAAATTGAATATCCCCATTCGACTTGCAGGCCTTTAAAACCTATTAAATACCTTTTCTCTATTAAAATTTGTTTCTTATCGGTCACCACGCTAAAAAAGTGTAACTTGAATTAATATCAAAGGAAAAACTTGAATATCCCCATTCGACTTGCAGGCCTTTAAAACCTATTAAAATACCTTTTCTCTATTAAAATTTGTTTTCTTATCATTATTGTTATCTTATCATTATTGTTATCTTATTCATTAATATCAAACGAAAAACTTGAATATCCCCATTCGACTTGCAGGCCTTTAAAACCTATTAAATACCTTTTCTCTATAAAAATTTGTTTTCTTATCGGTCACCACGCTCTAAAAGTGTAACTTGAATTAATATCAAAGAAAAAACTTGAATATCCCCATTCGACTTACAGGCCTTTAAAACCTATTAAATACCTTTTCTCTATTAAAATTTGTTTTCTTATCATTATTGTTATCTTATTCATTAATATCAACGAAAAACCTTGAATATCCCCATTCGACTTACAGGCCTTTAAAACCTATTAAATACCTTTTCTCTATTAAAATTTGTTTTCTTATCATTATTGTTATCTTATTCATTAATATCAACGAAAAACCTTGAATATCCCCATTCGACTTGAAGGCCTTTAAAACCTATTAAATACCTTTTCTCTATTAAAATTTGTTTTCTTATCGGTCACCACGCTGAAAAAGTGTAACTTGAATTAATATCAAAGAAAAAACTTGAATATCCCCATTCAACTTGCAGGCCTTTAAAACCTATTAAATACCTTTTCTCTATTAAAATTCGTTTTCTTATCTTTCACCACGCTCAAAAAGTGCAACTTGAATTAATATCAAAGAAAAAACTTGAATATCCCCATTCGACTTGCAGGCCTTTAAAACCTATTAAATACCTTTTCTCTATTAAAATTTGTTTTCTTATCGGTCACCACGCTGAAAAAGTGTAACTTGAATTAATATCAAAGAAAAAACTTGAATATCCCCATTCCACTTGCAGGCCTTTAAAACCTATTAAATACCTTTTCTCTGTTAAAATTTGTTTTCTTATCGGTCTCCACGCTCAAAAAGTGTAACTTGAATTAATATCAAAGAAAAAACTTGAATATCCCCATTCGACTTGCAGGCCTTTAAAACCTATTAAAATAACTTTTCTCTATTAAAATTTGTTTTCTTATCATTATTGTTATCTTATTCATTAATATCAAAGAAAAAACTTGAATATCCCCATTCGACTTGCAGGCCTTTAAAACCTATTAAATACCTTTTCTCTATTAAAATTTGTTTTCTTATCGGTCACCACGCTCAAAAAGTGTAACTTGAATTAATATCAAAGAAAAAACTTGAATATCCACATTCGACTTACAAGCCTTTAAAACCTATTAAATACATTTTCTCTATTAAAATTTGTTTTCTTATCATTATTGTTATCTTATTCATTAATATCAAAGAAAAACCTTGAATATCCCCATTCGACTCGCAGGCCTTTAAAACCTATTAAATACCTTTTCTCTATTAAAATTTGTTTTTATCGGTCACCATGCTCAAAAAGTGTAACTTGAATTAATATCAAAGAAAAAACTTGAATATCCCCATTCCACTTGCAGGCCTTTAAAACCTATTAAATACCTTTTCTCTATTAAAATTTGTTTTCTTATCGGTCTCCACGCTCAAAAAGTGCAACTTGAATTAATATCAAAGAAAAAACTTGAATATCCCCATTCGACTTGCAGGCGTTTAAAACATATTAAAATAACTTTTCTCTATTAAAATTTGTTTTCTTATCATTATTGTTATCTTATTCATTAATATAAAAGAATAAACTTGAATATCTCCATTCGACTTGCAGGCCTTTAAAACCTATTAAATACCTTTTCTCTATAAAAATTTGTTTTCTTATAGGTCACCACGCTCTAAAAGTGTAACTTGAATTAATATCAAAGAAAAAACTTGAATATCCCCATTCGACTTGCAGGCCTTTAAAACCTATTAAATACCTTTTTGCTATTAAAATTTGTTTTCTTATTACTATTGTTATCTTATCATTATTGTTATCTTATTCATTAATGTCAAAGAAAAAACTTGAATATAATCATTCGACTTGCAGGCTTTTAAAACCTATTAAATACCTTTTCTCTATTAAAATTCGTTTTCTTATCGGTCACCACACTCAAAAAGTGTAACTTGAATTAATATCAAAGAAAAAACTTGAATATCCCCATTCGACTTGCAGGCCTTTAAAACCTATTAAATACCTTTTCTCTATTAAAATTTGTTTTCTTATCGGTCACCACGCTGAAAAAGTGTAACTTGAATTAATATCAAAGAAAAAACTTAAATATCCCCATTCGACTTGCAGGCTTTTAAAACAAATTAAATACCTTTTCTCTATTAAAATTTGTTTCTTATCGGTCACCACGCTCAAAAAGTGTAACTTGAATTAATATCAAAGAAAAAACTTGAATATCCACATTCGACTTACAAGCCTTTAAAACCTATTAAATACATTTTCTCTATTAAAATTTGTTTTCTTATCATTATTGTTATCTTATTCATTAATATCAAAGAAAAAACTTGAATATCCCCATTCGACTAGCAGGCCTTTAAAACCTATTAAAATAACTTTTCTCTATTAAAATTTGTTTTCTTATCATTATTGTTATCTTATTCATTAATATCAAAGAAAAAACTTGAATATCCCCATTCGACTTGCAGGCCTTTAAAACCTATTAAATACCTTTTTGCTATTAAAATTCGTTTTCTTATCGGTCACCACGCCCAAAAAGTGTAACTTGAATTAATATCAAAGAAAAAACTTGAATATCCTCATTCGACTTGCAGGCCTGTAAAACCTATTAAAATACCTTTTCTCTATTAAAATTTGTTTTCTTATTACTATTGTTATCTTATCATTATTGTTATCTTATTCATTAATGTCAAAGAAAAAACTTGATTATAATCATACGACTTGCAGGCCTTTAAAACCTATTAAATACCTTTTCTCTATTAAAATTTGTTTTTATCGGTCACCACGCTCAAAAAGTGCAACTTGAATTAATATCAAAGAAAAAACTTGAATATTCCCATTCGACTTGCAGGCCTTTAAAACCTATTAAAATAACTTTTCTCTATTAAAATTTGTTTTCTTATCATTATTGTTATCTTATTCATTAATATCAAAGAAAAAACTTGAATATCCCCATTCGACTTGCAGGCCTTTAAAACCTTCTAAATACCTTTTCTCTATAAAAATTTGTTTTCTTATCGGTCACCACGCTCTAAAAGTGTAACTTGAATTAATATCAAAGAAAAAACTTGAATATCCCCATTCGACTTGCAGGCCTTTAAAACCTATTAAATACCTTTTTGCTATTAAAATTTGTTTTCTTATTACTATTGTTATCTTATCATTATTGTTATCTTATTCATTAATGTCAAAGAAAAAACTTGAATATAATCATTCGACTTGCAAGGTTTTAAAACCTATTAAATACCTTTTCTCTATTAAAATTCGTTTTCTTATCGGTCACCACACTCAAAAAGTGTAACTTGAATTAATATCAAAGAAAAAACTTGAATATCCCCATTCGACTTGCAGGCCTTTAAAACCTATTAAATACCTTTTCTCTATTAAAATTTGTTTTCTTATCGGTCACCACGCTGAAAAAGTGTAACTTGAATTAATATCAAAGAAAAAACTTAAATATCCCCATTCGACTTGCAGGCCTTTAAAACAAATTAAATACCTTTTCTCTATTAAAATTTGTTTCTTATCGGTCACCACGCTAAAAAAGTGTAACTTGAATTAATATCAAAGGAAAAACTTGAATATCCCCATTCGACTTGCAGGCCTTTAAAACCTATTAAAATACCTTTTCTCTATTAAAATTTGTTTTCTTATCATTATTGTTATCTTATCATTATTGTTATCTTATTCATTAATATCAAAGGAAAAACTTGAATATCCCCATTCGACTTGCAGGCCTTTAAAACCTATTAAATACCTTTTCTCTATAAAAATTTGTTTTCTTATCGGTCACCACGCTCTAAAAGTGTAACTTGAATTAATATCAAAGAAAAAACTTGAATATCCCCATTCGACTTACAGGCCTTTAAAACCTATTAAATACCTTTTCTCTATTAAAATTTGTTTTCTTATCATTATTGTTATCTTATTCATTAATATCAACGAAAAACCTTGAATATCCCCATTCGACTTACAGGCCTTTAAAACCTATTAAATACCTTTTCTCTATTAAAATTTGTTTTCTTATCATTATTGTTATCTTATTCATTAATATCAACGAAAAACCTTGAATATCCCCATTCGACTTGCAGGCCTTTAAAACCTATTAAATACCTTTTCTCTATTAAAATTTGTTTTCTTATCGGTCACCACGCTGAAAAAGCGTAACTTGAATTAATATCAAAGAAAAAACTTGAATATCCCCATTCAACTTGCAGGCCTTTAAAATCTATTAAATACCTTTTCTCTATTAAAATTCGTTTTCTTATCTTTCACCACGCTCAAAAAGTGCAACTTGAATTAATATCAAAGAAAAAACTTGAATATCCCCATTCGACTTGCAGGCCTTTAAAACCTATTAAATACCTTTTCTCTATTAAAATTTGTTTTCTTATCGGTCACCACGCTGAAAAAGTGTAACTTGAATTAATATCAAAGAAAAAACTTGAATATCCCCATTCCACTTGCAGGCCTTTAAAACCTATTAAATACCTTTTCTCTATTAAAATTTGTTTTCTTATCGGTCTCCACGCTCAAAAAGTGTAACTTGAATTAATATCAAAGAAAAAACTTGAATATCCCCATTCGACTTGCAGGCCTTTAAAACCTATTAAAATAAATTTTCTCTATTAAAATTTGTTTTCTTATCATTATTGTTATCTTATTCATTAATATCAAAGAAAAAACTTGAATATCCCCATTCGACTTGCAGGCCTTTAAAACCTATTAAATACCTTTTCTCTATTAAAATTCGTTTTCTTATCGGTCACCACGCTCAAAAAGTGTAACTTGAATTAATATCAAAGAAAAAACTTGAATATCCCCATTCGACTTGCAGGCCTTTAAAACCTATTAAATACCTTTTCTCTATTAAAATTCGTTTTCTTATCGGTCACTACGCTCAAAAAGTGCAACTTGAATTAATATCAAAGAAAAAACTTGAATATCCCCATTCGACTTGCAGGCCTTTAAAACCTATTAAATACTTTTTCTCTATTAAAATTTTTTTTCTTATCGGTCACCACGCTGAAAAATTGTAACTTGAATTAATATCAAAGAAAAAACTTGAATATCCCCATTCAACTTGCAGGCCTTTAAAACCCATTAAATACCTTTTCTCTATTAAAATTTGTTTTCTTATCGGTCACCACGCTCAAAAAGTGTAACTTGAATTAATATCAAAGAAAAAACTTGAATATCCACATTCGACTTACAAGCATTTAAAACCTATTAAATACATTTTCTCTATTAAAATTTGTTTTCTTATCATTATTGTTATCTTATTCATTAATATCAAAGAAAAACCTTGAATATCCCCATTCGACTCGCAGGCCTTTAAAACCTATTAAATACCTTTTCTCTATTAAAATTTGTTTTTATCGGTCACCATGCTCAAAAAGTGTAACTTGAATTAATATCAAAGAAAAAACTTGAATATCCCCATTCCACTTGCAGGCCTTTAAAACCTATTAAATACCTTTTCTCTATTAAAATTTGTTTTCTTATCGGTCTCCACGCTCAAAAAGTGCAACTTGAATTAATATCAAAGAAAAAACTTGAATATTCCCATTCGACTTGCAGGCCTTTAAAACCTATTAAAATAACTTTTCTCTATTAAAATTTGTTTTCTTATCATTATTGTTATCTTATTCATTAATATCAAAGAAAAAACGTGAATATCCCCATTCGACTTGCAGGCCTTTAAAACTTATTAAATACCTTTTCTCTATAAAAATTTGTTTTCTTATAGGTCACCACGCTCTAAAAGTGTAACTTGAATTAATATCAAAGAAAAAACTTGAATATCCCCATTCGACTTGCAGGCCTTTAAAACCTATTAAATACCTTTTTGCTATTAAAATTTGTTTTCTTATTACTATTGTTATCTTATCATTATTGTTATCTTATTCATTAATGTCAAAGAAAAAACTTGAATATCCCCATTCGACTAGCAGGCATTTAAAACCTATTAAAATAACTTTTCTCTATTAAAATTTGTTTTCTTATCATTATTGTTATCTTATTCATTAATATCAAAGAAAAAACTTGAATATCCCCATTCGACTTGCAGGCCTTTAAAACCTATTAAATACCTTTTCTCTATAAAAATTTGTTTTCTTATCGGTCACCACGCTCTAAAAGTGTAACTTGAATTAATATCAAAGAAAAAACTTGAATATCCCCATTCGACTTGCAGGCCTTTAAAACCTATTAAATACCTTTTTGCTATTAAAATTCGTTTTCTTATCGGTCACCACGCTCAAAAAGTGTAACTTGAATTAATATCAAAGAAAAAACTTGAATATCCTCATTCGACTTGCAGGCCTGTAAAACCTATTAAAATACCTTTTCTCTATTAAAATTTGTTTTCTTATTACTATTGTTATCTTATCATTATTGTTATCTTATTCATTAA
The DNA here is from genome assembly GCA_963930645.1 of Salticus scenicus. Classification (NCBI taxonomy): domain Eukaryota; kingdom Metazoa; phylum Arthropoda; class Arachnida; order Araneae; family Salticidae; genus Salticus; species Salticus scenicus. Next base: position 183,670 of record CAWVNO010000361.1, read on the forward strand.
TGTCAAAGAAAAAACTTGATTATAATCATACGACTTGCAGGCCTTTAAAACCTATTAAATACCTTTTCTCTATTAAAATTTGTTTTTATCGGTCACCACGCTCAAAAAGTGCAACTTGAATTAATATCAAAGAAAAAACTTGAATATCCCCATTCGACTTACAGGCCTTTAAAACCTATTAAATACCTTTTCTCTATTAAAATTTGTTTTCTTATCATTATTGTTATCTTATTCATTAATATCAACGAAAAACCTTGAATATCACCATTCGACTTACAGGCCTTTAAAACCTATTAAATACCTTTTCTCTATTAAAATTTGTTTTCTTATCATTATTGTTATCTTATTCATTAATATCAACGAAAAACCTTGAATATCCCCATTCGACTTGCAGGCCTTTAAAACCTATTAAATACCTTTTCTCTATTAAAATTTGTTTTCTTATCGGTCACCACGCTGAAAAAGCGTAACTTGAATTAATATCAAAGAAAAAACTTGAATATCCCCATTCAACTTGCAGGCCTTTAAAATCTATTAAATACCTTTTCTCTATTAAAATTCGTTTTCTTATCTTTCACCACGCTCAAAAAGTGCAACTTGAATTAATATCAAAGAAAAAACTTGAATATCCCCATTCGACTTGCAGGCCTTTAAAACCTATTAAATACCTTTTCTCTATTAAAATTTGTTTTCTTATCGGTCACCACGCTGAAAAAGTGTAACTTGAATTAATATCAAAGAAAAAACTTGAATATCCCCATTCCACTTGCAGGCCTTTAAAACCTATTAAATACCTTTTCTCTATTAAAATTTGTTTTCTTATCGGTCTCCACGCTCAAAAAGTGTAACTTGAATTAATATCAAAGAAAAAACTTGAATATCCCCATTCGACTTGCAGGCCTTTAAAACCTATTAAAATAAATTTTCTCTATTAAAATTTGTTTTCTTATCATTATTGTTATCTTATTCATTAATATCAAAGAAAAAACTTGAATATCCCCATTCGACTTGCAGGCCTTTAAAACCTATTAAATACCTTTTCTCTATTAAAATTCGTTTTCTTATCGGTCACCACGCTCAAAAAGTGTAACTTGAATTAATATCAAAGAAAAAACTTGAATATCCCCATTCGACTTGCAGGCCTTTAAAACCTATTAAATACCTTTTCTCTATTAAAATTCGTTTTCTTATCGGTCACTACGCTCAAAAAGTGCAACTTGAATTAATATCAAAGAAAAAACTTGAATATCCCCATTCGACTTGCAGGCCTTTAAAACCTATTAAATACTTTTTCTCTATTAAAATTTTTTTTCTTATCGGTCACCACGCTGAAAAATTGTAACTTGAATTAATATCAAAGAAAAAACTTGAATATCCCCATTCAACTTGCAGGCCTTTAAAACCCATTAAATACCTTTTCTCTATTAAAATTTGTTTTCTTATCGGTCACCACGCTCAAAAAGTGTAACTTGAATTAATATCAAAGAAAAAACTTGAATATCCACATTCGACTTACAAGCATTTAAAACCTATTAAATACATTTTCTCTATTAAAATTTGTTTTCTTATCATTATTGTTATCTTATTCATTAATATCAAAGAAAAACCTTGAATATCCCCATTCGACTCGCAGGCCTTTAAAACCTATTAAATACCTTTTCTCTATTAAAATTTGTTTTTATCGGTCACCATGCTCAAAAAGTGTAACTTGAATTAATATCAAAGAAAAAACTTGAATATCCCCATTCCACTTGCAGGCCTTTAAAACCTATTAAATACCTTTTCTCTATTAAAATTTGTTTTCTTATCGGTCTCCACGCTCAAAAAGTGCAACTTGAATTAATATCAAAGAAAAAACTTGAATATTCCCATTCGACTTGCAGGCCTTTAAAACCTATTAAAATAACTTTTCTCTATTAAAATTTGTTTTCTTATCATTATTGTTATCTTATTCATTAATATCAAAGAAAAAACGTGAATATCCCCATTCGACTTGCAGGCCTTTAAAACTTATTAAATACCTTTTCTCTATAAAAATTTGTTTTCTTATAGGTCACCACGCTCTAAAAGTGTAACTTGAATTAATATCAAAGAAAAAACTTGAATATCCCCATTCGACTTGCAGGCCTTTAAAACCTATTAAATACCTTTTTGCTATTAAAATTTGTTTTCTTATTACTATTGTTATCTTATCATTATTGTTATCTTATTCATTAATGTCAAAGAAAAAACTTGAATATCCCCATTCGACTAGCAGGCATTTAAAACCTATTAAAATAACTTTTCTCTATTAAAATTTGTTTTCTTATCATTATTGTTATCTTATTCATTAATATCAAAGAAAAAACTTGAATATCCCCATTCGACTTGCAGGCCTTTAAAACCTATTAAATACCTTTTCTCTATAAAAATTTGTTTTCTTATCGGTCACCACGCTCTAAAAGTGTAACTTGAATTAATATCAAAGAAAAAACTTGAATATCCCCATTCGACTTGCAGGCCTTTAAAACCTATTAAATACCTTTTTGCTATTAAAATTCGTTTTCTTATCGGTCACCACGCTCAAAAAGTGTAACTTGAATTAATATCAAAGAAAAAACTTGAATATCCTCATTCGACTTGCAGGCCTGTAAAACCTATTAAAATACCTTTTCTCTATTAAAATTTGTTTTCTTATTACTATTGTTATCTTATCATTATTGTTATCTTATTCATTAATGTCAAAGAAAAAACTTGATTATAATCATACGACTTGCAGGCCTTTAAAACCTATTAAATACCTTTTCTCTATTAAAATTTGTTTTTATCGGTCACCACGCTCAAAAAGTGCAACTTGAATTAATATCAAAGAAAAAACTTGAATATTCCCATTCGACTTGCAGGCCTTTAAAACCTATTAAAATAACTTTTCTCTATTAAAATTTGTTTTCTTATCATTATTGTTATCTTATTCATTAATATCAAAGAAAAAACTTGAATATCCCCATTCGACTTGCAGGCCTTTAAAACCTATTAAATACATTTTCTCTATAAAAATTTGTTTTCTTATCGGTCACCACGCTCTAAAAGTGTAACTTGAATTAATATCAAAGAAAAAACTTGAATATCCCCATTCGACTTGCAGGCCTTTAAAACCTATTAAATACCTTTTTGCTATTAAAATTTGTTTTCTTATTACTATTGTTATCTGATCATTATTGTTATCTTATTCATTAATGTCAAAGAAAAAACTTGAATATAATCATTCGACTTGCAGGCTTTTAAAACCTATTAAATACCTTTTCTCTATTAAAATTCGTTTTCTTATCGGTCACCACACTCAAAAAGTGTAACTTGAATTAATATCAAAGAAAAAACTTGAATATCCATATTCGACTTGCAGGCCTTTAAAACCTATTAAATACCTTTTCTCTATTAAAATTTGTTTTCTTATCGGTCACCACGCTGAAAAAGTGTAACTTGAATTAATATCAAAGAAAAAACTTAAATATCCCCATTCGACTTGCAGGCCTTTAAAACAAATTAAATACCTTTTCTCTATTAAAATTTGTTTCTTATCGGTCACCACGCTAAAAAAGTGTAACTTGAATTAATATCAAAGGAAAAACTTGAATATCCCCATTCGACTTGCAGGCCTTTAAAACCTATTAAAATACCTTTTCTCTATTAAAATTTGTTTTCTTATCATTATTGTTATCTTATCATTATTGTTATCTTATTCATTAATATCAAAGGAAAAACTTGAATATCCCCATTCGACTTGCAGGCCTATAAACCTATTAAATACCTTTTCTCTATAAAAATTTGTTTTCTTATCGGTCACCACGCTCTAAAAGTGTAACTTGAATTAATATCAAAGAAAAAACTTGAATATCCCCATTCGACTTACAGGCCTTTAAAACCTATTAAATACCTTTTCTCTATTAAAATTTGTTTTCTTATCATTATTGTTATCTTATTCATTAATATCAACGAAAAACCTTGAATATCCCCATTCGACATACAGGCCTTTAAAACCTAGTAAATACCTTTTCTCTATTAAAATTTGTTTTCTTATCATTATTGTTATCTTATTCATTAATATCAACGAAAAACCTTGAATATCCCCATTCGACTTGCAGGCCTTTAAAACCTATTAAATACCTTTTCTCTATTAAAATTTGTTTTCTTATCGGTCACCACGCTGAAAAAGTGTAACTTGAATTAATATCAAAGAAAAAACTTGAATATCCCCATTCAACTTGCAGGCCTTTAAAACCTATTAAATACCTTTTCTCTATTAAAATTCGTTTTCTTATCTTTCACCACGCTCAAAAAGTGCAACTTGAATTAATATCAAAGAAAAAACTTGAATATCCCCATTCGACTTGCAGGCCTTTAAAACCTATTAAATACCTTTTCTCTATTAAAATTTGTTTTCTTATCGGTCACCACGCTGAAAAAGTGTAACTTGAATTAATATCAAAGAAAAAACTTGAATATCCCCATTCCACTTGCAGGCCTTTAAAACCTATTAAATACCTTTTCTCTATTAAAATTTGTTTTCTTATCGGTCTCCACGCTCAAAAAGTGTAACTTGAATTAATATCAAAGAAAAAACTTGAATATCCCCATTCGACTTGCAGGCCTTTAAAACCTATTAAAATAAATTTTCTCTATTAAAATTTGTTTTCTTATCATTATTGTTATCTTATTCATTAATATCAACGAAAAACCTTGAATATCCCCATTCGACTTACAGGCCTTTAAAACCTATTAAATACCTTTTCTCTATTAAAATTTGTTTTCTTATCATTATTGTTATCTTATTCATTAATATCAACGAAAAACCTTGAATATCCCCATTCGACTTGCAGGCCTTTAAAACCTATTAAATACCTTTTCTCTATTAAAATTTGTTTTCTTATCGGTCACCACGCTGAAAAAGCGTAACTTGAATTAATATCAAAGAAAAAACTTGAATATCCCCATTCAACTTGCAGGCCTTTAAAACCTATTAAATACCTTTTCTCTATTAAAATTCGTTTTCTTATCTTTCACCACGCTCAAAAAGTGCAACTTGAATTAATATCAAAGAAAAAACTTGAATATCCCCATTCGACTTGCAGGCCTTTAAAACCTATTAAATACCTTTTCTCTATTAAAATTTGTTTTCTTATCGGTCACCACGCTGAAAAAGTGTAACTTGAATTAATATCAAAGAAAAAACTTGAATATCCCCATTCCACTTGCAGGCCTTTAAAACCTATTAAATACCTTTTCTCTATTAAAATTTGTTTTCTTATCGGTCTCCACGCTCAAAAAGTGTAACTTGAATTAATATCAAAGAAAAAACTTGAATATCCCCATTCGACTTGCAGGCCTTTAAAACCTATTAAAATAAATTTTCTCTATTAAAATTTGTTTTCTTATCATTATTGTTATCTTATTCATTAATATCAAAGAAAAAACTTGAATATCCCCATTCGACTTGCAGGCCTTTAAAACCTATTAAATACCTTTTCTCTATTAAAATTCGTTTTCTTATCGGTCACCACGCTCAAAAAGTGTAACTTGAATTAATATCAAAGAAAAAACTTGAATATCCCCATTCGACTTGCAGGCCTTTAAAACCTATTAAATACCTTTTCTCTATTAAAATTCGTTTTCTTATCGGTCACTACGCTCAAAAAGTGCAACTTGAATTAATATCAAAGAAAAAACTTGAATATCCCCATTCGACTTGCAGGCCTTTAAAACCTATTAAATACTTTTTCTCTATTAAAATTTTTTTTCTTATCGGTCACCACGCTGAAAAATTGTAACTTGAATTAATATCAAAGAAAAAACTTGAATATCCCCATTCAACTTGCAGGCCTTTAAAACCCATTAAATACCTTTTCTCTATTAAAATTTGTTTTCTTATCGGTCACCACGCTCAAAAAGTGTAACTTGAATTAATATCAAAGAAAAAACTTGAATATCCACATTCGACTTACAAGCATTTAAAACCTATTAAATACATTTTCTCTATTAAAATTTGTTTTCTTATCATTATTGTTATCTTATTCATTAATATCAAAGAAAAACCTTGAATATCCCCATTCGACTCGCAGGCCTTTAAAACCTATTAAATACCTTTTCTCTATTAAAATTTGTTTTTATCGGTCACCATGCTCAAAAAGTGTAACTTGAATTAATATCAAAGAAAAAACTTGAATATCCCCATTCCACTTGCAGGCCTTTAAAACCTATTAAATACCTTTTCTCTATTAAAATTTGTTTTCTTATCGGTCTCCACGCTCAAAAAGTGCAACTTGAATTAATATCAAAGAAAAAACTTGAATATTCCCATTCGACTTGCAGGCCTTTAAAACCTATTAAAATAACTTTTCTCTATTAAAATTTGTTTTCTTATCATTATTGTTATCTTATTCATTAATATCAAAGAAAAAACGTGAATATCCCCATTCGACTTGCAGGCCTTTAAAACTTATTAAATACCTTTTCTCTATAAAAATTTGTTTTCTTATAGGTCACCACGCTCTAAAAGTGTAACTTGAATTAATATCAAAGAAAAAACTTGAATATCCCCATTCGACTTGCAGGCCTTTAAAACCTATTAAATACCTTTTTGCTATTAAAATTTGTTTTCTTATTACTATTGTTATCTTATCATTATTGTTATCTTATTCATTAATTTCAAAGAAAAAACTTGAATATCCCCATTCGACTAGCAGGCATTTAAAACCTATTAAAATAACTTTTCTCTATTAAAATTTGTTTTCTTATCATTATTGTTATCTTATTCATTAATATCAAAGAAAAAACTTGAATATCCCCATTCGACTTGCAGGCCTTTAAAACCTATTAAATACCTTTTCTCTATAAAAATTTGTTTTCTTATCGGTCACCACGCTCTAAAAGTGTAACTTGAATTAATATCAAAGAAAAAACTTGAATATCCCCATTCGACTTGCAGGCCTTTAAAACCTATTAAATACCTTTTTGCTATTAAAATTCGTTTTCTTATCGGTCACCACGCTCAAAAAGTGTAACTTGAATTAATATCAAAGAAAAAACTTGAATATCCTCATTCGACTTGCAGGCCTGTAAAACCTATTAAAATACCTTTTCTCTATTAAAATTTGTTTTCTTATTACTATTGTTATCTTATCATTATTGTTATCTTATTCATTAATGTCAAAGAAAAAACTTGATTATAATCATACGACTTGCAGGCCTTTAAAACCTATTAAATACCTTTTCTCTATTAAAATTTGTTTTTATCGGTCACCACGCTCAAAAAGTGCAACTTGAATTAATATCAAAGAAAAAACTTGAATATTCCCATTCGACTTGCAGGCCTTTAAAACCTATTAAAATAACTTTTCTCTATTAAAATTTGTTTTCTTATCATTATTGTTATCTTATTCATTAATATCAAAGAAAAAACTTGAATATCCCCATTCGACTTGCAGGCCTTTAAAACCTATTAAATACATTTTCTCTATAAAAATTTGTTTTCTTATCGGTCACCACGCTCTAAAAGTGTAACTTGAATTAATATCAAAGAAAAAACTTGAATATCCCCATTCGACTTGCAGGCCTTTAAAACCTATTAAATACCTTTTTGCTATTAAAATTTGTTTTCTTATTACTATTGTTATCTGATCATTATTGTTATCTTATTCATTAATGTCAAAGAAAAAACTTGAATATAATCATTCGACTTGCAGGCTTTTAAAACCTATTAAATACCTTTTCTCTATTAAAATTCGTTTTCTTATCGGTCACCACACTCAAAAAGTGTAACTTGAATTAATATCAAAGAAAAAACTTGAATATCCATATTCGACTTGCAGGCCTTTAAAACCTATTAAATACCTTTTCTCTATTAAAATTTGTTTTCTTATCGGTCACCACGCTGAAAAAGTGTAACTTGAATTAATATCAAAGAAAAAACTTAAATATCCCCATTCGACTTGCAGGCCTTTAAAACAAATTAAATACCTTTTCTCTATTAAAATTTGTTTCTTATCGGTCACCACGCTAAAAAAGTGTAACTTGAATTAATATCAAAGGAAAAACTTGAATATCCCCATTCGACTTGCAGGCCTTTAAAACCTATTAAAATACCTTTTCTCTATTAAAATTTGTTTTCTTATCATTATTGTTATCTTATCATTATTGTTATCTTATTCATTAATATCAAAGGAAAAACTTGAATATCCCCATTCGACTTGCAGGCCTATAAACCTATTAAATACCTTTTCTCTATAAAAATTTGTTTTCTTATCGGTCACCACGCTCTAAAAGTGTAACTTGAATTAATATCAAAGAAAAAACTTGAATATCCCCATTCGACTTACAGGCCTTTAAAACCTATTAAATACCTTTTCTCTATTAAAATTTGTTTTCTTATCATTATTGTTATCTTATTCATTAATATCAACGAAAAACCTTGAATATCCCCATTCGACTTACAGGCCTTTAAAACCTAGTAAATACCTTTTCTCTATTAAAATTTGTTTTCTTATCATTATTGTTATCTTATTCATTAATATCAACGAAAAACCTTGAATATCCCCATTCGACTTGCAGGCCTTTAAAACCTATTAAATACCTTTTCTCTATTAAAATTTGTTTTCTTATCGGTCACCACGCTGAAAAAGTGTAACTTGAATTAATATCAAAGAAAAAACTTGAATATCCCCATTCGACTTGCAGGCCTTTAAAACCTATTAAATACCTTTTCTCTATTAAAATTCGTTTTCTTATCGGTCACTACGCTCAAAAAGTGCAACTTGAATTAATATCAAAGAAAAAACTTGAATATCCCCATTCGACTTGCAGGCCTTTAAAACCTATTAAATACTTTTTCTCTATTAAAATTTTTTTTCTTATCGGTCACCACGCTGAAAAATTGTAACTTGAATTAATATCAAAGAAAAAACTTGAATATCCCCATTCAACTTGCAGGCCTTTAAAACCCATTAAATACCTTTTCTCTATTAAAATTTGTTTTCTTATCGGTCACCACGCTCAAAAAGTGTAACTTGAATTAATATCAAAGAAAAAACTTGAATATCCACATTCGACTTACAAGCATTTAAAACCTATTAAATACATTTTCTCTATTAAAATTTGTTTTCTTATCATTATTGTTATCTTATTCATTAATATCAAAGAAAAACCTTGAATATCCCCATTCGACTCGCAGGCCTTTAAAACCTATTAAATACCTTTTCTCTATTAAAATTTGTTTTTATCGGTCACCATGCTCAAAAAGTGTAACTTGAATTAATATCAAAGAAAAAACTTGAATATCCCCATTCCACTTGCAGGCCTTTAAAACCTATTAAATACCTTTTCTCTATTAAAATTTGTTTTCTTATCGGTCTCCACGCTCAAAAAGTGCAACTTGAATTAATATCAAAGAAAAAACTTGAATATTCCCATTCGACTTGCAGGCCTTTAAAACCTATTAAAATAACTTTTCTCTATTAAAATTTGTTTTCTTATCATTATTGTTATCTTATTCATTAATATCAAAGAAAAAACGTGAATATCCCCATTCGACTTGCAGGCCTTTAAAACTTATTAAATACCTTTTCTCTATAAAAATTTGTTTTCTTATAGGTCACCACGCTCTAAAAGTGTAACTTGAATTAATATCAAAGAAAAAACTTGAATATCCCCATTCGACTTGCAGGCCTTTAAAACCTATTAAATACCTTTTTGCTATTAAAATTTGTTTTCTTATTACTATTGTTATCTTATCATTATTGTTATCTTATTCATTAATGTCAAAGAAAAAACTTGAATATAATCATTCGACTTGCAGGCTTTTAAAACCTATTAAATACCTTTTCTCTATTAAAATTCGTTTTCTTATCGGTCACCACACTCAAAAAGTGTAACTTGAATTAATATCAAAGAAAAAACTTGAATATCCATATTCGACTTGCAGGCCTTTAAAACCTATTAAATACCTTTTCTCTATTAAAATTTGTTTTCTTATCGGTCACCACGCTGAAAAAGTGTAACTTGAATTAATATCAAAGAAAAAACTTGAATATCCACATTCGACTTACAAGCCTTTAAAACCTATTAAATACATTTTCTCTATTAAAATTTGTTTTCTTATCATTATTGTTATCTTATTCATTAATATCAAAGAAAAAACTTGAATATCCCCATTCGACTAGCAGGCATTTAAAACCTATTAAAATAACTTTTCTCTATTAAAATTTGTTTTCTTATCATTATTGTTATCTTATTCATTAATATCAAAGAAAAAACTTGAATATCCCCATTCGACTTGCAGGCCTTTAAAACCTATTAAATACCTTTTCTCTATAAAAATTTGTTTTCTTATCGGTCACCACGCTCTAAAAGTGTAACTTGAATTAATATCAAAGAAAAAACTTGAATATCCCCATTCGACTTGCAGGCCTTTAAAACCTATTAAATACCTTTTTGCTATTAAAATTCGTTTTCTTATCGGTCACCACGCTCAAAAAGTGTAACTTGAATTAATATCAAAGAAAAAACTTGAATATCCTCATTCGACTTGCAGGCCTGTAAAACCTATTAAAATACCTTTTCTCTATTAAAATTTGTTTTCTTATTACTATTGTTATCTTATCATTATTGTTATCTTATTCATTAATGTCAAAGAAAAAACTTGATTATAATCATACGACTTGCAGGCCTTTAAAACCTATTAAATACCTTTTCTCTATTAAAATTTGTTTTTATCGGTCACCACGCTCAAAAAGTGCAACTTGAATTAATATCAAAGAAAAAACTTGAATATTCCCATTCGACTTGCAGGCCTTTAAAACCTATTAAAATAACTTTTCTCTATTAAAATTTGTTTTCTTATCATTATTGTTATCTTATTCATTAATATCAAAGAAAAAACTTGAATATCCCCATTCGACTTGCAGGCCTTTAAAACCTATTAAATACCTTTTTGCTATTAAAATTTGTTTTCTTATTACTATTGTTATCTGATCATTATTGTTATCTTATTCATTAATGTCAAAGAAAAAACTTGAATATAATCATTCGACTTGCAGGCTTTTAAAACCTATTAAATACCTTTTCTCTATTAAAATTCGTTTTCTTATCGGTCACCACACTCAAAAAGTGTAACTTGATTTAATATCAAAGAAAAAACTTGAATATCCATATTCGACTTGCAGGCCTTTAAAACCTATTAAATACCTTTTCTCTATTAAAATTTGTTTTCTTATCGGTCACCACGCTGAAAAAGTGTAACTTGAATTAATATCAAAGAAAAAACTTAAATATCCCCATTCGACTTGCAGGCCTTTAAAACAAATTAAATACCTTTTCTCTATTAAAATTTGTTTCTTATCGGTCACCACGCTAAAAAAGTGTAACTTGAATTAATATCAAAGGAAAAACTTGAATATCCCCATTCGACTTGCAGGCCTTTAAAACCTATTAAAATACCTTTTCTCTATTAAAATTTGTTTTCTTATCATTATTGTTATCTTATCATTATTGTTATCTTATTCATTAATATCAAAGGAAAAACTTGAATATCCCCATTCGACTTGCAGGCCTATAAACCTATTAAATACCTTTTCTCTATAAAAATTTGTTTTCTTATCGGTCACCACGCTCTAAAAGTGTAACTTGAATTAATATCAAAGAAAAAACTTGAATATCCCCATTCGACTTACAGGCCTTTAAAACCTATTAAATACCTTTTCTCTATTAAAATTTGTTTTCTTATCATTATTGTTATCTTATTCATTAATATCAACGAAAAACCTTGAATATCCCCATTCGACTTACAGGCCTTTAAAACCTATTAAATACCTTTTCTCTATTAAAATTTGTTTTCTTATCATTATTGTTATCTTATTCATTAATATCAACGAAAAACCTTGAATATCCCCATTCGACTTGCAGGCCTTTAAAACCTATTAAATACCTTTTCTCTATTAAAATTTGTTTTCTTATCGGTCACCACGCTGAAAAAGTGTAACTTGAATTAATATCAAAGAAAAAACTTGAATATCTCCATTCAACTTGCAGGCCTTTAAAACCTATTAAATACCTTTTCTCTATTAAAATTCGTTTTCTTATCTTTCACCACGCTCAAAAAGTGCAACTTGAATTAATATCAAAGAAAAAACTTGAATATCCCCATTCGACTTGCAGGCCTTTAAAACCTATTAAATACCTTTTCTCTATTAAAATTTGTTTTCTTATCGGTCACCACGCTGAAAAAGTGTAACTTGAATTAATATCAAAGAAAAAACTTGAATATCCCCATTCCACTTGCAGGCCTTTAAAACCTATTAAATACCTTTTCTCTATTAAAATTTGTTTTCTTATCGGTCTCCACGCTCAAAAAGTGTAACTTGAATTAATATCAAAGAAAAAACTTGAATATCCCCATTCGACTTGCAGGCCTTTAAAACCTATTAAAATAACTTTTCTCTATTAAAATTTGTTTTCTTATCATTATTGTTATCTTATTCATTAATATCAAAGAAAAAACTTGAATATCCCCATTCGACTTGCAGGCCTTTAAAACCTATTAAATACCTTTTCTCTATTAAAATTTGTTTTCTTATCGGTCACCACGCTCAAAAAGTGTAACTTGAATTAATATCAAAGAAAAAACTTGAATATCCACATTCGACTTACAAGCCTTTAAAACCTATTAAATACATTTTCTCTATTAAAATTTGTTTTCTTATCATTATTGTTATCTTATTCATTAATATCAAAGAAAAACCTTGAATATCCCCATTCGACTCGCAGGCCTTTAAAACCTATTAAATACCTTTTCTCTATTAAAATTTGTTTTTATCGGTCACCATGCTCAAAAAGTGTAACTTGAATTAATATCAAAGAAAAAACTTGAATATCCCCATTCCACTTGCAGGCCTTTAAAACCTATTAAATACCTTTTCTCTATTAAAATTTGTTTTCTTATTACTATTGTTATCTTATCATTATTGTTATCTTATTCATTAATGTCAAAGAAAAAACTTGAATATAATCATTCGACTTGCAGGCTTTTAAAACCTATTAAATACCTTTTCTCTATTAAAATTCGTTTTCTTATCGGTCACCACGCTGAAAAAGTGTAACTTGAATTAATATCAAAGAAAAAACTTAAATATCCCCATTCGACTTGCAGGCCTTTAAAACAAATTAAATACCTTTTCTCTATTAAAATTTGTTTCTTATCGGTCACCACGCTAAAAAAGTGTAACTTGAATTAATATCAAAGGAAAAACTTGAATATCCCCATTCGACTTGCAGGCCTTTAAAACCTATTAAAATACCTTTTCTCTATTAAAATTTGTTTTCTTATCATTATTGTTATCTTATCATTATTGTTATCTTATTCATTAATATCAAAGGAAAAACTTGAATATCCCCATTCGACTTGCAGGCCTTTAAAACCTATTAAATACCTTTTCTCTATAAAAATTTGTTTTCTTATCGGTCACCACGCTCTAAAAGTGTAACTTGAATTAATATCAAAGAAAAAACTTGAATATCCCCATTCGACTTACAGGCCTTTAAAACCTATTAAATACCTTTTCTCTATTAAAATTTGTTTTCTTATCATTATTGTTATCTTATTCATTAATATCAACGAAAAACCTTGAATATCCCCATTCGACTTACAGGCCTTTAAAACCTATTAAATACCTTTTCTCTATTAAAATTTGTTTTCTTATCATTATTGTTATCTTATTCATTAATATCAACGAAAAACCTTGAATATCCCCATTCGACTTGCAGGCCTTTAAAACCTATTAAATACCTTTTCTCTATTAAAATTTGTTTTCTTATCGGTCACCACGCTGAAAAAGTGTAACTTGAATTAATATCAAAGAAAAAACTTGAATATCCCCATGCAACTTGCAGGCCTTTAAAACCTATTAAATACCTTTTCTCTATTAAAATTCGTTTTCTTATCTTTCACCACGCTCAAAAAGTGCAACTTGAATTAATATCAAAGAAAAAACTTGAATATCCCCATTCGACTTCCAGGCCTTTAAAACCTATTAAATACCTTTTCTCTATTAAAATTTGTTTTCTTATCGGTCACCACGCTGAAAAAGTGTAACTTGAATTAATATCAAAGAAAAAACTTGAATATCCCCATTCCACTTGCAGGCCTTTAAAACCTATTAAATACCTTTTCTCTATTAAAATTTGTTTTCTTATCGGTCTCCACTCTCAAAAAGTGTAACTTGAATTAATATCAAAGAAAAAACTTGAATATCCCCATTCGACTTGCAGGCCTTTAAAACCTATTAAAATAACTTTTCTCTATTAAAATTTGTTTTCTTATCATTATTGTTATCTTATTCATTAATATCAAAGAAAAAACTTGAATATCCCCATTCGACTTGCAGGCCTTTAAAACCTATTAAATACCTTTTCTCTATTAAAATTTGTTTTCTTATCGGTCACCACGCTCAAAAAGTGTAACTTGAATTAATATCAAAGAAAAAACTTGAATATCCACATTCGACTTACAAGCCTTTAAAACCTATTAAATACATTTTCTCTATTAAAATTTGTTTTCTTATCATTATTGTTATCTTATTCATTAATATCAAAGAAAAACCTTGAATATCCCCATTCGACTCGCAGGCCTTTAAAACCTATTAAATACCTTTTCTCTATTAAAATTTGTTTTTATCGGTCTCCACGCTCAAAAAGTGCAACTTGAATTAATATCAAAGAAAAAACTTGAATATCCCCATTCGACTTGCAGGCCTTTAAAACATATTAAAATAACTTTTCTCTATTAAAATTTGTTTTCTTATCATTATTGTTATCTTATTCATTAATATAAAAGAATAAACTTGAATATCTCCATTCGACTTGCAGGCCTTTAAAACCTATTAAATACCTTTTCTCTATAAAAATTTGTTTTCTTATAGGTCACCACGCTCTAAAAGTGTAACTTGAATTAATATCAAAGAAAAAACTTGAATATCCCCATTCCACTTGCAGGCCTTTAAAACCTATTAAATACCTTTTCTCTATTAAAATTTGTTTTCTTATCGGTCTCCACGCTCAAAAAGTGCAACTTGAATTAATATCAAAGAAAAAACTTGAATATCCCCATTCGACTTGCAGGCCTTTAAAACATATTAAAATAACTTTTCTCTATTAAAATTTGTTTTCTTATCATTATTGTTATCTTATTCATTAATATAAAAGAATAAACTTGAATATCTCCATTCGACTTGCAGGCCTTTAAAACCTATTAAATACCTTTTCTCTATAAAAATTTGTTTTCTTATAGGTCACCACGCTCTAAAAGTGTAACTTGAATTAATATCAAAGAAAAAACTTGAATATCCCCATTCGACTTGCAGGCCTTTAAAACCTATTAAATACCTTTTTGCTATTAAAATTTGTTTTCTTATTACTATTGTTATCTTATCATTATTGTTATCTTATTCATTAATGTCAAAGAAAAAACTTGAATATAATCATTCGACTTGCAGGCTTTTAAAACCTATTAAATACCTCTTCTCTATTAAAATTCGTTTTCTTATCGGTCACCACACTCAAAAAGTGTAACTTGAATTAATATCAAAGAAAAAACTTGAATATCCCCATTCGACTTGCAGGCCTTTAAAACCTATTAAATACCTTTTCTCTATTAAAATTTGTTTTCTTATCGGTCACCACGCTGAAAAAGTGTAACTTGAATTAATATCAAAGAAAAAACTTAAATATCCCCATTCGACTTGCAGGCTTTTAAAACAAATTAAATACCTTTTCTCTATTAAAATTTGTTTCTTATCGGTCACCACGCTCAAAAAGTGTAACTTGAATTAATATCAAAGAAAAAACTTGAATATCCACATTCGACTTACAAGCCTTTAAAACCTATTAAATACATTTTCTCTATTAAAATTTGTTTTCTTATCATTATTGTTATCTTATTCATTAATATCAAAGAAAAAACTTGAATATCCCCATTCGACTAGCAGGCCTTTAAAACCTATTAAAATAACTTTTCTCTATTAAAATTTGTTTTCTTATCATTATTGTTATCTTATTCATTAATATCAAAGAAAAAACTTGAATATCCCCATTCGACTTGCAGGCCTTTAAAACCTATTAAATACCTTTTTGCTATTAAAATTCGTTTTCTTATCGGTCACCACGCTCAAAAAGTGTAACTTGAATTAATATCAAAGAAAAAACTTGAATATCCTCATTCGACTTGCAGGCCTGTAAAACCTATTAAAATACCTTTTCTCTATTAAAATTTGTTTTCTTATTACTATTGTTATCTTATCATTATTGTTATCTTATTCATTAATGTCAAAGAAAAAACTTGATTATAATCATACGACTTGCAGGCCTTTAAAACCTATTAAATACCTTTTCTCTATTAAAATTTGTTTTTATCGGTCACCACGCTCAAAAAGTGCAACTTGAATTAATATCAAAGAAAAAACTTGAATATTCCCATTCGACTTGCAGGCCTTTAAAACCTATTAAAATAACTTTTCTCTATTAAAATTTGTTTTCTTATCATTATTGTTATCTTATTCATTAATATCAAAGAAAAAACTTGAATATCCCCATTCGACTTGCAGGCCTTTAAAACCTATTAAATACCTTTTCTCTATAAAAATTTGTTTTCTTATCGGTCACCACGCTCTAAAAGTGTAACTTGAATTAATATCAAAGAAAAAACTTGAATATCCCCATTCGACTTGCAGGCCTTTAAAACCTATTAAATACCTTTTTGCTATTAAAATTTGTTTTCTTATTACTATTGTTATCTTATCATTATTGTTATCTTATTCATTAATGTCAAAGAAAAAACTTGAATATAATCATTCGACTTGCAAGGTTTTAAAACCTATTAAATACCTTTTCTCTATTAAAATTCGTTTTCTTATCGGTCACCACACTCAAAAAGTGTAACTTGAATTAATATCAAAGAAAAAACTTGAATATCCCCATTCGACTTGCAGGCCTTTAAAACCTATTAAATACCTTTTCTCTATTAAAATTTGTTTTCTTATCGGTCACCACGCTGAAAAAGTGTAACTTGAATTAATATCAAAGAAAAAACTTAAATATCCCCATTCGACTTGCAGGCCTTTAAAACAAATTAAATACCTTTTCTCTATTAAAATTTGTTTCTTATCGGTCACCACGCTAAAAAAGTGTAACTTGAGTTAATATCAAAGGAAAAACTTGAATATCCCCATTCGACTTGCAGGCCTTTAAAACCTATTAAAATACCTTTTCTCTATTAAAATTTGTTTTCTTATCATTATTGTTATCTTATCATTATTGTTATCTTATTCATTAATATCAAAGGAAAAACTTGAATATCCCCATTCGACTTGCAGGCCTTTAAAACCTATTAAATACCTTTTCTCTATAAAAATTTGTTTTCTTATCGGTCACCACGCTCTAAAAGTGTAACTTGAATTAATATCAAAGAAAAAACTTGAATATCCCCATTCGACTTACAGGCCTTTAAAACCTATTAAATACCTTTTCTCTATTAAAATTTGTTTTCTTATCATTATTGTTATCTTATTCATTAATATCAACGAAAAACCTTGAATATCCCCATTCGACTTACAGGCCTTTAAAACCTATTAAATACCTTTTCTCTATTAAAATTTGTTTTCTTATCATTATTGTTATCTTAGTCATTAATATCAACGAAAAACCTTGAATATCCCCATTCGACTTGCAGGCCTTTAAAACCTATTAAATACCTTTTCTCTATTAAAATTTGTTTTCTTATCGGTCACCACGCTGAAAAAGTGTAACTTGAATTAATATCAAAGAAAAAACTTGAATATCCCCATTCAACTTGCAGGCCTTTAAAACCTATTAAATACCTTTTCTCTATTAAAATTCGTTTTCTTATCTTTCACCACGCTCAAAAAGTGCAACTTGAATTAATATCAAAGAAAAAACTTGAATATCCCCATTCGACTTGCAGGCCTTTAAATCCTATTAAATACCTTTTCTCTATTAAAATTTGTTTTTATCGGTCACCACGCTCAAAAAGTGCAACTTGAATTAATATCAAAGAAAAAACTTGAATATTCCCATTCGACTTGCAGGCCTTTAAAACCTATTAAAATAACTTTTCTCTATTAAAATTTGTTTTCTTATCATTATTGTTATCTTATTCATTAATATCAAAGAAAAAACTTGAATATCCCCATTCGACTTGCAGGCCTTTAAAACCTATTAAATACCTTTTCTCTATAAAAATTTGTTTTCTTATCGGTCACCACGCTCTAAAAGTGTAACTTGAATTAATATCAAAGAAAAAACTTGAATATCCCCATTCGACTTGCAGGCCTTTAAAACCTATTAAATACCTTTTTGCTATTAAAATTTGTTTTCTTATTACTATTGTTATCTTATCATTATTGTTATCTTATTCATTAATGTCAAAGAAAAAACTTGAATATAATCATTCGACTTGCAGGCCTTTAAAACCTATTAAATAACTTTTCTCTATTAAAATTCGTTTTCTTATCTTTCACCACGCTCAAAAAGTGCAACTTGAATTAATATCAAAGAAAAAACTTGAATATCCCCATTCGACTTGCAGGCCTTTAAAACCTATTAAATACCTTTTCTCTATTAAAATTTGTTTTCTTATCGGTCACCACGCTGAAAAAGTGTAACTTGAATTAATATCAAAGAAAAAACTTGAATATCCCCATTCCACTTGCAGGCCTTTAAAACCTATTAAATACCTTTTCTCTATTAAAATTCGTTTTCTTATCGGTCACCACACTCAAAAAGTGTAACTTGAATTAATATCAAAGAAAAAACTTGAATATCCATATTCGACTTGCAGGCCTTTAAAACCTATTAAATACCTTTTCTCTATTAAAATTTGTTTTCTTATCGGTCACCACGCTGAAAAAGTGTAACTTGAATTAATATCAAAGAAAAAACTTAAATATCCCCATTCGACTTGCAGGCCTTTAAAACAAATTAAATACCTTTTCTCTATTAAAATTTGTTTCTTATCGGTCACCACGCTAAAAAAGTGTAACTTGAATTAATATCAAAGGAAAAACTTGAATATCCCCATTCGACTTGCAGGCCTTTAAAACCTATTAAAATACCTTTTCTCTATTAAAATTTGTTTTCTTATCATTATTGTTATCTTATCATTATTGTTATCTTATTCATTAATATCAAAGGAAAAACTTGAATATCCCCATTCGACTTGCAGGCCTATAAACCTATTAAATACCTTTTCTCTATAAAAATTTGTTTTCTTATCGGTCACCACGCTCTAAAAGTGTAACTTGAATTAATATCAAAGAAAAAACTTGAATATCCCCATTCGACTTACAGGCCTTTAAAACCTATTAAATACCTTTTCTCTATTAAAATTTGTTTTCTTATCATTATTGTTATCTTATTCATTAATATCAACGAAAAACCTTGAATATCCCCATTCGACTTACAGGCCTTTAAAACCTATTAAATACCTTTTCTCTATTAAAATTTGTTTTCTTATCATTATTGTTATCTTATTCATTAATATCAACGAAAAACCTTGAATATCCCCATTCGACTTGCAGGCCTTTAAAACCTATTAAATACCTTTTCTCTATTAAAATTTGTTTTCTTATCGGTCACCACGCTGAAAAAGTGTAACTTGAATTAATATCAAAGAAAAAACTTGAATATCTCCATTCAACTTGCAGGCCTTTAAAACCTATTAAATACCTTTTCTCTATTAAAATTCGTTTTCTTATCTTTCACCACGCTCAAAAAGTGCAACTTGAATTAATATCAAAGAAAAAACTTGAATATCCCCATTCGACTTGCAGGCCTTTAAAACCTATTAAATACCTTTTCTCTATTAAAATTTGTTTTCTTATCAGTCACCACGCTGAAAAAGTGTAACTTGAATTAATATCAAAGAAAAAACTTGAATATCCCCATTCCACTTGCAGGCCTTTAAAACCTATTAAATACCTTTTCTCTATTAAAATTTGTTTTCTTATCGGTCTCCACGCTCAAAAAGTGTAACTTGAATTAATATCAAAGAAAAAACTTGAATATCCCCATTCGACTTGCAGGCCTTTAAAACCTATTAAAATAACTTTTCTCTATTAAAATTTGTTTTCTTATCATTATTGTTATCTTATTCATTAATATCAAAGAAAAAACTTGAATATCCCCATTCGACTTGCAGGCCTTTAAAACCTATTAAATACCTTTTCTCTATTAAAATTTGTTTTCTTATCGGTCACCACGCTCAAAAAGTGTAACTTGAATTAATATCAAAGAAAAAACTTGAATATCCACATTCGACTTACAAGCCTTTAAAACCTATTAAATACATTTTCTCTATTAAAATTTGTTTTCTTATCATTATTGTTATCTTATTCATTAATATCAAAGAAAAACCTTGAATATCCCCATTCGACTCGCAGGCCTTTAAAACCTATTAAATACCTTTTCTCTATTAAAATTTGTTTTTATCGGTCACCATGCTCAAAAAGTGTAACTTGAATTAATATCAAAGAAAAAACTTGAATATCCCCATTCCACTTGCAGGCCTTTAAAACCTATTAAATACCTTTTCTCTATTAAAATTTGTTTTCTTATTACTATTGTTATCTTATCATTATTGTTATCTTATTCATTAATGTCAAAGAAAAAACTTGAATATAATCATTCGACTTGCAGGCTTTTAAAACCTATTAAATACCTTTTCTCTATTAAAATTCGTTTTCTTATCGGTCACCACACTCAAAAAGTGTAACTTGAATTAATATCAAAGAAAAAACTTGAATATCCATATTCGACTTGCAGGCCTTTAAAACCTATTAAATACATTTTCTCTATTAAAATTTGTTTTCTTATCGGTCACCACGCTGAAAAAGTGTAACTTGAATTAATATCAAAGAAAAAACTTAAATATCCCCATTCGACTTGCAGGCCTTTAAAACAAATTAAATACCTTTTCTCTATTAAAATTTGTTTCTTATCGGTCACCACGCTAAAAAAGTGTAACTTGAATTAATATCAAAGGAAAAACTTGAATATCCCCATTCGACTTGCAGGCCTTTAAAACCTATTAAAATACCTTTTCTCTATTAAAATTTGTTTTCTTATCATTATTGTTATCTTATCATTATTGTTATCTTATTCATTAATATCAAAGGAAAAACTTGAATATCCCTATTCGACTTGCAGGCCTTTAAAACCTATTAAATACCTTTTCTCTATAAAAATTTGTTTTCTTATCGGTCACCACGCTCTAAAAGTGTAACTTGAATTAATATCAAAGAAAAAACTTGAATATCCCCATTCGACTTACAGGCCTTTAAAACCTATTAAATACCTTTTCTCTATTAAAATTTGTTTTCTTATCATTATTGTTATCTTATTCATTAATATCAACGAAAAACCTTGAATATCCCCATTCGACTTACAGGCCTTTAAAACCTATTAAATACCTTTTCTCTATTAAAATTTGTTTTCTTATCATTATTGTTATCTTATTCATTAATATCAACGAAAAACCTTGAATATCCCCATTCGACTTGCAGGCCTTTAAAACCTATTAAATACCTTTTCTCTATTAAAATTTGTTTTCTTATCGGTCACCACGCTGAAAAAGTGTAACTTGAATTAATATCAAAGAAAAAACTTGAATATCCCCATTCAACTTGCAGGCCTTTAAAACCTATTAAATACCTTTTCTCTATTAAAATTCGTTTTCTTATCTTTCACCACGCTCAAAAAGTGCAACTTGAATTAATATCAAAGAAAAAACTTGAATATCCCCATTCGACTTCCAGGCCTTTAAAACCTATTAAATACCTTTTCTCTATTAAAATTTGTTTTCTTATCGGTCACCACGCTGAAAAAGTGTAACTTGAATTAATATCAAAGAAAAAACTTGAATATCCCCATTCCACTTGCAGGCCTTTAAAACCTATTAAATACCTTTTCTCTATTAAAATTTGTTTTCTTATCGGTCTCCACGCTCAAAAAGTGTAACTTGAATTAATATCAAAGAAAAAACTTGAATATCCCCATTCGACTTGCAGGCCTTTAAAACCTATTAAAATAACTTTTCTCTATTAAAATTTGTTTTCTTATCATTATTGTTATCTTATTCATTAATATCAAAGAAAAAACTTGAATATCCCCATTCGACTTGCAGGCCTTTAAAACCTATTAAATACCTTTTCTCTATTAAAATTTGTTTTCTTATCGGTCACCACGCTCAAAAAGTGTAACTTGAATTAATATCAAAGAAAAAACTTGAATATCCACATTCGACTTACAAGCCTTTAAAACCTATTAAATACATTTTCTCTATTAAAATTTGTTTTCTTATCATTATTGTTATCTTATTCATTAATATCAAAGAAAAACCTTGAATATCCCCATTCGACTCGCAGGCCTTTAAAACCTATTAAATACCTTTTCTCTATTAAAATTTGTTTTTATCGGTCACCATGCTCAAAAAGTGTAACTTGAATTAATATCAAAGAAAAAACTTGAATATCCCCATTCCACTTGCAGGCCTTTAAAACCTATTAAATACCTTTTCTCTATTAAAATTTGTTTTCTTATCGGTCTCCACGCTCAAAAAGTGCAACTTGAATTAATATCAAAGAAAAAACTTGAATATCCCCATTCGACTTGCAGGCCTTTAAAACATATTAAAATAACTTTTCTCTATTAAAATTTGTTTTCTTATCATTATTGTTATCTTATTCATTAATATAAAAGAATAAACTTGAATATCTCCATTCGACTTGCAGGCCTTTAAAACCTATTAAATACCTTTTCTCTATAAAAATTTGTTTTCTTATAGGTCACCACGCTCTAAAAGTGTAACTTGAATTAATATCAAAGAAAAAACTTGAATATCCCCATTCGACTTGCAGGCCTTTAAAACCTATTAAATACCTTTTTGCTATTAAAATTTGTTTTCTTATTACTATTGTTATCTTATCATTATTGTTATCTTATTCATTAATGTCAAAGAAAAAACTTGAATATAATCATTCGACTTGCAGGCTTTTAAAACCTATTAAATACCTTTTCTCTATTAAAATTCGTTTTCTTATCGGTCACCACACTCAAAAAGTGTAACTTGAATTAATATCAAAGAAAAAACTTGAATATCCCCATTCGACTTGCAGGCCTTTAAAACCTATTAAATACCTTTTCTCTATTAAAATTTGTTTTCTTATCGGTCACCACGCTGAAAAAGTGTAACTTGAATTAATATCAAAGAAAAAACTTAAATATCCCCATTCGACTTGCAGGCTTTTAAAACAAATTAAATACCTTTTCTCTATTAAAATTTGTTTCTTATCGGTCACCACGCTCAAAAAGTGTAACTTGAATTAATATCAAAGAAAAAACTTGAATATCCACATTCGACTTACAAGCCTTTAAAACCTATTAAATACATTTTCTCTATTAAAATTTGTTTTCTTATCATTATTGTTATCTTATTCATTAATATCAAAGAAAAAACTTGAATATCCCCATTCGACTAGCAGGCCTTTAAAACCTATTAAAATAACTTTTCTCTATTAAAATTTGTTTTCTTATCATTATTGTTATCTTATTCATTAATATCAAAGAAAAAACTTGAATATCCCCATTCGACTTGCAGGCCTTTAAAACCTATTAAATACCTTTTTGCTATTAAAATTCGTTTTCTTATCGGTCACCACGCTCAAAAAGTGTAACTTGAATTAATATCAAAGAAAAAACTTGAATATCCTCATTCGACTTGCAGGCCTGTAAAACCTATTAAAATACCTTTTCTCTATTAAAATTTGTTTTCTTATTACTATTGTTATCTTATCATTATTGTTATCTTATTCATTAATGTCAAAGAAAAAACTTGATTATAATCATACGACTTGCAGGCCTTTAAAACCTATTAAATACCTTTTCTCTATTAAAATTTGTTTTTATCGGTCACCACGCTCAAAAAGTGCAACTTGAATTAATATCAAAGAAAAAACTTGAATATTCCCATTCGACTTGCAGGCCTTTAAAACCTATTAAAATAACTTTTCTCTATTAAAATTTGTTTTCTTATCATTATTGTTATCTTATTCATTAATATCAAAGAAAAAACTTGAATATCCCCATTCGACTTGCAGGCCTTTAAAACCTATTAAATACCTTTTCTCTATAAAAATTTGTTTTCTTATCGGTCACCACGCTCTAAAAGTGTAACTTGAATTAATATCAAAGAAAAAACTTGAATATCCCCATTCGACTTGCAGGCCTATAAAACCTATTAAATACCTTTTTGCTATTAAAATTTTTTTCTTATTACTATTGTTATCTTATCATTATTGTTATCTTATTCATTAATGTCAAAGAAAAAACTTGAATATAATCATTCGACTTGCAAGGTTTTAAAACCTATTAAATACCTTTTCTCTATTAAAATTCGTTTTCTTATCGGTCACCACACTCAAAAAGTGTAACTTGAATTAATATCAAAGAAAAAACTTGAATATCCCCATTCGACTTGCAGGCCTTTAAAACCTATTAAATACCTTTTCTCTATTAAAATTTGTTTTCTTATCGGTCACCACGCTGAAAAAGTGTAACTTGAATTAATATCAAAGAAAAAACTTAAATATCCCCATTCGACTTGCAGGCCTTTAAAACAAATTAAATACCTTTTCTCTATTAAAATTTGTTTCTTATCGGTCACCACGCTAAAAAAGTGTAACTTGAGTTAATATCAAAGGAAAAACTTGAATATCCCCATTCGACTTGCAGGCCTTTAAAACCTATTAAAATACCTTTTCTCTATTAAAATTTGTTTTCTTATCATTATTGTTATCTTATCATTATTGTTATCTTATTCATTAATATCAAAGGAAAAACTTGAATATCCCCATTCGACTTGCAGGCCTTTAAAACCTATTAAATACCTTTTCTCTATAAAAATTTGTTTTCTTATCGGTCACCACGCTCTAAAAGTGTAACTTGAATTAATATCAAAGAAAAAACTTGAATATCCCCATTCGACTTACAGGCCTTTAAAACCTATTAAATACCTTTTCTCTATTAAAATTTGTTTTCTTATCATTATTGTTATCTTATTCATTAATATCAACGAAAAACCTTGAATATCCCCATTCGACTTACAGGCCTTTAAAACCTATTAAATACCTTTTCTCTATTAAAATTTGTTTTCTTATCATTATTGTTATCTTATTCATTAATATCAACGAAAAACCTTGAATATCCCCATTCGACTTGCAGGCCTTTAAAACCTATTAAATACCTTTTCTCTATTAAAATTTGTTTTCTTATCGGTCACCACGCTGAAAAAGTGTAACTTGAATTAATATCAAAGAAAAAACTTGAATATCCCCATTCAACTTGCAGGCCTTTAAAACCTATTAAATACCTTTTCTCTATTAAAATTCGTTTTCTTATCTTTCACCACGCTCAAAAAGTGCAACTTGAATTAATATCAAAGAAAAAACTTGAATATCCCCATTCGACTTCCAGGCCTTTAAAACCTATTAAATACCTTTTCTCTATTAAAATTAGTTTTCTTATCGGTCACCACGCTGAAAAAGTGTAACTTGAATTAATATCAAAGAAAAAACTTGAATATCCCCATTCCACTTGCAGGCCTTTAAAACCTATTAAATACCTTTTCTCTATTAAAATTTGTTTTCTTATCGGTCTCCACGCTCAAAAAGTGTAACTTGAATTAATATCAAAGAAAAAACTTGAATATCCCCATTCGACTTGCAGGCCTTTAAAACCTATTAAAATAACTTTTCTCTATTAAAATTTGTTTTCTTATCATTATTGTTATCTTATTCATTAATATCAAAGAAAAAACTTGAATATCCCCATTCGACTTGCAGGCCTTTAAAACCTATTAAATACCTTTTCTCTATTAAAATTTGTTTTCTTATCGGTCACCACGCTCAAAAAGTGTAACTTGAATTAATATCAAAGAAAAAACTTGAATATCCACATTCGACTTACAAGCCTTTAAAACCTATTAAATACATTTTCTCTATTAAAATTTGTTTTCTTATCATTATTGTTATCTTATTCATTAATATCAAAGAAAAACCTTGAATATCCCCATTCGACTCGCAGGCCTTTAAAACCTATTAAATACCTTTTCTCTATTAAAATTTGTTTTTATCGGTCACCATGCTCAAAAAGTGTAACTTGAATTAATATCAAAGAAAAAACTTGAATATCCCCATTCCACTTGCAGGCCTTTAAAACCTATTAAATACCTTTTCTCTATTAAAATTTGTTTTCTTATCGGTCTCCACGCTCAAAAAGTGCAACTTGAATTAATATCAAAGAAAAAACTTGAATATCCCCATTCGACTTGCAGGCCTTTAAAACATATTAAAATAACTTTTCTCTATTAAAATTTGTTTTCTTATCATTATTGTTATCTTATTCATTAATATAAAAGAATAAACTTGAATATCTCCATTCGACTTGCAGGCCTTTAAAACCTATTAAATACCTTTTCTCTATAAAAATTTGTTTTCTTATAGGTCACCACGCTCTAAAAGTGTAACTTGAATTAATATCAAAGAAAAAACTTGAATATCCCCATTCGACTTGCAGGCCTTTAAAACCTATTAAATACCTTTTTGCTATTAAAATTTGTTTTCTTATTACTATTGTTATCTTATCATTATTGTTATCTTATTCATTAATGTCAAAGAAAAAACTTGAATATAATCATTCGACTTGCAGGCTTTTAAAACCTATTAAATACCTTTTCTCTATTAAAATTCGTTTTCTTATCGGTCACCACACTCAAAAAGTGTAACTTGAATTAATATCAAAGAAAAAACTTGAATATCCCCATTCGACTTGCAGGCCTTTAAAACCTATTAAATACCTTTTCTCTATTAAAATTTGTTTTCTTATCGGTCACCACGCTGAAAAAGTGTAACTTGAATTAATATCAAAGAAAAAACTTAAATATCCCCATTCGACTTGCAGGCTTTTAAAACAAATTAAATACCTTTTCTCTATTAAAATTTGTTTCTTATCGGTCACCACGCTCAAAAAGTGTAACTTGAATTAATATCAAAGAAAAAACTTGAATATCCACATTCGACTTACAAGCCTTTAAAACCTATTAAATACATTTTCTCTATTAAAATTTGTTTTCTTATCATTATTGTTATCTTATTCATTAATATCAAAGAAAAAACTTGAATATCCCCATTCGACTAGCAGGCCTTTAAAACCTATTAAAATAACTTTTCTCTATTAAAATTTGTTTTCTTATCATTATTGTTATCTTATTCATTAATATCAAAGAAAAAACTTGAATATCCCCATTCGACTTGCAGGCCTTTAAAACCTATTAAATACCTTTTTGCTATTAAAATTCGTTTTCTTATCGGTCACCACGCTCAAAAAGTGTAACTTGAATTAATATCAAAGAAAAAACTTGAATATCCTCATTCGACTTGCAGGCCTGTAAAACCTATTAAAATACCTTTTCTCTATTAAAATTTGTTTTCTTATTACTATTGTTATCTTATCATTATTGTTATCTTATTCATTAATGTCAAAGAAAAAACTTGATTATAATCATACGACTTGCAGGCCTTTAAAACCTATTAAATACCTTTTCTCTATTAAAATTTGTTTTTATCGGTCACCACGCTCAAAAAGTGCAACTTGAATTAATATCAAAGAAAAAACTTGAATATTCCCATTCGACTTGCAGGCCTTTAAAACCTATTAAAATAACTTTTCTCTATTAAAATTTGTTTTCTTATCATTATTGTTATCTTATTCATTAATATCAAAGAAAAAACTTGAATATCCCCATTCGACTTGCAGGCCTTTAAAACCTATTAAATACCTTTTCTCTATAAAAATTTGTTTTCTTATCGGTCACCACGCTCTAAAAGTGTAACTTGAATTAATATCAAAGAAAAAACTTGAATATCCCCATTCGACTTGCAGGCCTTTAAAACCTATTAAATACCTTTTTGCTATTAAAATTTGTTTTCTTATTACTATTGTTATCTTATCATTATTGTTATCTTATTCATTAATGTCAAAGAAAAAACTTGAATATAATCATTCGACTTGCAAGGTTTTAAAACCTATTAAATACCTTTTCTCTATTAAAATTCGTTTTCTTATCGGTCACCACACTCAAAAAGTGTAACTTGAATTAATATCAAAGAAAAAACTTGAATATCCCCATTCGACTTGCAGGCCTTTAAAACCTATTAAATACCTTTTCTCTATTAAAATTTGTTTTCTTATCGGTCACCACGCTGAAAAAGTGTAACTTGAATTAATATCAAAGAAAAAACTTAAATATCCCCATTCGACTTGCAGGCCTTTAAAACAAATTAAATACCTTTTCTCTATTAAAATTTGTTTCTTATCGGTCACCACGCTAAAAAAGTGTAACTTGAGTTAATATCAAAGGAAAAACTTGAATATCCCCATTCGACTTGCAGGCCTTTAAAACCTATTAAAATACCTTTTCTCTATTAAAATTTGTTTTCTTATCATTATTGTTATCTTATCATTATTGTTATCTTATTCATTAATATCAAAGGAAAAACTTGAATATCCCCATTCGACTTGCAGGCCTTTAAAACCTATTAAATACCTTTTCTCTATAAAAATTTGTTTTCTTATCGGTCACCACGCTCTAAAAGTGTAACTTGAATTAATATCAAAGAAAAAACTTGAATATCCCCATTCGACTTACAGGCCTTTAAAACCTATTAAATACCTTTTCTCTATTAAAATTTGTTTTCTTATCATTATTGTTATCTTATTCATTAATATCAACGAAAAACCTTGAATATCCCCATTCGACTTACAGGCCTTTAAAACCTATTAAATACCTTTTCTCTATTAAAATTTGTTTTCTTATCATTATTGTTATCTTATTCATTAATATCAACGAAAAACCTTGAATATCCCCATTCGACTTGCAGGCCTTTAAAACCTATTAAATACCTTTTCTCTATTAAAATTTGTTTTCTTATCGGTCACCACGCTGAAAAAGTGTAACTTGAATTAATATCAAAGAAAAAACTTGAATATCCCCATTCAACTTGCAGGCCTTTAAAACCTATTAAATACCTTTTCTCTATTAAAATTCGTTTTCTTATCTTTCACCACGCTCAAAAAGTGCAACTTGAATTAATATCAAAGAAAAAACTTGAATATCCCCATTCGACTTGCAGGCCTTTAAAACCTATTAAATACCTTTTCTCTATTAAAATTTGTTTTCTTATCGGTCACCACGCTGAAAAAGTGTAACTTGAATTAATATCAAAGAAAAAACTTGAATATCCCCATTCCACTTGCAGGCCTTTAAAACCTATTAAATACCTTTTCTCTATTAAAATTTGTTTTCTTATCGGTCTCCACGCTCAAAAAGTGTAACTTGAATTAATATCAAAGAAAAAACTTGAATATCCCCATTCGACTTGCAGGCCTTTAAAACCTATTAAAATAAATTTTCTCTATTAAAATTTGTTTTCTTATCATTATTGTTATCTTATTCATTAATATCAAAGAAAAAACTTGAATATCCCCATTCGACTTGCAGGCCTTTAAAACCTATTAAATACCTTTTCTCTATTAAAATTTGTTTTCTTATCGGTCACCACGCTCAAAAAGTGTAACTTGAATTAATATCAAAGAAAAAACTTGAATATCCACATTCGACTTACAAGCCTTTAAAACCTATTAAATACATTTTCTCTATTAAAATTTGTTTTCTTATCATTATTGTTATCTTATTCATTAATATCAAAGAAAAACCTTGAATATCCCCATTCGACTCGCAGGCCTTTAAAACCTATTAAATACCTTTTCTCTATTAAAATTTGTTTTTATCGGTCACCATGCTCAAAAAGTGTAACTTGAATTAATATCAAAGAAAAAACTTGAATATCCCCATTCCACTTGCAGGCCTTTAAAACCTATTAAATACCTTTTCTCTATTAAAATTTGTTTTCTTATCGGTCTCCACGCTCAAAAAGTGCAACTTGAATTAATATCAAAGAAAAAACTTGAATATCCCCATTCGACTTGCAGGCCTTTAAAACATATTAAAATAACTTTTCTCTATTAAAATTTGTTTTCTTATCATTATTGTTATCTTATTCATTAATATAAAAGAATAAACTTGAATATCTCCATTCGACTTGCAGGCCTTTAAAACCTATTAAATACCTTTTCTCTATAAAAATTTGTTTTCTTATCGGTCACCACGCTCTAAAAGTGTAACTTGAATTAATATCAAAGAAAAAACTTGAATATCCCCTTTCGACTTGCAGGCCTTTAAAACCTATTAAATACCTTTTTGCTATTAAAATTCGTTTTCTTATCGGTCACCACGCTCAAAAAGTGTAACTTGAATTAATATCAAAGAAAAAACTTGAATATCCTCATTCGACTTGCAGGCCTGTAAAACCTATTAAAATACCTTTTCTCTATTAAAATTTGTTTTCTTATTACTATTGTTATCTTATCATTATTGTTATCTTATTCATTAATGTCAAAGAAAAAACTTGAATATAATCATTTGACTTGCAGGCCTTTAAAACCTATTAAATACCTTTTCTCTATTAAAAATCGTTTTCTTATCGGTCACCACACTCAAAAAGTGTAACTTGAATTAATATCAAAGAAAAAACTTGAATATCCCCATTCGACTTGCAGGCCTTTAAAACCTATTAAATACCTTTTCTCTATTAAAATTTGTTTTCTTATCGGTCACCACGCTGAAAAAGTGTAACTTGAATTAATATCAAAGAAAAAACTTAAATATCCCCATTCGACTTGCAGGCCTTTAAAACAAATTAAATACCTTTTCTCTATTAAAATTTGTTTCTTATCGGTCACCACGCTAAAAAAGTATAACTTGAATTAATATCAAAGGAAAAACTTGAATATCCCCATTCGACTTGCAGGCCTTTAAAACCTATTAAAATACCTTTTCTCTATTAAAATTTGTTTTCTTATCATTATTGTTATCTTACCATTATTGTTATCTTATTCATTAATATCAAAGAAAAAACTTGAATATCCCCATTCGACTTGCCGGCCTTTAAAACGTATTATATACCTTTTCTCTATTAAAATTTGTTTTCTTATCGGTCACCACGCTGAAAAAGTGTAACTTGAATTAATATCAAAGAAAAAACTTGAATATCCCCATTCAACTTGCAGGCCTTTAAAACCTATTAAATACCTTTTCTCTATTAAAATTTGTTTTCTTATCGGTCACCACGCTCAAAAAGTGTAACTTGAATTAATATCAAAGAAAAAACTTGAATATCCACATTCGACTTACAAGCCTTTAAAACCTATTAAATACATTTTCTCTATTAAAATTTGTTATCTTATCATTATTGTTATCTTATTCATTAATATCAAAGAAAAACCTTGAATATCCCCATTCGACTCGCAGGCCTTTAAAACCTATTAAATACCTTTTCTCTATTAAAATTTGTTTTTATCGGTCACCACGCTCAAAAAGTGTAACTTGAATTAATATCAAAGAAAAAACTTGAATATCCCCATTCGACTTGCAGGCCTTTAAAACCTATTAAAATAACTTTTCTCTATTAAAATTTGTTTTCTTATCATTATTGTTATCTTATTCATTTATATCAAAGAAAAAACTTGAATATCCCCATTCGACTTGCAGGCCTTTAAAACCTATTAAATACCTTTTTGCTATTAAAATTCGTTTTCTTATCGGTCACCACGCTCAAAAAGTGTAACTTGAATTAATATCAAAGAAAAAACTTGAATATCCTCATTCGACTTGCAGGCCTGTAAAACCTATTAAAATACCTTTTCTCTATTAAAATTTGTTTTCTTATTACTATTGTTATCTTATCATTATTGTTATCTTATTCATTAATGTCAAAGAAAAAACTTGATTATAATCATTCGACTTGCAGGCCTTTAAAACCTATTAAATACCTTTTCTCTATTAAAATTCGTTTTCTTATCGGTCACCACGCTCAAAAAGTGTAACTTGAATTAATATCAAAGAAAAAACTTGAATATCCCCATTCGACTTACAGGCCTTTAAAACCTATTAAATACCTTTTCTCTATTAAAATTTGTTTTCTTATTGTGGTGTATTTCGTCATTGTATTCCTGATTTAATCTATTGGACTGTTGGTAAGTGACGTCACGTCCAATCAATGATCTGTTCATTCCTTTTTACGTTTATCTCTGCTAGAACAGATCGCAGTCTTAAAAATGTAGTCGTTCATGTTACTTGTATTTTTCATGTGTAATTGTCATCCATTAAATTTTGTGTGTTTAAAATGAAACGCCTCGTCATATCCTAGTTATGGCTTAATCATAAATCTTCTCCTGTCTACAAAACATTAAAATGGCGACGAGATGAAAAAGAAAAAAGCAAAAAGAAGTTTTGCTCTTCAACATTTTAATAATATCTAATTCAAGATGATTAAAAATGAAATCTGCAGTTCATAAAAAAAAAGAACGGAATATCTTCTACACATGTGTTTATTCAAAAAGAAAATTGAGATTTCGAAGTGAATCATTATGCGAACGGAGACAGCAGCAGTTAATATCATTGTCTGGTGGCGGGCAGGTACGATTTAGGCGCCAGTGAGTGTAATTATCGTCTGCGATAATCTGCGACTTTTTATTTTTTCGGGAAAGAGAAAAAAAAAAAAAGGTATTTACACATTTATTTTATTTTTTTTCTTTCTGTTCTTTTATTAGATTGCATGTTTTTATTGTTAGAACTAGTATATTTTCATTAAAAATGTTTCAAAATTTTAAAGAATTCAATGATTCAATTGAATCTTTTGAGATTTATGTAAGGAGACTGGAACAGAACTTTATATTGTTTGATATTAAGGATGAAAAAAAAGTTAGTGCCTTAATAACTTTTATAGGCCCGAAATTATATAATTTACTTACTAATTTACTGTTCCCAGATCTCCCTGAATCAAAAACTTACACTGAATTAGTAAATGTCTTAACAAAACATCTATGTAAAATTCCAAACAAAATCAGTGAACGGATTAAATTTAGAAAATGTTGTCAAGGAGATAACGAATCTGTGCAGGATTTTAGTGTTCGATTAAAGAAACTTACAACACATTGCGCGTTTACAGGCGATTCGCTGTCAGAAAATTTGTTAGAACAATTTTTACGCGGATTAAAAAATGAAACAATCCAAAGCAAATTAATGTCTCAGGTTGAAGATTTAACATTTGAAAAAGCAGTAGAACAAGCCGTAACTATGCAAAGTACTGAAAACGACATGATAGAATTACAGAATAAAAATTTGAATTTGAATAAAGTTTCTGTTAGTGTTAGGAAACCAAAACAAAATTATTCTCAAAATAACTTAAGTAAACAAAATGTGAACAAAACTGCGAGTGCAAATAAAAGTAAAACTTATTGTTATCGTTGTGGTAATAGTTCTCATTTAGCAAATGTTTGTAAATTTATTAATGCAGTTTGCAATTTTTGTAAAAAACGCGGTCATTTGAGTAAGGTGTGTCGGAACGCACAAAACAATGTTACTCAAAAGAAAAATGTAAATGTTCTTGATACTGTAGACATTTTGTCATTACAATCTGAAGGCACTAAACCTATAAAAATTTGGGTTTTGATAGAAAATAGTGCTAAAGCAGAAATGGAGCTTGATACAGGATCGGCGATATCCGCTGTACCGATAAATCGTTTTCGGAGATTATTTCCAGAACATAAAATGTTTCCTGCTGATGTACAATTAAAGACAGCCACGGGAGAAATTTTTCAGCCCGAGGGATTTGTTAGAGTAAATGTAACTTACGAAAACAAAACTAGGAATGTTAAGTTATATTTAGTTAAAAAAGACAATTTTCCTTTATTGCTTGGTAGGGATTGGATAACTACATTTAATATATTCCCAAACAATTTACAAACTGTTCCGGTAAACAAAGTACAAATCTCGGATAATTTAAATAATTTACTGAATAAATTTCCGGATTTATTTACAAATAACGTAGGTGAAATTAAAAATGTTAAAGCTGAATTACATTTAGAGAAAGACTCATCACCAATATTTTGTAAATCGCGAACAGTTACGTATGCATTAAGGAATGCGGTAAATGAAGAATTGGAAAGATTAGAAAATGAAGGGATAATAAAATCTGTTAGTACGAGTAAATGGGCAACACCTATTGTTCCGGTGGTAAAACCTAATGGGAAAATTCGTTTATGCGGCGATTTTAAAGTCACGGTAAATAAATTTTTAAAGGTTGACAAATACCCGCTACCAAAAATTGAGGATATATTAGCAACTTTAGGGGGTGGATTACATTTTACAAAAATTGATTTAAACCAAGCATACTTGCATTTACCGGTAGAGGAAAATTCACAAGAACTACTTACTATTAACACTCCTAAAGGCTTATTTAAATTTACGCGATTACCATACGGAATTGCCAGTTCGCCAGCAATATGGCAGAGAACTATAGAACAAATTTTAAAAGGTATAGAGGGTATTTCAGTTTTTATTGACGATATATGTATCTCAGGGGAAACTGATGAAATACATTTAGAGCGATTAAAACAAGTGCTAGAAAGGTTACGTGAATATAATCTTAAAATAAATAAAGAAAAATCTTTTTTCATGAATGATGAAATTACATACTGCGGTTACAAAATTGATAAAAATGGCATACACAAAACGCAAGAAAAAATTTCTGCTATTTTAAATGCTCCAATACCTCAAAACGTAACTCAAGTAAAAGCATTCTTAGGCTTAGTATCTTACTATTCTAGATTTGTTCCTAAATTATCTACGATTGCTTATCCTCTAAATGAATTATTACGTAAAAATGTAAATTTTCAGTGGACTAAAAAATGTGAAAATTCATTTAATGCAATTAAACAGGAAATTACTTCCGAAAGGATTCTCACCCACTTTAATCCTAAATTACCCTTAATTTTAGCCACTGATGCTTCTCCTTATGGAATTTCGGCAGTACTTTCGCATACAATGCCAGATAACTCCGAAAAACCCATAGCTTTTGCTTCTAGAACTTTATCTTCTGCAGAAAAGCGGTATAGTCAGGTAGATAAAGAAGCGTTATCAATAATTTTTGGTGTAAAGAAATTTTTTCAATTTTTATATGGTAGGAGATTTACACTGTATACAGATAGAAAACCCCTAGTTTCCATATTTTCACCCGTAAAAAGTATTCCGGTACTTTCGGCAGCTAGAATGCAAAGATACGCATTATACTTACAGACATTTAATTATGATATTAAATATAAAAAATCTGCAGAGCACGGAAATGCCGATGCTCTATCACGCCTTCCATTACGTAGTGAAGACTTACTGCTGCCGTCGTCCGATTCGCTACAACCAGAAAAAGTGTCACCAACTTTGTCGCCAAATTTATTTGGCAACCCTGATGAAACCGATTGTTTATTTATTCATCAAATAACTTCGTTACCCTTAACTACAAAGATATTATGTGCAAGTTCTAAGCGAGATCCAACATTGAAAGAAATGTACCGACATTTAATATCAGGCACACAGATGCCAAATTACTTACTTTTCGGTCATAAACAAGAAGATTTTTCTATACTAAATAATTGCATACTACAAGGGAATCGTGTTGTAATTCCTACTGTTCATAGACAAAAAGTGTTAGAAGATTTACATTTTGGCCATTTTGGCATAGTTAAAATGAAAGCACTGGCAAGTAGTTTTGTATGGTGGCCAGGGATTGATAAAGACATTGAGAATTTAGCAAATAACTGTTCTGTTTGTATTAAATTAAAACATAATCCTCCCAAAATGGACAACCATCACTGGGAATGGCCTACAACACCTTGGAACAGAATACATGTAGACTTTTTTGGTCCAATGATGGGGAAAATGTTTTTAATCGTAGTAGATGCCCACAGTAAATGGACAGAAGTGTTCATTGTTCCTAATACTACTGCTGAGAACACTATAAACTGTCTTTCTTCGCTTTTTGCCAGATATGGCTATCCTGTGTCCCTTGTGTCTGATAATGGGCCACAATTCATTTCAGAACAATTCGAAAATTTTCTACAAAGTAAAGGCATAAAACATAGTTTAACTGCACCATATCATCCCTCTACAAATGGTCAAGCCGAAAGATATGTCCAAATTATTAAAAAAGGATTGAAATCCTTAAGTTCAGAACCCGGAAATCTCCAATTTAAGTTGAACGAATTTTTATTCCAATACCGAATAATGCCTCATATTACAACAGGGGAGAGTCCCGCATCATTATTTCTGAAAAGAAATATCAGATCAAAATTAGATTTGCTTGTACCAAATGTTAAAAATTATGTTGAAAACAAACAACATAAAAATGTTTTTAACAAGAAAAAGGTAAGAGAATTCCAAATAAATGAAAAAGTTGCAGTACGCAATTATACATCAGGAGATAAATGGAAAATAGGTAAAGTATTTGCCAGACTAGGTAAACTACATTACAAAATTCAAGTAGGTTCATGTGTATGGAAAAGACACGTTGATCAACTGAAAAGTGTAGGTTCCAGAGTACAAGTGGAGGAAGCTACAAGTCCTGGTGCAAATATTTCCATGGTTCCCGATAGCAATAGTCCACACCTACAAAGCAATGGAGAATCTAAGTCTGGTAGGAGGCCTGCCATGATACCAGATCCAGCGCCAACCGATCCTGACAGTACACCAGATCCATTGCCAACCAGTCCTTCCACTGCATCAGATCCAGTACCAACCGACAGTAGATCTGTGTCTACAAAGCCTGGAGAAATTGACTGTGATAAAAATATCAACAGTACTCTAAATAAAAATGAACTAAAATGTGAACATTCAAAACTTAAAAACACTAATTTGTCTTTTTCTGAACAGGTTGTAAGACGATCATCTAGAGTAAGAAAACCTCCCATCAGGTATGGTATACGGAATTAAGGGGAGGAGAGTTGTGGTGTATTTCGTCATTGTATTCCTGATTTAATCTATTGGACTGTTGGTAAGTGACGTCACGTCCAATCAATGATCTGTTCATTCCTTTTTACGTTTATCTCTGCTAGAACAGATCGCAGTCTTAAAAATGTAGTCGTTCATGTTACTTGTATTTTTCATGTGTAATTGTCATCCATTAAATTTTGTGTGTTTAAAATGAAACGCCTCGTCATATCCTAGTTATGGCTTAATCATAAATCTTCTCCTGTCTACAAAACATTAAACTTATCATTATTGTTATCTTATTCATTAATATCAACGAAAAACCTTGAATATCCCCATTCGACTTACAGGCCTTTAAAACCTATTAAATACCTTTTCTCTATTAAAATTTGTTTTCTTATCATTATTGTTATCTTATTCATTAATATCAACGAAAAACCTTGAATATCCCCATTCGACTTGCAGGCCTTTAAAACCTATTAAATACCTTTTCTCTATTAAAATTTGTTTTCTTATCGGTCACCACGCTGAAAAAGTGTAACTTGAATTAATATCAAAGAAAAAACTTGAATATCCCCATTCAACTTGCAGGACTTTAAAACCTATTAAATACATTTTCTCTATTAAAATTTGTTTTCTTATCGGTCTCCACGCTCAAAAAGTGCAACTTGAATTAATATCAAAGAAAAAACTTGAATATCCCCATTCGACTTGCAGGCCTTTAAAACATATTAAAATAACTTTTCTCTATTAAAATTTGTTTTCTTATCATTATTGTTATCTTATTCATTAATATAAAAGAATAAACTTGAATATCTCCATTCGACTTGCAGGCCTTTAAAACCTATTAAATACCTTTTCTCTATAAAAATTTGTTTTCTTATCGGTCACCACGCTCTAAAAGTGTAACTTGAATTAATATCAAAGAAAAAACTTGAATATCCCCTTTCGACTTGCAGGCCTTTAAAACCTATTAAATACCTTTTTGCTATTAAAATTCGTTTTCTTATCGGTCACCACGCTCAAAAAGTGTAACTTGAATTAATATCAAAGAAAAAACTTGAATATCCTCATTCGACTTGCAGGCCTGTAAAACCTATTAAAATACCTTTTCTCTATTAAAATTTGTTTTCTTATTACTATTGTTATCTTATCATTATTGTTATCTTATTCATTAATGTCAAAGAAAAAACTTGAATATAATCATTTGACTTGCAGGCCTTTAAAACCTATTAAATACCTTTTCTCTATTAAAAATCGTTTTCTTATCGGTCACCACACTCAAAAAGTGTAACTTGAATTAATATCAAAGAAAAAACTTGAATATCCCCATTCGACTTGCAGGCCTTTAAAACCTATTAAATACCTTTTCTCTATTAAAATTTGTTTTCTTATCGGTCACCACGCTGAAAAAGTGTAACTTGAATTAATATCAAAGAAAAAACTTAAATATCCCCATTCGACTTGCAGGCCTTTAAAACAAATTAAATACCTTTTCTCTATTAAAATTTGTTTCTTATCGGTCACCACGCTAAAAAAGTATAACTTGAATTAATATCAAAGGAAAAACTTGAATATCCCCATTCGACTTGCAGGCCTTTAAAACCTATTAAAATACCTTTTCTCTATTAAAATTTGTTTTCTTATCATTATTGTTATCTTACCATTATTGTTATCTTATTCATTAATATCAAAGAAAAAACTTGAATATCCCCATTCGACTTGCCGGCCTTTAAAACGTATTATATACCTTTTCTCTATTAAAATTTGTTTTCTTATCGGTCACCACGCTGAAAAAGTGTAACTTGAATTAATATCAAAGAAAAAACTTGAATATCCCCATTCAACTTGCAGGCGTTTAAAACCTATTAAATACCTTTTCTCTATTAAAATTTGTTTTCTTATCGGTCACCACGCTCAAAAAGTGTAACTTGAATTAATATCAAAGAAAAAACTTGAATATCCACATTCGACTTACAAGCCTTTAAAACCTATTAAATACATTTTCTCTATTAAAATTTGTTATCTTATCATTATTGTTATCTTATTCATTAATATCAAAGAAAAACCTTGAATATCCCCATTCGACTCGCA
Source organism: Salticus scenicus (assembly GCA_963930645.1). Taxonomy (NCBI): domain Eukaryota; kingdom Metazoa; phylum Arthropoda; class Arachnida; order Araneae; family Salticidae; genus Salticus; species Salticus scenicus. The sequence goes on from CAWVNO010000361.1 coordinate 222,791, forward strand.
GGCCTTTAAAACCTATTAAATACCTTTTCTCTATTAAAATTTGTTTTTATCGGTCACCACGCTCAAAAAGTGTAACTTGAATTAATATCAAAGAAAAAACTTGAATATCCCCATTCGACTTGCAGGCCTTTAAAACCTATTAAAATAACTTTTCTCTATTAAAATTTGTTTTCTTATCATTATTGTTATCTTATTCATTAATATCAAAGAAAAAACTTGAATATCCCCATTCGACTTGCAGGCCTTTAAAACCTATTAAATACCTTTTCTCTATAAAAATTTGTTTTCTTATCGGTCACCACGCTCTAAAAGTGTAACTTGAATTAATATCAAAGAAAAAACTTGAATATCCCCATTCGACTTGCAGGCCTTTAAAACCTATTAAATACCTTTTTGCTATTAAAATTCGTTTTCTTATCGGTCACCACGCTCAAAAAGTGTAACTTGAATTAATATCAAAGAAAAAACTTGAATATCCTCATTCGACTTGCAGGCCTGTAAAACCTATTAAAATACCTTTTCTCTATTAAAATTTGTTTTCTTATTACTATTGTTATCTTATCATTATTGTTATCTTATTCATTAATGTCAAAGAAAAAACTTGATTATAATCATTCGACTTGCAGGCCTTTAAAACCTATTAAATACCTTTTCTCTATTAAAATTCGTTTTCTTATCGGTCACCACGCTCAAAAAGTGTAACTTGAATTAATATCAAAGAAAAAACTTGAATATCCCCATTCGACTTACAGGCCTTTAAAACCTATTAAATACCTTTTCTCTATTAAAATTTGTTTTCTTATCATTATTGTTATCTTATTCATTAATATCAACGAAAAACCTTGAATATCCCCATTCGACTTACAGGCCTTTAAAACCTATTAAATACCTTTTCTCTATTAAAATTTGTTTTCTTATCATTATTGTTATCTTATTCATTAATATCAACGAAAAACCTTGAATATCCCCATTCGACTTGCAGGCCTTTAAAACCTATTAAATACCTTTTCTCTATTAAAATTTGTTTTCTTATCGGTCACCACGCTGAAAAAGTGTAACTTGAATTAATATCAAAGAAAAAACTTGAATATCCCCATTCAACTTGCAGGACTTTAAAACCTATTAAATACATTTTCTCTATTAAAATTCGTTTTCTTATCGGTCACCACGCTCAAAAAGTGCAACTTGAATTAATATCAAAGAAAAAACTTGAATATCCCCATTCGACTTGCAGGCCTTTAAAACCTATTAAATACCTTTTCTCTATTAAAATTTGTTTTCATATCGGTCACCACGCTGAAAAAGTGTAACTTGAATTAATATCAAAGAAAAAACTTGAATATCCCCATTCAACTTGCAGGCCTTTAAAACCTATTAAATACCTTTTCTCTATTAAAATTTGTTTTCTTATCGGTCACCACGCTCAAAAAAGGTAACTTGAATTAATATCAAAGAAAAAACTTGAATATCCCCATTCGACTTACAGGCCTTTAAAACCTATTAAATACCTTTTTTCTATTAAAATTTGTTTTCTTATCATTATTGTTATCTTATTCATTAATATCAACGAAAAACCTTGAATATCCCCATTCGACTTACAGGCCTTTAAAACCTATTAAATACCTTTTCTCTATTAAAATTTTTTTTCTTATCATTATTGTTATCTTATTCATTAATATCAACGAAAAACCTTGAATATCCCCATTCGACTTGCAGGCCTTTAAAACCTATTAAATACCTTTTCTCTATTAAAATTTGTTTTCTTATCGGTCACCACGCTGAAAAAGTGTAACTTGAATTAATATCAAAGAAAAAACTTGAATATCCCCATTCAACTTGCAGGACTTTAAAACCTATTAAATACATTTTCTCTATTAAAATTCGTTTTCTTATCGGTCACCACGCTCAAAAAGTGCAACTTGAATTAATATCAAAGAAAAAACTTGAATATCCCCATTCGACTTGCAGGCCTTTAAAACCTATTAAATACCTTTTCTCTATTAAAATTTGTTTTCATATCGGTCACCACGCTGAAAAAGTGTAACTTGAATTAATATCAAAGAAAAAACTTGAATATCCCCATTCAACTTGCAGGCCTTTAAAACCTATTAAATACCTTTTCTCTATTAAAATTTGTTTTCTTATCGGTCACCACGTTCAAAAAAGGTAACTTGAATTAATATCAAAGAAAAAACTTGAATATCCCCATTCGACTTACAGGCCTTTAAAACCTATTAAATACCTTTTCTCTATTAAAATTTGTTTTCTTATCATTATTGTTATCTTATTCATTAATATCAACGAAAAACCTTGAATATCCCCATTCGACTTACAGGCCTTTAAAACCTATTAAATACCTTTTCTCTATTAAAATTTGTTTTCTTATCATTATTGTTATCTTATTCATTAATATCAACGAAAAACCTTGAATATCCCCATTCGACTTGCAGGCCTTTAAAACCTATTAAATACCTTTTCTCTATTAAAATTTGTTTTCTTATCGGTCACCACGCTGAAAAAGTGTAACTTGAATTAATATCAAAGAAAAAACTTGAATATCCCCATTCAACTTGCAGGCCTTTAAAACCTATTAAATACCTTTTCTCTATTAAAATTCGTTTTCTTATCGGTCACCACGCTCAAAAAGTGCAACTTGAATTAATATCAAAGAAAAAACTTGAATCTCCCCATTCGACTTGCAGGCCTTTAAAACCTATTAAATACCTTTTCTCTATTAAAATTTGTTTTCTTATCGGTCACCACGCTGAAAAAGTGTAACTTAAATTAATATCAAAGAAAAAACTTGAATATCCCCATTCAACTTGCAGGCCTTTAAAACCTATTAAATACCTTTTCTCTATTAAAATTTGTTTTCTTATCGGTCACCACGCTCAAAAAGTGTAACTTGAATTAATATCAAAGAAAAAACTTGAATATCCACATTCGACTTACAAGCCTTTAAAACCTATTAAATACATTTTCTCTATTAAAATTTGTTTTCTTATCATTATTGTTATCTTATTCATTAATATCAAAGAAAAACCTTGAATATCCCCATTCGACTCGCAGGCCTTTAAAACCTATTAAATACCTTTTCTCTATTAAAATTTGTTTTCTTATCGGTCACCACGCTCAAAAAGTGTAACTTGAATTAATATCAAAGAAAAAACTTGAATATCCACATTCGACTTACAAGCCTTTAAAACCTATTAAATACATTTTCTCTATTAAAATTTGTTTTCTTATCATTATTGTTATCTTATTCATTAATATCAAAGAAAAAACTTGAATATCCCCATTCGACTAGCAGGCCTTTAAAACCTATTAAAATAACTTTTCTCTATTAAAATTTGTTTTCTTATCATTATTGTTATCTTATTCATTAATATCAAAGAAAAAACTTGAATATCCCCATTCGACTTGCAGGCCTTTAAAACCTATTAAATACCTTTTCTCTATAAAAATTTGTTTTCTTATCGGTCACCACGCTCTAAAAGTGTAACTTGAATTAATATCAAAGAAAAAACTTGAATATCCCCATTCGACTTGCAGGCCTTTAAAACCTATTAAATACCTTTTTGCTATTAAAATTCGTTTTCTTATCGGTCACCACGCTCAAAAAGTGTAACTTGAATTAATATCAAAGAAAAAACTTGAATATCCTCATTCGACTTGCAGGCCTGTAAAACCTATTAAAATACCTTTTCTCTATTAAAATTTGTTTTCTTATTACTATTGTTATCTTATCATTATTGTTATCTTATTCATTAATGTCAAAGAAAAAACTTGATTATAATCATACGACTTGCAGGCCTTTAAAACCTATTAAATACCTTTTCTCTATTAAAATTCGTTTTCTTATCGGTCACCACGCTCAAAAAGTGTAACTTGAATTAATATAAAAAAAAAACTTGAATATCCCCATTCGACTTGCAGGCCTGTAAAACCTATTAAATACCTTTTCTCTATTAAAATTCGTTTTCTTATCGGTCACCACGCTCAAAAAGTGCAACTTGAATTAATATCAAAGAAAAAACTTGAATATCCCTATTCGACTTGCAGGCCTTTAAAACCTATTAAATACCTTTTCTCTATTAAAATTTGTTTTCTTATCGGTCACCACACTGAAAAAGTGTAACTTGAATTAATATCAAAGAAAAAACTGAATATCCCCATTCGACTTGCAGGCCTTTAAAACCTATTAAATACCTTTTTGCTATTAAAATTCGTTTTCTTATCGGTCACCACGCTCAAAAAGTGTAACTTGAATTAATATCAAAGAAAAAACTTGAATATCCCCATTCGACTTGCAGGCCTTTAAAACCTATTAAATACCTTTTCTCTATTAAAATTCGTTTTCTTATCGGTCACTACGCTCAAAAAGTGCAACTTGAATTAATATCAAAGAAAAAACTTGAATATCCCCATTCGACTTGCAGGCCTTTAAAACCTATTAAATACCTTTTCTCTATTAAAATTTTTTTTCTTATCGGTCACCACGCTGAAAAATTGTACCTTGAATTAATATCAAAGAAAAAACTTGAATATCCCCATTCAACTTGCAGGCCTTTAAAACCTATTAAATACCTTTTCTCTATTAAAATTTGTTTTCTTATCGGTCACCACGCTCAAAAAGTGTAACTTGAATTAATATCAAAGAAAAAACTTGAATATCCACATTCGACTTACAAGCATTTAAAACCTATTAAATACATTTTCTCTATTAAAATTTGTTTTCTTATCATTATTGTTATCTTATTCATTAATATCAAAGAAAAACCTTGAATATCCCCATTCCACTTGCAGGCCTTTAAAACCTATTAAATACCTTTTCTCTATTAAAATTTGTTTTCTTATCGGTCTCCACGCTCAAAAAGTGCAACTTGAATTAATATCAAAGAAAAAACTTGAATATTCCCATTCGACTTGCAGGCCTTTAAAACCTATTAAAATAACTTTTCTCTATTAAAATTTGTTTTCTTATCATTATTGTTATCTTATTCATTAATATCAAAGAAAAAACTTGAATATCCCCATTCGACTTGCAGGCCTTTAAAACCTATTAAATACCTTTTCTCTATAAAAATTTGTTTTCTTATCGGTCACCACGCTCTAAAAGTGTAACTTGAATTAATATCAAAGAAAAAACTTGAATATCCCCATTCGACTTGCAGGCCTTGAAAACCTATTAAATACCTTTTTGCTATTAAAATTTGTTTTCTTATTACTATTGTTATCTTATCATTATTGTTATCTTATTCATTAATGTCAAAGAAAAAACTTGAATATAATCATTCGACTTGCAGGCTTTTAAAACCTATTAAATACCTTTTCTCTATTAAAATTCGTTTTCTTATCGGTCACCACACTCAAAAAGTGTAACTTGAATTAATATCAAAGAAAAAACTTGAATATCCCCATTCGACTTGCAGGCCTTTAAAACCTATTAAATACCTTTTCTCTATTAAAATTTGTTTTCTTATCGGTCACCACGCTGAAAAAGTGTAACTTGAATTAATATCAAAGAAAAAACTTAAATATCCCCATTCGACTTGCAGGCCTTTAAAACAAATTAAATACCTTTTCTCTATTAAAATTTGTTTCTTATCGGTCACCACGCTAAAAAAGTGTAACTTGAATTAATATCAAAGGAAAAACTTGAATATCCCCATTCGACTTGCAGGCCTTTAAAACCTATTAAAATACCTTTTCTCTATTAAAATTTGTTTTCTTATCATTATTGTTATCTTATCATTATTGTTATCTTATTCATTAATATCAAAGGAAAAACTTGAATATCCCCATTCGACTTGCAGGCCTTTAAAACCTATTAAATACCTTTTCTCTATAAAAATATGTTTTCTTATCGGTCACCACGCTCTAAAAGTGTAACTTGAATTAATATCAAAGAAAAAACTTGAATATCCCCATTCGATTTACAGGCCTTTAAAACCTATTAAATACCTTTTCTCTATTAAAATTTGTTTTCTTATCATTATTGTTATCTTATTCATTAATATCAACGAAAAACCTTGAATATCCCCATTCGACTTACAGGCCTTTAAAACCTATTAAATACCTTTTCTCTATTAAAATTTGTTTTCTTATCATTATTGTTATCTTATTCATTAATATCAACGAAAAACCTTGAATATCCCCATTCGACTTGCAGGCCTTTAAAACCTATTAAATACCTTTTCTCTATTAAAATTTGTTTTCTTATCGGTCACCACGCTGAAAAAGTGTAACTTGAATTAATATCAAAGAAAAAACTTGAATATCCCCATTCAACTTGCAGGCCTTTAAAACCTATTAAATACCTTTTCTCTATTAAAATTCGTTTTCTTATCGGTCACCACGCTCAAAAAGTGCAACTTGAATTAATATCAAAGAAAAAACTTGAATATCCCCATTCGACTTGCAGGCCTTTAAAACCTATTAAATACCTTTTCTCTATTAAAATTTGTTTTCTTATCGGTCACCACGCTGAAAAAGTGTAACTTGAATTAATATCAAAGAAAAAACTTGAATATCCCCATTCAACTTGCAGGCCTTTAAAACCTATTAAATACCTTTTCTCTATTAAAATTTGTTTTCTTATCAGTCACCACGCTCAAAAAGTGTAACTTGAATTAATATCAAAGAAAAAACTTGAATATCCACATTCGACTTACAAGCCTTTAAAACCTATTAAATACATTTTCTCTATTAAAATTTGTTTTCTTATCATTATTGTTATCTTATTCATTAATATCAAAGAAAAACCTTGAATATCCCCATTCGACTCGCAGGCCTTTAAAACCTATTAAATACCTTTTCCCTATTAAAATTTGTTTTCTTATCGGTCACCACGCTCAAAAAGTGTAACTTGAATTAATATCAAAGAAAAAACTTGAATATCCACATTCGACTTACAAGCCTTTAAAACCTATTAAATACATTTTCTCTATTAAAATTTGTTTTCTTATCATTATTGTTATCTTATTCATTAATATCAAAGAAAAAACTTGAATATCCCCATTCGACTAGCAGGCCTTTAAAACCTATTAAAATAACTTTTCTCTATTAAAATTTGTTTTCTTATCATTATTGTTATCTTATTCATTAATATCAAAGAAAAAACTTGAATATCCCCATTCGACTTGCAGGCCTTTAAAACCTATTAAATACCTTTTCTCTATAAAAATTTGTTTTCTTATCGGTCACCACGCTCTAAAAGTGTAACTTGAATTAATATCAAAGAAAAAACTTGAATATCCCCATTCGACTTGCAGGCCTTTAAAACCTATTAAATACCTTTTTGCTATTAAAATTCGTTTTCTTATCGGTCACCACGCTCAAAAAGTGTAACTTGAATTAATATCAAAGAAAAAACTTGAATATCCTCATTCGACTTGCAGGCCTGTAAAACCTATTAAAATACCTTTTCTCTATTAAAATTTGTTTTCTTATTACTATTGTTATCTTATCATTATTGTTATCTTATTCATTAATGTCAAAGAAAAAACTTGATTATAATCATACGACTTGCAGGCCTTTAAAACCTATTAAATACCTTTTCTCTATTAAAATTCGTTTTCTTATCGGTCACCACGCTCAAAAAGTGTAACTTGAATTAATATAAAAAAAAAACTTGAATATCCCCATTCGACTTGCAGGCCTGTAAAACCTATTAAATACCTTTTCTCTATTAAAATTCGTTTTCTTATCGGTCACCACGCTCAAAAAGTGCAACTTGAATTAATATCAAAGAAAAAACTTGAATATCCCTATTCGACTTGCAGGCCTTTAAAACCTATTAAATACCTTTTCTCTATTAAAATTTGTTTTCTTATCGGTCACCACACTGAAAAAGTGTAACTTGAATTAATATCAAAGAAAAAACTGAATATCCCCATTCGACTTGCAGGCCTTTAAAACCTATTAAATACCTTTTTGCTATTAAAATTCGTTTTCTTATCGGTCACCACGCTCAAAAAGTGTAACTTGAATTAATATCAAAGAAAAAACTTGAATATCCCCATTCGACTTGCAGGCCTTTAAAACCTATTAAATACCTTTTCTCTCTTAAAATTCGTTTTCTTATCGGTCACTACGCTCAAAAAGTGCAACTTGAATTAATATCAAAGAAAAAACTTGAATATCCCCATTCGACTTGCAGGCCTTTAAAACCTATTAAATACCTTTTCTCTATTAAAATTTTTTTTCTTATCGGTCACCACGCTGAAAAATTGTACCTTGAATTAATATCAAAGAAAAAACTTGAATATCCCCATTCAACTTGCAGGCCTTTAAAACCTATTAAATACCTTTTCTCTATTAAAATTTGTTTTCTTATCGGTCACCACGCTCAAAAAGTGTAACTTGAATTAATATCAAAGAAAAAACTTGAATATCCACATTCGACTTACAAGCATTTAAAACCTATTAAATACATTTTCTCTATTAAAATTTGTTTTCTTATCATTATTGTTATCTTATTCATTAATATCAAAGAAAAACCTTGAATATCCCCATTCGACTCGCAGGCCTTTAAAACCTATTAAATAGCTTTTCTCTATTAAAATTTGTTTTTATCGGTCACCATGCTCAAAAAGTGTAACTTGAATTAATATCAAAGAAAAAACTTGAATATCCCCATTCCACTTGCAGGCCTTTAAAACCTATTAAATACCTTTTCTCTATTAAAATTTGTTTTCTTATCGGTCTCCACGCTCAAAAAGTGCAACTTGAATTAATATCAAAGAAAAAACTTGAATATTCCCATTCGACTTGCAGGCCTTTAAAACCTATTAAAATAACTTTTCTCTATTAAAATTTGTTTTCTTATCATTATTGTTATCTTATTCATTAATATCAAAGAAAAAACTTGAATATCCCCATTCGACTTGCAGGCCTTTAAAACCTATTAAATACCTTTTCTCTATAAAAATTTGTTTTCTTATCGGTCACCACGCTCTAAAAGTGTAACTTGAATTAATATCAAAGAAAAAACTTGAATATCCCCATTCGACTTGCAGGCCTTGAAAACCTATTAAATACCTTTTTGCTATTAAAATTTGTTTTCTTATTACTATTGTTATCTTATCATTATTGTTATCTTATTCATTAATGTCAAAGAAAAAACTTGAATATAATCATTCGACTTGCAGGCTTTTAAAACCTATTAAATACCTTTTCTCTATTAAAATTCGTTTTCTTATCGGTCACCACACTCAAAAAGTGTAACTTGAATTAATATCAAAGAAAAAACTTGAATATCCCCATTCGACTTGCAGGCCTTTAAAACCTATTAAATACCTTTTCTCTATTAAAATTTGTTTTCTTATCGGTCACCACGCTGAAAAAGTGTAACTTGAATTAATATCAAAGAAAAAACTTAAATATCCCCATTCGACTTGCAGGCCTTTAAAACAAATTAAATACCTTTTCTCTATTAAAATTTGTTTCTTATCGGTCACCACGCTAAAAAAGTGTAACTTGAATTAATATCAAAGGAAAAACTTGAATATCCCCATTCGACTTGCAGGCCTTTAAAACCTATTAAAATACCTTTTCTCTATTAAAATTTGTTTTCTTATCATTATTGTTATCTTATCATTATTGTTATCTTATTCATTAATATCAAAGGAAAAACTTGAATATCCCCATTCGACTTGCAGGCCTTTAAAACCTATTAAATACCTTTTCTCTATAAAAATATGTTTTCTTATCGGTCACCACGCTCTAAAAGTGTAACTTGAATTAATATCAAAGAAAAAACTTGAATATCCCCATTCGATTTACAGGCCTTTAAAACCTATTAAATACCTTTTCTCTATTAAAATTTGTTTTCTTATCATTATTGTTATCTTATTCATTAATATCAACGAAAAACCTTGAATATCCCCATTCGACTTACAGGCCTTTAAAACCTATTAAATACCTTTTCTCTATTAAAATTTGTTTTCTTATCATTATTGTTATCTTATTCATTAATATCAACGAAAAACCTTGAATATCCCCATTCGACTTGCAGGCCTTTAAAACCTATTAAATACCTTTTCTCTATTAAAATTTGTTTTCTTATCGGTCACCACGCTGAAAAAGTGTAACTTGAATTAATATCAAAGAAAAAACTTGAATATCCCCATTCAACTTGCAGGCCTTTAAAACCTATTAACCCTTTCAGGGGCGGTGGCTAGAGGGTCTATCCACCTACTTTAGAAATTTTTCTCTAAGTGTGCAGTGGCTACTTTTTTTATCCACTTTTATGAAAAGTTAATGTGTACTTCTAAAATTGAAATAGAGATGGCAGAACTACAGTAACTTTAAGCAGGATGTGCCTGTGACTTTTTTAAATGGACAAGTTGCAGGAAAAAATTTTGAATTTTCTTTTCTATATTTTTATGAAAAATAATTTTTTGTTCAAAAGTATATTTGGTAGTGTAAATATACTGTAATGCACCTTTTAAATACAACAGATTTACATATTATCTTAGATCATTAAATTTAGTTTGATTTTTAGGAGCATCTTTTAGGTGGATAGACACAGTGGCTAGAACGCCTAGCCACCACCCACAAAAAAATCCCCACATGCTGAATTTTTTTCTTCATCAAATATGACTTGTAGGGGATGTTTACTTTATGATATATATGTATTTAAAAGGAAATTCAATCATTTTTACTTAGTGCCCCTGAAAGGGTTAAATACCTTTTCTCTATTAAAATTCGTTTTCTTATCTTTCACCACGCTCAAAAAGTGCAACTTGAATTAATATCAAAGAAAAAACTTGAATATCCCCATTTGACTTGCAGGCCTTTAAAACCTATTAAATACCTTTTCTCTATTAAAATTTGTTTTCTTATCGGTCACCACGCTGAAAAAGTGTAACTTGAATTAATATCAAAGAAAAAACTTGAATATCCCCATTCCACTTGCAGGCCTTTAAAACCTATTAAATACCTTTTCTCTATTAAAATTTGTTTTCTTATCGGTCTTCACGCTCAAAAAGTGTAATTTGAATTAATATCAAAGAAAAAACTTGAATATCCTCATTCGACTTGCAGGCCTTTAAAACCTATTAAAATAACTTTTCTCTATTAAAATTTGTTTTCTCATCATTATTGTTATCTTATTCATTAATATCAAAGAAAAAACTTGAATATCCCCATTCGACTTGCAGGCCTTTAAAACCTATTAAATACCTTTTTGCTATTAAAATTCGTTTTCTTATCGGTCACCACGCTCAAAAAGTGTAACTTTAATTAATATCAAAGAAAAAACTTGAATATCCTCATTCGACTTGCAGGCCTGTAAAACCTATTAAAATACCTTTTCTCTATTAAAATTTGTTTTCTTATTACTATTGTTATCTTATCATTATTGTTATCTTATTCATTAATGTCAAAGAAAAAACTTGATTATAATCATTCGACTTGCAGGCCTTTAAAACCTATTAAATACCTTTTCTCTATTAAAATTCGTTTTCTTATCGGTCACCACGCTCAAAAAGTGTAACTTGAATTAATATCAAAGAAAAAACTTGAATATCCCCATTCGACTTGCAGGCCTTTAAAACCTATTAAATACCTTTTCTCTATTAAAATTCGTTTTCTTATCGGTCACCACGCTCAAAAAGTGCAACTTGAATTAATATCAAAGAAAAAACTTGAATATCCCCATTCGACTTGCAGGCCTTTAAAACCTATTAAATACCTTTTCTCTATTAAAATTTGTTTTCTTATCGGTCTCCACGCTCAAAAAGTGTAACTTGCATTAATATCAAAGAAAAAACTTGAATATCCCCATTCGACTTGCAGGCCTTTAAAACCTATTAAAATAACTTTTCTCTATTAAAATTTGTTTTCTTATCATTATTGTTATCTTATTCATTAATATCAAAAAAAAACTTGAATATCCCCATTCGACTTGCCGGCCTTTAAAACCTATTAAATACCTTTTCTCTATAAAAATTTGTTTTCTTATCGGTCACCACGCTCTAAAAGTGTAACTTGAATTAATATCAAAGAAAAAACTTGAATATCCCCATTCGACTTGCAGGCCTTTAAAACCTATTAAATACCTTTTCTATATAAAAATTTGTTTTTTTATCGGTCACAACGCTCTAAAAGTGTAACTTGAATTAATATCAAAGAAAAAACTTGAATATCCCCATTCGACTTGCAGGCCTTTAAAACCTATTAAATACCTTTTTGCTATTAAAATTCGTTTTCTTATCGGTCACCACGCTGAAAAAGTGTAACTTGAATTAATATCAAAGAAAAAACTTGAATATCCCCATTCAACTTGCAGGCCTTTAAAACCTATTAAATACCTTTTCTCTATTAAAATTTGTTTTCTTATCGGTCTCCACGCTCAAAAAGTGCAACTTGAATTAATATCAAAGAAAAAACTTGAATATCCCCATTCGACTTGCAGGCCTTTAAAACCTATTAAAATAACTTTTCTCTATTAAAATTTGTTTTCTTATCATTATTGTTATCTTATTCATTAATATCAAAGAAAAAACTTGAATATCCCCATTCGACTTGCAGGCCTTTAAAACCTATTATATACCTTTTCTCTATTAAAATTTGTTTCTTATCGGTCACCACACTCCAAAAGTGTAACTTGAATTAATATCAAAGAAAAAACTTGCATATCCCCATTCGACTTGCAGGCCTTTAAAACCTATTAAATACCTTTTCTCTATTAAAATTTGTTTTCTTATCGGTCACCACGCTGAAAAAGTGTAACTTGAATTAATATCAAAGAAAAAACTTAAATATCCCCATTCGACTTGCAGGCCTTTAAAACAAATTAAATACCTTTTCTCTATTAAAATTTGTTTCTTATCGGTCACCACGCTAAAAAAGTGTAACTTGAATTAATATCAAAGGAAAAACTTGAATATCCCCATTCGACTTACAGGCCTTTAAAACCTATTAAAATACCTTTTCTCTATTAAAATTTTTTTTCTTATAATTATTGTTATCTTATCATTATTGTTATCTTATTCATTAATATCAAAGGAAAAACTTGAATATCCCCATTCGACTTGCAGGCCTTTAAAACCTATTAAAATACCTTTTCTCTATTAAAATTTGTTTTCTTATCGGTCACCACGCTCAAAAAAGGTAACTTGAATTAATATCAAAGAAAAAACTTGAATATCCCCATTCGACTTACAGGCCTTTAAAACCTATTAAATACCTTTTCTCTATTAAAATTTGTTTTCTTATCATTATTGTTATCTTATTCATTAATATCAACGAAAAACCTTGAATATCCCCATTCGACTTACAGGCCTTTAAAACCTATTAAATACCTTTTCTCTATTAAAATTTGTTTTCTTATCATTATTGTTATCTTATTCATTAATATCAACGAAAAACCTTGAATATCCCCATTCGACTTGCAGGCCTTTAAAACCTATTAAATACCTTTTCTCTATTAAAATTTGTTTTCTTATCGGTCACCACGCTGAAAAAGTGTAACTTGAATTAATATCAAAGAAAAAACTTGAATATCCCCATTCAACTTGCAGGCCTTTAAAACCTATTAAATACCTTTTCTCTATTAAAATTCGTTTTCTTATCTTTCACCACGCTTAAAAAGTGCAACTTGAATTAATATCAAAGAAAAAACTTGAATATCCCCATTCGACTTGCAGGCCTTTAAAACCTATTAAATACCTTTTCTCTATTAAAATTTGTTTTCTTATCGGTCACCACGCTGAAAAAGTGTAACTTGAATTAATATCAAAGAAAAAACTTGAATATCCCCATTCGACTTGCAGGCCTTTAAAACCTATTAAATACCTTTTCTATATTAAAATTTGTTTTCTTATCGGTCTCCACGCTCAAAAAGTGTAACTTGAATTAATATCAAAGAAAAAACTTGAATATCCCCATTCGACTTGCAGACCTTTAAAACTTATTAAAATAACTTATCTCTATTAAAATTTGTTTTCTTATCATTATTGTTATCTTATTCATTAATATCAAAGAAAAAACTTGAATATCCCCATTCGACTTGCCGGCCTTTAAAACCTATTAAATACCTTTTCTCTATAAAAATTTGTTTTCTTATCGGTCACCACGCTCTAAAAGTGTAACTTGAATTAATATCAAAGAAAAAACTTGAATATCCCCATTCGACTCGCAGGCCTTTAAAACCTATTAAATACCTTTTTGCTATTAAAATTCGTTTTCTTATCGGTCACCACGCTCAAAAAGTGTAACTTGAATTAATATCAAAGAAAAAACTTGAATATCCTCATTCGACTTGCAGGCCTGTAAAACCTATTAAAATACCTTTTCTCTATTAAAATTTGTTTTCTTATTACCATTGTTATCTTATCATTATTGTTATCTTATTCATTAATGTCAAAGAAAAAACTTGATTATAATCATTCGACTTGCAGGCCTTTAAAACCTATTAAATACCTTTTCTCTATTAAAATTCGTTTTCTTATCGGTCACCACGCTCATAAAGTGTAACTTGAATTAATATCAAAGAAAAATCTTGAATATCCCCATTCGACTTGCAGGCCTTTAAAACCTATTAAATACCTTTTCTCTATAAAAATTTGTTTTCTTATCGGTCACAACGCTCTAAAAGTGTAACTTGAATTAATATCAAAGAAAAAACTTGAATATCCCCATTCGACTTGCAGGCCTTTAAAACCTATTAAATACCTTTTTGCTATTAAAATTCGTTTTCTTATCGGTCACCACGCTGAAAAAGTGTAACTTGAATTAATATCAAAGAAAAAACTTGAATATCCCCATTCAACTTGCAGGCCTTTAAAACCTATTAAATACCTTTTCTCTATTAAAATTTGTTTTCTAATCGGTCACCACGCTCAAAAAGTGTAACTTGAATTAATATCAAAGAAAAAACTTGAATATCCACATTCGACTTACAAGCCTTTAAAACCTATTAAATACATTTTCTCTATTAAAATTTGTTTTCTTATCATTATTGTTATCTTATTCATTAATATCAAAGAAAAACCTTGAATATCCCCATTTGACTCGCAGGCCTTTAAAACCTATTAAATAGCTTTTCTCTATTAAAATTTGTTTTTAACGGTCACCATGCTCAAAAAGTGTAACTTGAATTAATATCAAAGAAAAAACTTGAATATCCCCATTCCACTTGCAGGCCTTTAAAACCTATTAAATACCTTTTCTCTATTAAAATTTGTTTTCTTATCGGTCTCCACGCTCAAAAAGTGCAACTTGAATTAATATCAAAGAAAAAACTTGAATATCCCCATTCGACTTGCAGGCCTTTAAAACCTATTAAAATAACTTTTCTCTATTAAAATTTGTTTTCTTATCATTATTGTTATCTTATTCATTAATATCAAAGAAAAAACTTGAATATCCCCATTCGATTTGCAGGCCTTGAAAACCTATTAAATACCTTTTCTCTATTAAAATTTGTTTCTTATCGGTCACCACGCTGAAAAAGTGTAACTTGAATTAATATCAAAGAAAAAACTTGAATATCCCCATTCAACTTGCAGGCCTTTAAAACCTATTAAATACCTTTTCTCTATTAAAATTCGTTTTCTTATCTTTCACCACACTCAAAAAGTGCAACTTGAATTAATATCAAAGAAAAAACTTGAATATCCCCATTCGACTTGCAGGCCTTTAAAACCTATTAAATACCTTTTCTCTATTAAAATTTGTTTTCTTATCGGTCACCACGCTGAAAAAGTGTAACTTGAATTAATATCAAAGAAAAAACTTGAATATCCCCATTCCACTTGCAGGCCTTTAAAACCTATTAAATACCTTTTCTCTATTAAAATTTGTTTTCTTATCGGTCTCCACGCTCAAAAAGTGTAACTTGAATTAATATCAAAGAAAAAACTTGAATATCCCCATTCGACTTGCAGGCCTTTAAAACCTATTAAAATAACTTTTCTCTATTAAAATTTGTTTTCTTATCATTATTGTTATCTTATTCATTAATATCAAAGAAAAAACTTGAATATCCCCATTCGACTTGCAGGCCTTTAAAACCTATTAAATACCTTTTCTCTATAAAAATTTGTTTTCTTATCGGTCACCACGCTCTAAAAGTGTAACTTGTATTAATATCAAAGAAAAAACTTGAATATCCCCATTCGACTTGCAGGCCTTTAAAACCTATTAAATACCTTTTCTCTATTAAAATTTTTTTTCTTATCGGTCACCACGCTGAAAAATTGTAACTTGAATTAATATCAAAGAAAAAACTTGAATATCCCCATTCAACTTGCAGGCCTTTAAAACCTATTAAATACCTTTTCTCTATTAAAATTTGTTTTCTTATCGGTCACCACGCTCAAAAAGTGTAACTTGAATTAATATCAAAGAAAAAACTTCAATATCCACATTCGACTTACAAGCCTTTAAAACCTATTAAATACATTTTCTCTATTAAAATTTGTTTTCTTATCATTATTGTTATCTTATTCATTAATATCAAAGAAAAAACTTGAATATCCCCATTCGACTAGCAGGCCTTTAAAACCTATTAAATACATTTTCTCTATTAAAATTTGTTTTCTTATCATTATTGTTATCTTATTCATTAATATCAAAGAAAAACCTTGAATATCCCCATTCGACTCGCAGGCCTTTAAAACCTATTAAATACCTTTTCTCTATTAAAATTTGTTTTTATCGGTCACCATGCTCAAAAAGTGTAACTTGAATTAATATCAAAGAAAAAACTTGAATATCCCCATTCCACTTGCAGGCCTTTAAAACCTATTAAATACCTTTTCTCTATTAAAATTTGTTTTCTTATCGGTCTCCACGCTCAAAAAGTGCAACTTGAATTAATATCAAAGAAAAAACTTGAATATTCCCATTCGACTTGCAGGCCTTTAAAACCTATTAAAATAACTTTTCTCTATTAAAATTTGTTTTCTTATCATTATTGTTATCTTATTCATTAATATCAAAGAAAAAACTTGAATAACCCCATTCGACTTGCAGGCCTTTAAAACCTATTAAATACCTTTTCTCTATAAAAATTTGTTTTCTTATCGGTCACCACGCTCTAAAAGTGTAACTTGAATTAATATCAAAGAAAAAACTTGAATATCCCCATTCGACTTGCAGGCCTTTAAAACCTATTAAATACCTTTTTGCTATTAAAATTTGTTTTCTTATTACTATTGTTATCTTATCATTATTGTTATCTTATTCATTAATGTCAAAGAAAAAACTTGAATATAATCATTCGACTTGCAGGCTTTTAAAACCTATTAAATACCTTTTCTCTATTAAAATTCGTTTTCTTATCGGTCACCACACTGAAAAAGTGTAACTTGAATTAATATCAAAGAAAAAACTTGAATATCCCCATTCGACTTGCAGGCCTTTAAAACATATTAAATACCTTTTCTCTATTAAAATTTGTTTTCTTATCGGTCACCACGCTGAAAAAGTGTAACTTGAATTAATATCAAAGAAAAAACTTAAATATCCCCATTCGACTTGCAGGCCTTTAAAACAAATTAAATACCTTTTCTCTATTAAAATTTGTTTCTTATCGGTCACCACGCTAAAAAAGTGTAACTTGAATTAATATCAAAGGAAAAACTTGAATATCCCCATTCGACTTGCAGGCCTTTAAAACCTATTAAAATACCTTTTCTCTATTAAAATTTGTTTTCTTATCATTATTGTTATCTTATCATTATTGTTATCTTATTCATTTATATCAAAGGAAAAACTTGAATATCCCCATTCGACTTGCAGGCCTTTAAAACCTATTAAATACCTTTTCTCTATAAAAATTTGTTTTCTTATCGGTCACCACGCTCTAAAAGTGTAACTTGAATTAATATCAAAGAAAAAACTTGAATATCCCCATTCGACTTACAGGCCTTTAAAACCTATTAAATACCTTTTCTCTATTAAAATTTGTTTTCTTATCATTATTGTTATCTTATTCATTAATATCAAAGAAAAACCTTGAATATCCCCATTCGACTCGCAGGCCTTTAAAACCTATTAAATACCTTTTCTCTATTAAAATTTGTTTTCTTATCGGTCTCCACGCTCAAAAAGTGCAACTTGAATTAATATCAAAGAAAAAACTTGAATATTCCCATTCGACTTGCAGGCCTTTAAAACCTATTAAAATAACTTTTCTCTATTAAAATTTGTTTTCTTATCATTATTGTTATCTTATTCATTAATATCAAAGAAAAAACTTGAATAACCCCATTCGACTTGCAGGCCTTTAAAACCTATTAAATACCTTTTCTCTATAAAAATTTGTTTTCTTATCGGTCACCACGCTCTAAAAGTGTAACTTGAATTAATATCAAAGAAAAAACTTGAATATCCCCATTCGACTTGCAGGCCTTTAAAACCTATTAAATACCTTTTTGCTATTAAAATTTGTTTTCTTATTACTATTGTTATCTTATCATTATTGTTATCTTATTCATTAATGTCAAAGAAAAAACTTGAATATAATCATTCGACTTGCAGGCTTTTAAAACCTATTAAATACCTTTTCTCTATTAAAATTCGTTTTCTTATCGGTCACCACACTCAAAAAGTGTAACTTGAATTAATATCAAAGAAAAAACTTGAATATCCCCATTCGACTTGCAGGCCTTTAAAACCTATTAAATACCTTTTCTCTATTAAAATTTGTTTTCTTATCGGTCACCACGCTGAAAAAGTGTAACTTGAATTAATATCAAAGAAAAAACTTAAATATCCCCATTCGACTTGCAGGCCTTTAAAACAAATTAAATACCTTTTCTCTATTAAAATTTGTTTCTTATCGGTCACCACGCTAAAAAAGTGTAACTTGAATTAATATCAAAGGAAAAACTTGAATATCCCCATTCGACTTGCAGGCCTTTAAAACCTATTAAAATACCTTTTCTCTATTAAAATTTGTTTTCTTATCATTATTGTTATCTTATCATTATTGTTATCTTATTCATTAATATCAAAGGAAAAACTTGAATATCCCCATTCGACTTGCAGGCCTTTAAAACCTATTAAATACCTTTTCTCTATAAAAATTTGTTTTCTTATCGGTCACCACGCTCTAAAAGTGTAACTTGAATTAATATCAAAGAAAAAACTTGAATATCCCCATTCGACTTACAGGCCTTTAAAACCTATTAAATACCTTTTCTCTATTAAAATTTGTTTTCTTATCATTATTGTTATCTTATTCATTAATATCAACGAAAAACCTTGAATATCCCCATTCGACTTACAGGCCTTTAAAACCTATTAAATACCTTTTCTCTATTAAAATTTGTTTTCTTATCATTATTGTTATCTTATTCATTAATATCAACGAAAAACCTTGAATATCCCCATTCGACTTGCAGGCCTTTAAAACCTATTAAATACCTTTTCTCTATTAAAATTTGTTTTCTTATCGGTCACCACGCTGAAAAAGTGTAACTTGAATTAATATCAAAGAAAAAACTTGAATATCCCCATTCAACTTGCAGGCCTTTAAAACCTATTAAATACCTTTTCTCTATTAAAATTCGTTTTCTTATCTTTCACCACGCTCAAAAAGTGCAACTTGAATTAATATCAAAGAAAAAACTTGAATATCCCCATTCGACTTGCAGGCCTTTAAAACCTATTAAATACCTTTTCTCTATTAAAATTTGTTTTCTTATCGGTCACCACGCTGAAAAAGTGTAACTTGAATTAATATCAAAGAAAAAACTTGAATATCCCCATTCCACTTGCAGGCCTTTAAAACCTATTAAATACCTTTTCTCTATTAAAATTTGTTTTCTTATCGGTCTTCACGCTCAAAAAGTGTAACTTGAATTAATATCAAAGAAAAAACTTGAATATCCCCATTCGACTTGCAGGCCTTTAAAACCTATTAAAATAACTTTTCTCTATTAAAATTTGTTTTCTCATCATTATTGTTATCTTATTCATTAATATCAAAGAAAAAACTTGAATATCCCCATTCGACTTGCAGGCCTTTAAAACCTATTAAATACCTTTTTGCTATTAAAATTCGTTTTCTTATCGGTCACCACGCTCAAAAAGTGTAACTTGAATTAATATCAAAGAAAAAACTTGAATATCCTCATTCGACTTGCAGGCCTGTAAAACCTATTAAAATACCTTTTCTCTATTAAAATTTGTTTTCTTATTACTATTGTTATATTATCATTATTGTTATCTTATTCATTAATGTCAAAGAAAAAACTTGATTATAATCATTCGACTTGCAGGCCTTTAAAACCTATTAAATACCTTTTCTCTATTAAAATTCGTTTTCTTATCGGTCACCACGCTCAAAAAGTGTAACTTGAATTAATATCAAAGAAAAAACTTGAATATCCCCATTCGACTTGCAGGCCTTTAAAACCTATTAAATACCTTTTCTCTATTAAAATTCGTTTTCTTATCGGTCACCACGCTCAAAAAGTGCAACTTGAATTAATATCAAAGAAAAAACTTGAATATCCCCATTCGACTTGCAGGCCTTTAAAACCTATTAAATACCTTTTCTCTATTAAAATTTGTTTTCTTATCGGTCTCCACGCTCAAAAAGTGTAACTTGAATTAATATCAAAGAAAAAACTTGAATATCCCCATTCGACATGCAGGCCTTTAAAACCTATTAAAATAACTTTTCTCTATTAAAATTTGTTTTTTTATCATTATTGTTATCTTATTCATTAATATCAATGAAAAAACTTGAATATCCCCATTCGACTTGCCGGCCTTTAAAACCTATTAAATACCTTTTCTCTATAAAAATTTGTTTTCTTATCGGTCACCACGCTCTAAAAGTGTAACTTGAATTAATATCAAAGAAAAAACTTGAATATCCCCATTCGACTTGCAGGCCTTTAAAACCTATTAAATACCTTTTCTCTATAAAAATTTGTTTTTTTATCGGTCACAACGCTCTAAAAGTGTAACTTGAATTAATATCAAAGAAAAAACTTGAATATCCCCATTCGACTTGCAGGCCTTTAAAACCTATTAAATACCTTTTTGCTATTAAAATTCGTTTTCTTATCGGTCACCACGCTGAAAAAGTGTAACTTGAATTAATATCAAAGAAAAAACTTGAATATCCCCATTCAACTTGCAGGCCTTTAAAACCTATTAAATACCTTTTCTCTATTAAAATTTGTTTTCTTATCGGTCACCACGCTCAAAAAGTGTAACTTGAATTAATATCAAAGAAAAAACTTGAATATCCACATTCGACTTACAAGCCTTTAAAACCTATTAAGTACATTTTCTCTATTAAAATTTGTTTTCTTATCATTATTGTTATCTTATTCATTAATATCAAAGAAAAACCTTGAATATCCCCATTCGACTCGCAGGCCTTTAAAACCTATTAAATAGCTTTTCTCTATTAAAATTTGTTTTTATCGGTCACCATGCTCAAAAAGTGTAACTTGAATTAATATCAAAGAAAAAACTTGAATATCCCCATTCGACTTGCAGGCCTTTAAAACCTATTAAAATAACTTTTCTCTATTAAAATTTGTTTTCTTATCATTATTGTTATCTTATTCATTAATATCAAAGAAAAAACTTGAATATCCCCATTCGACTTGCAGGCCTTTAAAACCTATTAAATACCTTTTCTCTATTAAAATTTGTTTCTTATCGGTCACCACACTCAAAAAGTGTAACTTGAATTAATATCAAAGAAAAAACTTGAATATCCCCATTCGACTTGCAGGCCTTTAAAACCTATTAAATACCTTTTCTCTATTAAAATTTGTTTTCTTATCGGTCACCACGCTGAAAAAGTGTAACTTGAATTAATATCAAAGAAAAAACTTAAATATCCCCATTCGACTTGCAGGCCTTTAAAACAAATTAAATACCTTTTCTCTATTAAAATTTGTTTCTTATCGGTCACCACGCTAAAAAAGTGTAACTTGAATTAATATCAAAGGAAAAACTTGAATATCCCCATTCGACTTGCAGGCCTTTAAAACCTATTAAATACCTTTTCTCTATTAAAATTTGTTTCTTATCGGTCACCACACTCAAAAAGTGTAACTTGAATTAATATCAAAGAAAAAACTTGAATATCCCCATTCGACTTGCAGGCCTTTAAAACCTATTAAATACCTTTTCTCTATTAAAATTTGTTTTCTTATCGGTCACCACGCTGAAAAAGTGTAACTTGAATTAATATCAAAGAAAAAACTTGAATATCCCCATTCGACTTGCAGGCCTTTAAAACCTATTAAATACCTTTTTGCTATTAAAATTCGTTTTCTTATCGGTCACCACGCTCAAAAAGTGTAACTTGAATTAATATCAAAGAAAAAACTTGAATATCCTCATTCGACTTGCAGGCCTGTAAAACCTATTAAAATACCTTTTCTCTATTAAAATTTGTTTTCTTATTACTATTGTTATCTTATCATTATTGTTATCTTATTCATTAATGTCAAAGAAAAAACTTGATTATAATCATTCGACTTGCAGGCCTTTAAAACCTATTAAATACCTTTTCTCTATTAAAATTCGTTTTCTTATCGGTCACCACGCTCAAAAAGTGTAACTTGAATTAATATCAAAGAAAAAACTTGAATATCCCCATTCGACTTACAGGCCTTTAAAACCTATTAAATACCTTTTCTCTATTAAAATTTGTTTTCTTATCATTATTGTTATCTTATTCATTAATATCAACGAAAAACCTTGAATATCCCCATTCGACTTACAGGCCTTTAAAACCTATTAAATACCTTTTCTCTATTAAAATTTGTTTTCTTATCATTATTGTTATCTTATTCATTAATATCAACGAAAAACCTTGAATATCCCCATTCGACTTGCAGGCCTTTAAAACCTATTAAATACCTTTTCTCTATTAAAATTTGTTTTCTTATCGGTCACCACGCTGAAAAAGTGTAACTTGAATTAATATCAAAGAAAAAACTTGAATATCCCCATTCAACTTGCAGGACTTTAAAACCTATTAAATACATTTTCTCTATTAAAATTCGTTTTCTTATCGGTCACCACGCTCAAAAAGTGCAACTTGAATTAATATCAAAGAAAAAACTTGAATATCCCCATTCGACTTGCAGGCCTTTAAAACCTATTAAATACCTTTTCTCTATTAAAATTTGTTTTCATATCGGTCACCACGCTGAAAAAGTGTAACTTGAATTAATATCAAAGAAAAAACTTGAATATCCCCATTCAACTTGCAGGCCTTTAAAACCTATTAAATACCTTTTCTCTATTAAAATTTGTTTTCTTATCGGTCACCACGCTCAAAAAAGGTAACTTGAATTAATATCAAAGAAAAAACTTGAATATCCCCATTCGACTTACAGGCCTTTAAAACCTATTAAATACCTTTTTTCTATTAAAATTTGTTTTCTTATCATTATTGTTATCTTATTCATTAATATCAACGAAAAACCTTGAATATCCCCATTCGACTTACAGGCCTTTAAAACCTATTAAATACCTTTTCTCTATTAAAATTTTTTTTCTTATCATTATTGTTATCTTATTCATTAATATCAACGAAAAACCTTGAATATCCCCATTCGACTTGCAGGCCTTTAAAACCTATTAAATACCTTTTCTCTATTAAAATTTGTTTTCTTATCGGTCACCACGCTGAAAAAGTGTAACTTGAATTAATATCAAAGAAAAAACTTGAATATCCCCATTCAACTTGCAGGACTTTAAAACCTATTAAATACATTTTCTCTATTAAAATTCGTTTTCTTATCGGTCACCACGCTCAAAAAGTGCAACTTGAATTAATATCAAAGAAAAAACTTGAATATCCCCATTCGACTTGCAGGCCTTTAAAACCTATTAAATACCTTTTCTCTATTAAAATTTGTTTTCATATCGGTCACCACGCTGAAAAAGTGTAACTTGAATTAATATCAAAGAAAAAACTTGAATATCCCCATTCAACTTGCAGGCCTTTAAAACCTATTAAATACCTTTTCTCTATTAAAATTTGTTTTCTTATCGGTCACCACGTTCAAAAAAGGTAACTTGAATTAATATCAAAGAAAAAACTTGAATATCCCCATTCGACTTACAGGCCTTTAAAACCTATTAAATACCTTTTCTCTATTAAAATTTGTTTTCTTATCATTATTGTTATCTTATTCATTAATATCAACGAAAAACCTTGAATATCCCCATTCGACTTACAGGCCTTTAAAACCTATTAAATACCTTTTCTCTATTAAAATTTGTTTTCTTATCATTATTGTTATCTTATTCATTAATATCAACGAAAAACCTTGAATATCCCCATTCGACTTGCAGGCCTTTAAAACCTATTAAATACCTTTTCTCTATTAAAATTTGTTTTCTTATCGGTCACCACGCTGAAAAAGTGTAACTTGAATTAATATCAAAGAAAAAACTTGAATATCCCCATTCAACTTGCAGGCCTTTAAAACCTATTAAATACCTTTTCTCTATTAAAATTCGTTTTCTTATCGGTCACCACGCTCAAAAAGTGCAACTTGAATTAATATCAAAGAAAAAACTTGAATCTCCCCATTCGACTTGCAGGCCTTTAAAACCTATTAAATACCTTTTCTCTATTAAAATTTGTTTTCTTATCGGTCACCACGCTGAAAAAGTGTAACTTAAATTAATATCAAAGAAAAAACTTGAATATCCCCATTCAACTTGCAGGCCTTTAAAACCTATTAAATACCTTTTCTCTATTAAAATTTGTTTTCTTATCGGTCACCACGCTCAAAAAGTGTAACTTGAATTAATATCAAAGAAAAAACTTGAATATCCACATTCGACTTACAAGCCTTTAAAACCTATTAAATACATTTTCTCTATTAAAATTTGTTTTCTTATCATTATTGTTATCTTATTCATTAATATCAAAGAAAAACCTTGAATATCCCCATTCGACTCGCAGGCCTTTAAAACCTATTAAATACCTTTTCTCTATTAAAATTTGTTTTCTTATCGGTCACCACGCTCAAAAAGTGTAACTTGAATTAATATCAAAGAAAAAACTTGAATATCCACATTCGACTTACAAGCCTTTAAAACCTATTAAATACATTTTCTCTATTAAAATTTGTTTTCTTATCATTATTGTTATCTTATTCATTAATATCAAAGAAAAAACTTGAATATCCCCATTCGACTAGCAGGCCTTTAAAACCTATTAAAATAACTTTTCTCTATTAAAATTTGTTTTCTTATCATTATTGTTATCTTATTCATTAATATCAAAGAAAAAACTTGAATATCCCCATTCGACTTGCAGGCCTTTAAAACCTATTAAATACCTTTTCTCTATAAAAATTTGTTTTCTTATCGGTCACCACGCTCTAAAAGTGTAACTTGAATTAATATCAAAGAAAAAACTTGAATATCCCCATTCGACTTGCAGGCCTTTAAAACCTATTAAATACCTTTTTGCTATTAAAATTCGTTTTCTTATCGGTCACCACGCTCAAAAAGTGTAACTTGAATTAATATCAAAGAAAAAACTTGAATATCCTCATTCGACTTGCAGGCCTGTAAAACCTATTAAAATACCTTTTCTCTATTAAAATTTGTTTTCTTATTACTATTGTTATCTTATCATTATTGTTATCTTATTCATTAATGTCAAAGAAAAAACTTGATTATAATCATACGACTTGCAGGCCTTTAAAACCTATTAAATACCTTTTCTCTATTAAAATTCGTTTTCTTATCGGTCACCACGCTCAAAAAGTGTAACTTGAATTAATATCAAAAAAAAACTTGAATATCCCCATTCGACTTGCAGGCCTGTAAAACCTATTAAATACCTTTTCTCTATTAAAATTCGTTTTCTTATCGGTCACCACGCTCAAAAAGTGCAACTTGAATTAATATCAAAGAAAAAACTTGAATATCCCTATTCGACTTGCAGGCCTTTAAAACCTATTAAATACCTTTTCTCTATTAAAATTTGTTTTCTTATCGGTCACCACACTGAAAAAGTGTAACTTGAATTAATATCAAAGAAAAAACTGAATATCCCCATTCGACTTGCAGGCCTTTAAAACCTATTAAATACCTTTTTGCTATTAAAATTCGTTTTCTTATCGGTCACCACGCTCAAAAAGTGTAACTTGAATTAATATCAAAGAAAAAACTTGAATATCCCCATTCGACTTGCAGGCCTTTAAAACCTATTAAATACCTTTTCTCTATTAAAATTCGTTTTCTTATCGGTCACTACGCTCAAAAAGTGCAACTTGAATTAATATCAAAGAAAAAACTTGAATATCCCCATTCGACTTGCAGGCCTTTAAAACCTATTAAATACCTTTTCTCTATTAAAATTTTTTTTCTTATCGGTCACCACGCTGAAAAATTGTACCTTGAATTAATATCAAAGAAAAAACTTGAATATCCCCATTCAACTTGCAGGCCTTTAAAACCTATTAAATACCTTTTCTCTATTAAAATTTGTTTTCTTATCGGTCACCACGCTCAAAAAGTGTAACTTGAATTAATATCAAAGAAAAAACTTGAATATCCACATTCGACTTACAAGCATTTAAAACCTATTAAATACATTTTCTCTATTAAAATTTGTTTTCTTATCATTATTGTTATCTTATTCATTAATATCAAAGAAAAACCTTGAATATCCCCATTCCACTTGCAGGCCTTTAAAACCTATTAAATACCTTTTCTCTATTAAAATTTGTTTTCTTATCGGTCTCCACGCTCAAAAAGTGCAACTTGAATTAATATCAAAGAAAAAACTTGAATATTCCCATTCGACTTGCAGGCCTTTAAAACCTATTAAAATAACTTTTCTCTATTAAAATTTGTTTTCTTATCATTATTGTTATCTTATTCATTAATATCAAAGAAAAAACTTGAATATCCCCATTCGACTTGCAGGCCTTTAAAACCTATTAAATACCTTTTCTCTATAAAAATTTGTTTTCTTATCGGTCACCACGCTCTAAAAGTGTAACTTGAATTAATATCAAAGAAAAAACTTGAATATCCCCATTCGACTTGCAGGCCTTGAAAACCTATTAAATACCTTTTTGCTATTAAAATTTGTTTTCTTATTACTATTGTTATCTTATCATTATTGTTATCTTATTCATTAATGTCAAAGAAAAAACTTGAATATAATCATTCGACTTGCAGGCTTTTAAAACCTATTAAATACCTTTTCTCTATTAAAATTCGTTTTCTTATCGGTCACCACACTCAAAAAGTGTAACTTGAATTAATATCAAAGAAAAAACTTGAATATCCCCATTCGACTTGCAGGCCTTTAAAACCTATTAAATACCTTTTCTCTATTAAAATTTGTTTTCTTATCGGTCACCACGCTGAAAAAGTGTAACTTGAATTAATATCAAAGAAAAAACTTAAATATCCCCATTCGACTTGCAGGCCTTTAAAACAAATTAAATACCTTTTCTCTATTAAAATTTGTTTCTTATCGGTCACCACGCTAAAAAAGTGTAACTTGAATTAATATCAAAGGAAAAACTTGAATATCCCCATTCGACTTGCAGGCCTTTAAAACCTATTAAAATACCTTTTCTCTATTAAAATTTGTTTTCTTATCATTATTGTTATCTTATCATTATTGTTATCTTATTCATTAATATCAAAGGAAAAACTTGAATATCCCCATTCGACTTGCAGGCCTTTAAAACCTATTAAATACCTTTTCTCTATAAAAATATGTTTTCTTATCGGTCACCACGCTCTAAAAGTGTAACTTGAATTAATATCAAAGAAAAAACTTGAATATCCCCATTCGATTTACAGGCCTTTAAAACCTATTAAATACCTTTTCTCTATTAAAATTTGTTTTCTTATCATTATTGTTATCTTATTCATTAATATCAACGAAAAACCTTGAATATCCCCATTCGACTTACAGGCCTTTAAAACCTATTAAATACCTTTTCTCTATTAAAATTTGTTTTCTTATCATTATTGTTATCTTATTCATTAATATCAACGAAAAACCTTGAATATCCCCATTCGACTTGCAGGCCTTTAAAACCTATTAAATACCTTTTCTCTATTAAAATTTGTTTTCTTATCGGTCACCACGCTGAAAAAGTGTAACTTGAATTAATATCAAAGAAAAAACTTGAATATCCCCATTCAACTTGCAGGCCTTTAAAACCTATTAAATACCTTTTCTCTATTAAAATTCGTTTTCTTATCGGTCACCACGCTCAAAAAGTGCAACTTGAATTAATATCAAAGAAAAAACTTGAATATCCCCATTCGACTTGCAGGCCTTTAAAACCTATTAAATACCTTTTCTCTATTAAAATTTGTTTTCTTATCGGTCACCACGCTGAAAAAGTGTAACTTGAATTAATATCAAAGAAAAAACTTGAATATCCCCATTCAACTTGCAGGCCTTTAAAACCTATTAAATACCTTTTCTCTATTAAAATTTGTTTTCTTATCAGTCACCACGCTCAAAAAGTGTAACTTGAATTAATATCAAAGAAAAAACTTGAATATCCACATTCGACTTACAAGCCTTTAAAACCTATTAAATACATTTTCTCTATTAAAATTTGTTTTCTTATCATTATTGTTATCTTATTCATTAATATCAAAGAAAAACCTTGAATATCCCCATTCGACTCGCAGGCCTTTAAAACCTATTAAATACCTTTTCCCTATTAAAATTTGTTTTCTTATCGGTCACCACGCTCAAAAAGTGTAACTTGAATTAATATCAAAGAAAAAACTTGAATATCCACATTCGACTTACAAGCCTTTAAAACCTATTAAATACATTTTCTCTATTAAAATTTGTTTTCTTATCATTATTGTTATCTTATTCATTAATATCAAAGAAAAAACTTGAATATCCCCATTCGACTAGCAGGCCTTTAAAACCTATTAAAATAACTTTTCTCTATTAAAATTTGTTTTCTTATCATTATTGTTATCTTATTCATTAATATCAAAGAAAAAACTTGAATATCCCCATTCGACTTGCAGGCCTTTAAAACCTATTAAATACCTTTTCTCTATAAAAATTTGTTTTCTTATCGGTCACCACGCTCTAAAAGTGTAACTTGAATTAATATCAAAGAAAAAACTTGAATATCCCCATTCGACTTGCAGGCCTTTAAAACCTATTAAATACCTTTTTGCTATTAAAATTCGTTTTCTTATCGGTCACCACGCTCAAAAAGTGTAACTTGAATTAATATCAAAGAAAAAACTTGAATATCCTCATTCGACTTGCAGGCCTGTAAAACCTATTAAAATACCTTTTCTCTATTAAAATTTGTTTTCTTATTACTATTGTTATCTTATCATTATTGTTATCTTATTCATTAATGTCAAAGAAAAAACTTGATTATAATCATACGACTTGCAGGCCTTTAAAACCTATTAAATACCTTTTCTCTATTAAAATTCGTTTTCTTATCGGTCACCACGCTCAAAAAGTGTAACTTGAATTAATATAAAAAAAAAACTTGAATATCCCCATTCGACTTGCAGGCCTGTAAAACCTATTAAATACCTTTTCTCTATTAAAATTCGTTTTCTTATCGGTCACCACGCTCAAAAAGTGCAACTTGAATTAATATCAAAGAAAAAACTTGAATATCCCTATTCGACTTGCAGGCCTTTAAAACCTATTAAATACCTTTTCTCTATTAAAATTTGTTTTCTTATCGGTCACCACACTGAAAAAGTGTAACTTGAATTAATATCAAAGAAAAAACTGAATATCCCCATTCGACTTGCAGGCCTTTAAAACCTATTAAATACCTTTTTGCTATTAAAATTCGTTTTCTTATCGGTCACCACGCTCAAAAAGTGTAACTTGAATTAATATCAAAGAAAAAACTTGAATATCCCCATTCGACTTGCAGGCCTTTAAAACCTATTAAATACCTTTTCTCTCTTAAAATTCGTTTTCTTATCGGTCACTACGCTCAAAAAGTGCAACTTGAATTAATATCAAAGAAAAAACTTGAATATCCCCATTCGACTTGCAGGCCTTTAAAACCTATTAAATACCTTTTCTCTATTAAAATTTTTTTTCTTATCGGTCACCACGCTGAAAAATTGTACCTTGAATTAATATCAAAGAAAAAACTTGAATATCCCCATTCAACTTGCAGGCCTTTAAAACCTATTAAATACCTTTTCTCTATTAAAATTTGTTTTCTTATCGGTCACCACGCTCAAAAAGTGTAACTTGAATTAATATCAAAGAAAAAACTTGAATATCCACATTCGACTTACAAGCATTTAAAACCTATTAAATACATTTTCTCTATTAAAATTTGTTTTCTTATCATTATTGTTATCTTATTCATTAATATCAAAGAAAAACCTTGAATATCCCCATTCGACTCGCAGGCCTTTAAAACCTATTAAATAGCTTTTCTCTATTAAAATTTGTTTTTATCGGTCACCATGCTCAAAAAGTGTAACTTGAATTAATATCAAAGAAAAAACTTGAATATCCCCATTCCACTTGCAGGCCTTTAAAACCTATTAAATACCTTTTCTCTATTAAAATTTGTTTTCTTATCGGTCTCCACGCTCAAAAAGTGCAACTTGAATTAATATCAAAGAAAAAACTTGAATATTCCCATTCGACTTGCAGGCCTTTAAAACCTATTAAAATAACTTTTCTCTATTAAAATTTGTTTTCTTATCATTATTGTTATCTTATTCATTAATATCAAAGAAAAAACTTGAATATCCCCATTCGACTTGCAGGCCTTTAAAACCTATTAAATACCTTTTCTCTATAAAAATTTGTTTTCTTATCGGTCACCACGCTCTAAAAGTGTAACTTGAATTAATATCAAAGAAAAAACTTGAATATCCCCATTCGACTTGCAGGCCTTGAAAACCTATTAAATACCTTTTTGCTATTAAAATTTGTTTTCTTATTACTATTGTTATCTTATCATTATTGTTATCTTATTCATTAATGTCAAAGAAAAAACTTGAATATAATCATTCGACTTGCAGGCTTTTAAAACCTATTAAATACCTTTTCTCTATTAAAATTCGTTTTCTTATCGGTCACCACACTCAAAAAGTGTAACTTGAATTAATATCAAAGAAAAAACTTGAATATCCCCATTCGACTTGCAGGCCTTTAAAACCTATTAAATACCTTTTCTCTATTAAAATTTGTTTTCTTATCGGTCACCACGCTGAAAAAGTGTAACTTGAATTAATATCAAAGAAAAAACTTAAATATCCCCATTCGACTTGCAGGCCTTTAAAACAAATTAAATACCTTTTCTCTATTAAAATTTGTTTCTTATCGGTCACCACGCTAAAAAAGTGTAACTTGAATTAATATCAAAGGAAAAACTTGAATATCCCCATTCGACTTGCAGGCCTTTAAAACCTATTAAAATACCTTTTCTCTATTAAAATTTGTTTTCTTATCATTATTGTTATCTTATCATTATTGTTATCTTATTCATTAATATCAAAGGAAAAACTTGAATATCCCCATTCGACTTGCAGGCCTTTAAAACCTATTAAATACCTTTTCTCTATAAAAATATGTTTTCTTATCGGTCACCACGCTCTAAAAGTGTAACTTGAATTAATATCAAAGAAAAAACTTGAATATCCCCATTCGATTTACAGGCCTTTAAAACCTATTAAATACCTTTTCTCTATTAAAATTTGTTTTCTTATCATTATTGTTATCTTATTCATTAATATCAACGAAAAACCTTGAATATCCCCATTCGACTTACAGGCCTTTAAAACCTATTAAATACCTTTTCTCTATTAAAATTTGTTTTCTTATCATTATTGTTATCTTATTCATTAATATCAACGAAAAACCTTGAATATCCCCATTCGACTTGCAGGCCTTTAAAACCTATTAAATACCTTTTCTCTATTAAAATTTGTTTTCTTATCGGTCACCACGCTGAAAAAGTGTAACTTGAATTAATATCAAAGAAAAAACTTGAATATCCCCATTCAACTTGCAGGCCTTTAAAACCTATTAACCCTTTCAGGGGCGGTGGCTAGAGGGTCTATCCACCTACTTTAGAAATTTTTCTCTAAGTGTGCAGTGGCTACTTTTTTTATCCACTTTTATGAAAAGTTAATGTGTACTTCTAAAATTGAAATAGAGATGGCAGAACTACAGTAACTTTAAGCAGGATGTGCCTGTGACTTTTTTAAATGGACAAGTTGCAGGAAAAAATTTTGAATTTTCTTTTCTATATTTTTATGAAAAATAATTTTTTGTTCAAAAGTATATTTGGTAGTGTAAATATACTGTAATGCACCTTTTAAATACAACAGATTTACATATTATCTTAGATCATTAAATTTAGTTTGATTTTTAGGAGCATCTTTTAGGTGGATAGACACAGTGGCTAGAACGCCTAGCCACCACCCACAAAAAAATCCCCACATGCTGAATTTTTTTCTTCATCAAATATGACTTGTAGGGGATGTTTACTTTATGATATATATGTATTTAAAAGGAAATTCAATCATTTTTACTTAGTGCCCCTGAAAGGGTTAAATACCTTTTCTCTATTAAAATTCGTTTTCTTATCTTTCACCACGCTCAAAAAGTGCAACTTGAATTAATATCAAAGAAAAAACTTGAATATCCCCATTTGACTTGCAGGCCTTTAAAACCTATTAAATACCTTTTCTCTATTAAAATTTGTTTTCTTATCGGTCACCACGCTGAAAAAGTGTAACTTGAATTAATATCAAAGAAAAAACTTGAATATCCCCATTCCACTTGCAGGCCTTTAAAACCTATTAAATACCTTTTCTCTATTAAAATTTGTTTTCTTATCGGTCTTCACGCTCAAAAAGTGTAATTTGAATTAATATCAAAGAAAAAACTTGAATATCCTCATTCGACTTGCAGGCCTTTAAAACCTATTAAAATAACTTTTCTCTATTAAAATTTGTTTTCTCATCATTATTGTTATCTTATTCATTAATATCAAAGAAAAAACTTGAATATCCCCATTCGACTTGCAGGCCTTTAAAACCTATTAAATACCTTTTTGCTATTAAAATTCGTTTTCTTATCGGTCACCACGCTCAAAAAGTGTAACTTTAATTAATATCAAAGAAAAAACTTGAATATCCTCATTCGACTTGCAGGCCTGTAAAACCTATTAAAATACCTTTTCTCTATTAAAATTTGTTTTCTTATTACTATTGTTATCTTATCATTATTGTTATCTTATTCATTAATGTCAAAGAAAAAACTTGATTATAATCATTCGACTTGCAGGCCTTTAAAACCTATTAAATACCTTTTCTCTATTAAAATTCGTTTTCTTATCGGTCACCACGCTCAAAAAGTGTAACTTGAATTAATATCAAAGAAAAAACTTGAATATCCCCATTCGACTTGCAGGCCTTTAAAACCTATTAAATACCTTTTCTCTATTAAAATTCGTTTTCTTATCGGTCACCACGCTCAAAAAGTGCAACTTGAATTAATATCAAAGAAAAAACTTGAATATCCCCATTCGACTTGCAGGCCTTTAAAACCTATTAAATACCTTTTCTCTATTAAAATTTGTTTTCTTATCGGTCTCCACGCTCAAAAAGTGTAACTTGCATTAATATCAAAGAAAAAACTTGAATATCCCCATTCGACTTGCAGGCCTTTAAAACCTATTAAAATAACTTTTCTCTATTAAAATTTGTTTTCTTATCATTATTGTTATCTTATTCATTAATATCAAAAAAAAACTTGAATATCCCCATTCGACTTGCCGGCCTTTAAAACCTATTAAATACCTTTTCTCTATAAAAATTTGTTTTCTTATCGGTCACCACGCTCTAAAAGTGTAACTTGAATTAATATCAAAGAAAAAACTTGAATATCCCCATTCGACTTGCAGGCCTTTAAAACCTATTAAATACCTTTTCTATATAAAAATTTGTTTTTTTATCGGTCACAACGCTCTAAAAGTGTAACTTGAATTAATATCAAAGAAAAAACTTGAATATCCCCATTCGACTTGCAGGCCTTTAAAACCTATTAAATACCTTTTTGCTATTAAAATTCGTTTTCTTATCGGTCACCACGCTGAAAAAGTGTAACTTGAATTAATATCAAAGAAAAAACTTGAATATCCCCATTCAACTTGCAGGCCTTTAAAACCTATTAAATACCTTTTCTCTATTAAAATTTGTTTTCTTATCGGTCTCCACGCTCAAAAAGTGCAACTTGAATTAATATCAAAGAAAAAACTTGAATATCCCCATTCGACTTGCAGGCCTTTAAAACCTATTAAAATAACTTTTCTCTATTAAAATTTGTTTTCTTATCATTATTGTTATCTTATTCATTAATATCAAAGAAAAAACTTGAATATCCCCATTCGACTTGCAGGCCTTTAAAACCTATTATATACCTTTTCTCTATTAAAATTTGTTTCTTATCGGTCACCACACTCCAAAAGTGTAACTTGAATTAATATCAAAGAACAA
Source organism: Salticus scenicus (assembly GCA_963930645.1). Lineage (NCBI taxonomy): Eukaryota > Metazoa > Arthropoda > Arachnida > Araneae > Salticidae > Salticus > Salticus scenicus. Next base: position 257,279 of record CAWVNO010000361.1, read on the forward strand.
ACTTGCATATCCCCATTCGACTTGCAGGCCTTTAAAACCTATTAAATACCTTTTCTCTATTAAAATTTGTTTTCTTATCGGTCACCACGCTGAAAAAGTGTAACTTGAATTAATATCAAAGAAAAAACTTAAATATCCCCATTCGACTTGCAGGCCTTTAAAACAAATTAAATACCTTTTCTCTATTAAAATTTGTTTCTTATCGGTCACCACGCTAAAAAAGTGTAACTTGAATTAATATCAAAGGAAAAACTTGAATATCCCCATTCGACTTACAGGCCTTTAAAACCTATTAAAATACCTTTTCTCTATTAAAATTTTTTTTCTTATAATTATTGTTATCTTATCATTATTGTTATCTTATTCATTAATATCAAAGGAAAAACTTGAATATCCCCATTCGACTTGCAGGCCTTTAAAACCTATTAAAATACCTTTTCTCTATTAAAATTTGTTTTCTTATCGGTCACCACGCTCAAAAAAGGTAACTTGAATTAATATCAAAGAAAAAACTTGAATATCCCCATTCGACTTACAGGCCTTTAAAACCTATTAAATACCTTTTCTCTATTAAAATTTGTTTTCTTATCATTATTGTTATCTTATTCATTAATATCAACGAAAAACCTTGAATATCCCCATTCGACTTACAGGCCTTTAAAACCTATTAAATACCTTTTCTCTATTAAAATTTGTTTTCTTATCATTATTGTTATCTTATTCATTAATATCAACGAAAAACCTTGAATATCCCCATTCGACTTGCAGGCCTTTAAAACCTATTAAATACCTTTTCTCTATTAAAATTTGTTTTCTTATCGGTCACCACGCTGAAAAAGTGTAACTTGAATTAATATCAAAGAAAAAACTTGAATATCCCCATTCAACTTGCAGGCCTTTAAAACCTATTAAATACCTTTTCTCTATTAAAATTCGTTTTCTTATCTTTCACCACGCTTAAAAAGTGCAACTTGAATTAATATCAAAGAAAAAACTTGAATATCCCCATTCGACTTGCAGGCCTTTAAAACCTATTAAATACCTTTTCTCTATTAAAATTTGTTTTCTTATCGGTCACCACGCTGAAAAAGTGTAACTTGAATTAATATCAAAGAAAAAACTTGAATATCCCCATTCGACTTGCAGGCCTTTAAAACCTATTAAATACCTTTTCTATATTAAAATTTGTTTTCTTATCGGTCTCCACGCTCAAAAAGTGTAACTTGAATTAATATCAAAGAAAAAACTTGAATATCCCCATTCGACTTGCAGACCTTTAAAACTTATTAAAATAACTTATCTCTATTAAAATTTGTTTTCTTATCATTATTGTTATCTTATTCATTAATATCAAAGAAAAAACTTGAATATCCCCATTCGACTTGCCGGCCTTTAAAACCTATTAAATACCTTTTCTCTATAAAAATTTGTTTTCTTATCGGTCACCACGCTCTAAAAGTGTAACTTGAATTAATATCAAAGAAAAAACTTGAATATCCCCATTCGACTCGCAGGCCTTTAAAACCTATTAAATACCTTTTTGCTATTAAAATTCGTTTTCTTATCGGTCACCACGCTCAAAAAGTGTAACTTGAATTAATATCAAAGAAAAAACTTGAATATCCTCATTCGACTTGCAGGCCTGTAAAACCTATTAAAATACCTTTTCTCTATTAAAATTTGTTTTCTTATTACCATTGTTATCTTATCATTATTGTTATCTTATTCATTAATGTCAAAGAAAAAACTTGATTATAATCATTCGACTTGCAGGCCTTTAAAACCTATTAAATACCTTTTCTCTATTAAAATTCGTTTTCTTATCGGTCACCACGCTCATAAAGTGTAACTTGAATTAATATCAAAGAAAAATCTTGAATATCCCCATTCGACTTGCAGGCCTTTAAAACCTATTAAATACCTTTTCTCTATAAAAATTTGTTTTCTTATCGGTCACAACGCTCTAAAAGTGTAACTTGAATTAATATCAAAGAAAAAACTTGAATATCCCCATTCGACTTGCAGGCCTTTAAAACCTATTAAATACCTTTTTGCTATTAAAATTCGTTTTCTTATCGGTCACCACGCTGAAAAAGTGTAACTTGAATTAATATCAAAGAAAAAACTTGAATATCCCCATTCAACTTGCAGGCCTTTAAAACCTATTAAATACCTTTTCTCTATTAAAATTTGTTTTCTAATCGGTCACCACGCTCAAAAAGTGTAACTTGAATTAATATCAAAGAAAAAACTTGAATATCCACATTCGACTTACAAGCCTTTAAAACCTATTAAATACATTTTCTCTATTAAAATTTGTTTTCTTATCATTATTGTTATCTTATTCATTAATATCAAAGAAAAACCTTGAATATCCCCATTCGACTCGCAGGCCTTTAAAACCTATTAAATAGCTTTTCTCTATTAAAATTTGTTTTTAACGGTCACCATGCTCAAAAAGTGTAACTTGAATTAATATCAAAGAAAAAACTTGAATATCCCCATTCCACTTGCAGGCCTTTAAAACCTATTAAATACCTTTTCTCTATTAAAATTTGTTTTCTTATCGGTCTCCACGCTCAAAAAGTGCAACTTGAATTAATATCAAAGAAAAAACTTGAATATCCCCATTCGACTTGCAGGCCTTTAAAACCTATTAAAATAACTTTTCTCTATTAAAATTTGTTTTCTTATCATTATTGTTATCTTATTCATTAATATCAAAGAAAAAACTTGAATATCCCCATTCGATTTGCAGGCCTTGAAAACCTATTAAATACCTTTTCTCTATTAAAATTTGTTTCTTATCGGTCACCACGCTGAAAAAGTGTAACTTGAATTAATATCAAAGAAAAAACTTGAATATCCCCATTCAACTTGCAGGCCTTTAAAACCTATTAAATACCTTTTCTCTATTAAAATTCGTTTTCTTATCTTTCACCACACTCAAAAAGTGCAACTTGAATTAATATCAAAGAAAAAACTTGAATATCCCCATTCGACTTGCAGGCCTTTAAAACCTATTAAATACCTTTTCTCTATTAAAATTTGTTTTCTTATCGGTCACCACGCTGAAAAAGTGTAACTTGAATTAATATCAAAGAAAAAACTTGAATATCCCCATTCCACTTGCAGGCCTTTAAAACCTATTAAATACCTTTTCTCTATTAAAATTTGTTTTCTTATCGGTCTCCACGCTCAAAAAGTGTAACTTGAATTAATATCAAAGAAAAAACTTGAATATCCCCATTCGACTTGCAGGCCTTTAAAACCTATTAAAATAACTTTTCTCTATTAAAATTTGTTTTCTTATCATTATTGTTATCTTATTCATTAATATCAAAGAAAAAACTTGAATATCCCCATTCGACTTGCAGGCCTTTAAAACCTATTAAATACCTTTTCTCTATAAAAATTTGTTTTCTTATCGGTCACCACGCTCTAAAAGTGTAACTTGTATTAATATCAAAGAAAAAACTTGAATATCCCCATTCGACTTGCAGGCCTTTAAAACCTATTAAATACCTTTTCTCTATTAAAATTTTTTTTCTTATCGGTCACCACGCTGAAAAATTGTAACTTGAATTAATATCAAAGAAAAAACTTGAATATCCCCATTCAACTTGCAGGCCTTTAAAACCTATTAAATACCTTTTCTCTATTAAAATTTGTTTTCTTATCGGTCACCACGCTCAAAAAGTGTAACTTGAATTAATATCAAAGAAAAAACTTCAATATCCACATTCGACTTACAAGCCTTTAAAACCTATTAAATACATTTTCTCTATTAAAATTTGTTTTCTTATCATTATTGTTATCTTATTCATTAATATCAAAGAAAAAACTTGAATATCCCCATTCGACTAGCAGGCCTTTAAAACCTATTAAATACATTTTCTCTATTAAAATTTGTTTTCTTATCATTATTGTTATCTTATTCATTAATATCAAAGAAAAACCTTGAATATCCCCATTCGACTCGCAGGCCTTTAAAACCTATTAAATACCTTTTCTCTATTAAAATTTGTTTTTATCGGTCACCATGCTCAAAAAGTGTAACTTGAATTAATATCAAAGAAAAAACTTGAATATCCCCATTCCACTTGCAGGCCTTTAAAACCTATTAAATACCTTTTCTCTATTAAAATTTGTTTTCTTATCGGTCTCCACGCTCAAAAAGTGCAACTTGAATTAATATCAAAGAAAAAACTTGAATATTCCCATTCGACTTGCAGGCCTTTAAAACCTATTAAAATAACTTTTCTCTATTAAAATTTGTTTTCTTATCATTATTGTTATCTTATTCATTAATATCAAAGAAAAAACTTGAATAACCCCATTCGACTTGCAGGCCTTTAAAACCTATTAAATACCTTTTCTCTATAAAAATTTGTTTTCTTATCGGTCACCACGCTCTAAAAGTGTAACTTGAATTAATATCAAAGAAAAAACTTGAATATCCCCATTCGACTTGCAGGCCTTTAAAACCTATTAAATACCTTTTTGCTATTAAAATTTGTTTTCTTATTACTATTGTTATCTTATCATTATTGTTATCTTATTCATTAATGTCAAAGAAAAAACTTGAATATAATCATTCGACTTGCAGGCTTTTAAAACCTATTAAATACCTTTTCTCTATTAAAATTCGTTTTCTTATCGGTCACCACACTGAAAAAGTGTAACTTGAATTAATATCAAAGAAAAAACTTGAATATCCCCATTCGACTTGCAGGCCTTTAAAACATATTAAATACCTTTTCTCTATTAAAATTTGTTTTCTTATCGGTCACCACGCTGAAAAAGTGTAACTTGAATTAATATCAAAGAAAAAACTTAAATATCCCCATTCGACTTGCAGGCCTTTAAAACAAATTAAATACCTTTTCTCTATTAAAATTTGTTTCTTATCGGTCACCACGCTAAAAAAGTGTAACTTGAATTAATATCAAAGGAAAAACTTGAATATCCCCATTCGACTTGCAGGCCTTTAAAACCTATTAAAATACCTTTTCTCTATTAAAATTTGTTTTCTTATCATTATTGTTATCTTATCATTATTGTTATCTTATTCATTTATATCAAAGGAAAAACTTGAATATCCCCATTCGACTTGCAGGCCTTTAAAACCTATTAAATACCTTTTCTCTATAAAAATTTGTTTTCTTATCGGTCACCACGCTCTAAAAGTGTAACTTGAATTAATATCAAAGAAAAAACTTGAATATCCCCATTCGACTTACAGGCCTTTAAAACCTATTAAATACCTTTTCTCTATTAAAATTTGTTTTCTTATCATTATTGTTATCTTATTCATTAATATCAAAGAAAAACCTTGAATATCCCCATTCGACTCGCAGGCCTTTAAAACCTATTAAATACCTTTTCTCTATTAAAATTTGTTTTCTTATCGGTCTCCACGCTCAAAAAGTGCAACTTGAATTAATATCAAAGAAAAAACTTGAATATTCCCATTCGACTTGCAGGCCTTTAAAACCTATTAAAATAACTTTTCTCTATTAAAATTTGTTTTCTTATCATTATTGTTATCTTATTCATTAATATCAAAGAAAAAACTTGAATAACCCCATTCGACTTGCAGGCCTTTAAAACCTATTAAATACCTTTTCTCTATAAAAATTTGTTTTCTTATCGGTCACCACGCTCTAAAAGTGTAACTTGAATTAATATCAAAGAAAAAACTTGAATATCCCCATTCGACTTGCAGGCCTTTAAAACCTATTAAATACCTTTTTGCTATTAAAATTTGTTTTCTTATTACTATTGTTATCTTATCATTATTGTTATCTTATTCATTAATGTCAAAGAAAAAACTTGAATATAATCATTCGACTTGCAGGCTTTTAAAACCTATTAAATACCTTTTCTCTATTAAAATTCGTTTTCTTATCGGTCACCACACTCAAAAAGTGTAACTTGAATTAATATCAAAGAAAAAACTTGAATATCCCCATTCGACTTGCAGGCCTTTAAAACCTATTAAATACCTTTTCTCTATTAAAATTTGTTTTCTTATCGGTCACCACGCTGAAAAAGTGTAACTTGAATTAATATCAAAGAAAAAACTTAAATATCCCCATTCGACTTGCAGGCCTTTAAAACAAATTAAATACCTTTTCTCTATTAAAATTTGTTTCTTATCGGTCACCACGCTAAAAAAGTGTAACTTGAATTAATATCAAAGGAAAAACTTGAATATCCCCATTCGACTTGCAGGCCTTTAAAACCTATTAAAATACCTTTTCTCTATTAAAATTTGTTTTCTTATCATTATTGTTATCTTATCATTATTGTTATCTTATTCATTAATATCAAAGGAAAAACTTGAATATCCCCATTCGACTTGCAGGCCTTTAAAACCTATTAAATACCTTTTCTCTATAAAAATTTGTTTTCTTATCGGTCACCACGCTCTAAAAGTGTAACTTGAATTAATATCAAAGAAAAAACTTGAATATCCCCATTCGACTTACAGGCCTTTAAAACCTATTAAATACCTTTTCTCTATTAAAATTTGTTTTCTTATCATTATTGTTATCTTATTCATTAATATCAACGAAAAACCTTGAATATCCCCATTCGACTTACAGGCCTTTAAAACCTATTAAATACCTTTTCTCTATTAAAATTTGTTTTCTTATCATTATTGTTATCTTATTCATTAATATCAACGAAAAACCTTGAATATCCCCATTCGACTTGCAGGCCTTTAAAACCTATTAAATACCTTTTCTCTATTAAAATTTGTTTTCTTATCGGTCACCACGCTGAAAAAGTGTAACTTGAATTAATATCAAAGAAAAAACTTGAATATCCCCATTCAACTTGCAGGCCTTTAAAACCTATTAAATACCTTTTCTCTATTAAAATTCGTTTTCTTATCTTTCACCACGCTCAAAAAGTGCAACTTGAATTAATATCAAAGAAAAAACTTGAATATCCCCATTCGACTTGCAGGCCTTTAAAACCTATTAAATACCTTTTCTCTATTAAAATTTGTTTTCTTATCGGTCACCACGCTGAAAAAGTGTAACTTGAATTAATATCAAAGAAAAAACTTGAATATCCCCATTCCACTTGCAGGCCTTTAAAACCTATTAAATACCTTTTCTCTATTAAAATTTGTTTTCTTATCGGTCTTCACGCTCAAAAAGTGTAACTTGAATTAATATCAAAGAAAAAACTTGAATATCCCCATTCGACTTGCAGGCCTTTAAAACCTATTAAAATAACTTTTCTCTATTAAAATTTGTTTTCTCATCATTATTGTTATCTTATTCATTAATATCAAAGAAAAAACTTGAATATCCCCATTCGACTTGCAGGCCTTTAAAACCTATTAAATACCTTTTTGCTATTAAAATTCGTTTTCTTATCGGTCACCACGCTCAAAAAGTGTAACTTGAATTAATATCAAAGAAAAAACTTGAATATCCTCATTCGACTTGCAGGCCTGTAAAACCTATTAAAATACCTTTTCTCTATTAAAATTTGTTTTCTTATTACTATTGTTATATTATCATTATTGTTATCTTATTCATTAATGTCAAAGAAAAAACTTGATTATAATCATTCGACTTGCAGGCCTTTAAAACCTATTAAATACCTTTTCTCTATTAAAATTCGTTTTCTTATCGGTCACCACGCTCAAAAAGTGTAACTTGAATTAATATCAAAGAAAAAACTTGAATATCCCCATTCGACTTGCAGGCCTTTAAAACCTATTAAATACCTTTTCTCTATTAAAATTCGTTTTCTTATCGGTCACCACGCTCAAAAAGTGCAACTTGAATTAATATCAAAGAAAAAACTTGAATATCCCCATTCGACTTGCAGGCCTTTAAAACCTATTAAATACCTTTTCTCTATTAAAATTTGTTTTCTTATCGGTCTCCACGCTCAAAAAGTGTAACTTGAATTAATATCAAAGAAAAAACTTGAATATCCCCATTCGACATGCAGGCCTTTAAAACCTATTAAAATAACTTTTCTCTATTAAAATTTGTTTTTTTATCATTATTGTTATCTTATTCATTAATATCAATGAAAAAACTTGAATATCCCCATTCGACTTGCCGGCCTTTAAAACCTATTAAATACCTTTTCTCTATAAAAATTTGTTTTCTTATCGGTCACCACGCTCTAAAAGTGTAACTTGAATTAATATCAAAGAAAAAACTTGAATATCCCCATTCGACTTGCAGGCCTTTAAAACCTATTAAATACCTTTTCTCTATAAAAATTTGTTTTTTTATCGGTCACAACGCTCTAAAAGTGTAACTTGAATTAATATCAAAGAAAAAACTTGAATATCCCCATTCGACTTGCAGGCCTTTAAAACCTATTAAATACCTTTTTGCTATTAAAATTCGTTTTCTTATCGGTCACCACGCTGAAAAAGTGTAACTTGAATTAATATCAAAGAAAAAACTTGAATATCCCCATTCAACTTGCAGGCCTTTAAAACCTATTAAATACCTTTTCTCTATTAAAATTTGTTTTCTTATCGGTCACCACGCTCAAAAAGTGTAACTTGAATTAATATCAAAGAAAAAACTTGAATATCCACATTCGACTTACAAGCCTTTAAAACCTATTAAGTACATTTTCTCTATTAAAATTTGTTTTCTTATCATTATTGTTATCTTATTCATTAATATCAAAGAAAAACCTTGAATATCCCCATTCGACTCGCAGGCCTTTAAAACCTATTAAATAGCTTTTCTCTATTAAAATTTGTTTTTATCGGTCACCATGCTCAAAAAGTGTAACTTGAATTAATATCAAAGAAAAAACTTGAATATCCCCATTCGACTTGCAGGCCTTTAAAACCTATTAAAATAACTTTTCTCTATTAAAATTTGTTTTCTTATCATTATTGTTATCTTATTCATTAATATCAAAGAAAAAACTTGAATATCCCCATTCGACTTGCAGGCCTTTAAAACCTATTAAATACCTTTTCTCTATTAAAATTTGTTTCTTATCGGTCACCACACACAAAAAGTGTAACTTGAATTAATATCAAAGAAAAAACTTGAATATCCCCATTCGACTTGCAGGCCTTTAAAACCTATTAAATACCTTTTCTCTATTAAAATTTGTTTTCTTATCGGTCACCACGCTGAAAAAGTGTAACTTGAATTAATATCAAAGAAAAAACTTAAATATCCCCATTCGACTTGCAGGCCTTTAAAACAAATTAAATACCTTTTCTCTATTAAAATTTGTTTCTTATCGGTCACCACGCTAAAAAAGTGTAACTTGAATTAATATCAAAGGAAAAACTTGAATATCCCCATTCGACTTGCAGGCCTTTAAAACCTATTAAAATACCTTTTCTCTATTAAAATTTGTTTTCTTATCATTATTGTTATCTTATCATTATTGTTATCTCATTCATTAATATCAAAGGAAAAACTTGAATATCCCCATTCGACTTGCAGGCCTTTAAAACCTATTAAAATACCTTTTCTCTATTAAAATTTGTTTTCTTATCGGTCACCACGCTCAAAAAAGGTAACTTGAATTAATATCAAAGAAAAAACTTGAATATCCCCATTCGACTTACAGGCCTTTAAAACCTATTAAATACCTTTTCTCTATTAAAATTTGTTTTCTTATCATTATTGTTATCTTATTCATTAATATCAACGAAAAACCTTGAATATCCCCATTCGACTTACAGGCCTTTAAAACCTATTAAATACCTTTTCTCTATTAAAATTTGTTTTTTTATCATTATTGTTATCTTATTCATTAATATCAACGAAAAACCTTGAATATCCCCATTCGACTTGCAGGCCTTTAAAACCTATTAAATACCTTTTCTCTATTAAAATTTGTTTTCTTATCGGTCACCACGCTGAAAAAGTGTAACTTGAATTAATATCAAAGAAAAAACTTGAATATCCCCATTCAACTTGCAGGCCTTTAAAACCTATTAAATACCTTTTCTCTATTAAAATTCGTTTTCTTATCTTTCACCACGCTCAAAAAGTGCAACTTGAATTAATATCAAAGAAAAAACTTGAATATCCGCATTCGACTTGCAGGCCTTTAAAACCTATTAAATACCTTTTCTCTATTAAAATTTGTTTTCTTATCGGTCACCACACTGAAAAAGTGTAACTTGAATTAATATCAAAGAAAAAACTTGAATATCCCCATTCGACTTGCAGGCCTTTAAAACCTATTAAATACCTTTTCTCTATTAAAATTTGTTTTCTTATCGGTCTCCACGCTCAAAAAGTGTAACTTGAATTAATATCAAAGAAAAAACTTGAATATCCCCATTCGACTTGCAGGCCTTTAAAACCTATTAAAATAACTTATCTCTATTAAAATTTGTTTTCTTATCATTATTGTTATCTTATTCATTAATATCAAAGAAAAAACTTGAATATCCCCATTCGACTTGCCGGCCTTTAAAACCTATTAAATACCTTTTCTCTATAAAAATTTGTTTTCTTATCGGTCACCACGCTCTAAAAGTGTAACTTGAATTAATATCAAAGAAAAAACTTGAATATCCCCATTCGACTTGCAGGCCTTTAAAACCTATTAAATACCTTTTTGCTATTAAAATTCGTTTTCTTATCGGTCACCACGCTCAAAAAGTGTAACTTGAATTAATATCAAAGAAAAAACTTGAATATCCTCATTCGACTTGCAGGCCTGTAAAACCTATTAAAATACCTTTTCTCTATTAAAATTTGTTTTCTTATTACTATTGTTATCTTATCATTATTGTTATCTTATTCATTAATGTCAAAGAAAAAACTTGATTATAATCATTCGACTTGCAGGCCTTTAAAACCTATTAAATACCTTTTCTCTATTAAAATTCGTTTTCTTAACGGTCACCACGCTCATAAAGTGTAACTTGAATTAATATCAAAGAAAAATCTTGAATATCCCCATTCGACTTGCAGGCCTTTAAAACCTATTAAATACCTTTTCTCTATAAAAATTTGTTTTCTTATCGGTCACAACGCTCTAAAAGTGTAACTTGAATTAATATCAAAGAAAAAACTTGAATATCCCCATTCGACTTGCAGGCCTTTAAAACCTATTAAATACCTTTTTGCTATTAAAATTCGCTTTCTTATCGGTCACCACGCTGAAAAAGTGTAACTTGAATTAATATCAAAGAAAAAACTTGAATATCCCCATTCAACTTGCAGGCCTTTAAAACCTATTAAATACCTTTTCTCTATTAAAATTTGTTTTCTTATCGGTCACCACGCTCAAAAAGTGTAACTTGAATTAATATCAAAGAAAAAACTTGAATATCCACATTCGACTTACAAGCCTTTAAAACCTATTAAATACATTTTCTCTATTAAAATTTGTTTTCTTATCATTATTGTTATCTTATTCATTAATATCAAAGAAAAACCTTGAATATCCCCATTCGACTCGCAGGCCTTTAAAACCTATTAAATAGCTTTTCTCTATTAAAATTTGTTTTTAACGGTCACCATGCTCAAAAAGTGTAACTTGAATTAATATCAAAGAAAAAACTTGAATAACCCCATTCCACTTGCAGGCCTTTAAAACCTATTAAATACCTTTTCTCTATTAAAATTTGTTTTCTTATCGGTCTCCACGCTCAAAAAGTGCAACTTGAATTAATATCAAAGAAAAAACTTGAATATCCCCATTCGACTTGCAGGCCTTTAAAACCTATTAAAATAACTTTTCTCTATTAAAATTTGTTTTCTTATCATTATTGTTATCTTATTCATTAATATCAAAGAAAAAACTTGAATATCCCCATTCGACTTGCAGGCCTTTAAATCCTATTAAATACCTTTTCTCTATTAAAATTTGTTTCTTATCGGTCACCACACTCAAAAAGTGTAACTTGAATTAATATCAAAGAAAAAACTTAAATATCCCCATTCGACTTGCAGGCCTTTAAAACAAATTAAATACCTTTTCTCTATTAAAATTTGTTTCTTATCGGTCACCACGCTAAAAAAGTGTAACTTGAATTAATATCAAAGGAAAAACTTGAATATCCCCATTCGACTTGCAGGCCTTTAAAACCTATTAAAATACCTTTTCTCTATTAAAATTTGTTTTCTTATCATTATTGTTATCTTATCATTATTGTTATCTTATTCATTAATATCAAAGGAAAAACTTGAATATCCCCATTCGACTTGCAGGCCTTTAAAACCTATTAAAATACCTTTTCTCTATTAAAATTTGTTTTCTTATCGGTCACCACGCTCAAAAAGTGTAACTTGAATTAATATCAAAGAAAAAACTTGAATATCCCCATTCGACTTACAGGCCTTTAAAACCTATTAAATACCTTTTCTCTATTAAAATTTGTTTTCTTATCATTATTGTTATCTTATTCATTAATATCAACGAAAAACCTTGAATATCCCCATTCGACTTACAGGCCTTTAAAACCTATTAAATACCTTTTCTCTATTAAAATTTGTTTTCTTATCATTATTGTTATCTTATTCATTAATATCAACGAAAAACCTTGAATATCCCCATTCGACTTGCAGGCCTTTAAAACCTATTAAATACCTTTTCTCTATTAAAATTTGTTTTCTTATCGGTCACCACGCTGAAAAAGTGTAACTTGAATTAATATCAAAGAAATAACTTGAATATCCCCATTCAACTTGCAGGCCTTTAAAACCTATTAAATACCTTTTCTCTATTAAAATTCGTTTTCTTATCTTTCACCACGCTCAAAAAGTGCAACTTGAATTAATATCAAAGAAAAAACTTGAATATCCCCATTCGACTTGCAGGCCTTTAAAACCTATTAAATACCTTTTCTCTATTAAAATTTGTTTTCTTATCGGTCATCACGCTGAAAAAGTGTAACTTGAATTAATATCAAAGAAAAAACTTGAATATCCCCATTCCACTTGTAGGCCTTTAAAACCTATTAAATACCTTTTCTCTATTAAAATTTGTTTTCTTATCGGTCTCCACGCTCAAAAAGTGTAACTTGAATTAATATCAAAGAAAAAACTTGAATATCCCCATTCGACTTGCAGGCCTTTAAAACCTATTAAAATAACTTTTCTCTATTAAAATTTGTTTTCTTATCATTATTGTTATCTTATTCATTAATATCAAAGAAAAAACTTGAATATCCCCATTCGACTTGCAGGCCTTTAAAACCTATTAAATACCTTTTCTCTATAAAAATTTGTTTTCTTATCGGTCACCACGCTCTAAAAGTGTAACTTGAATTAATATCAAAGAAAAAACTTGAATATCCCCATTCGACTTGCAGGCCTTTAAAACCTATTAAATACCTTTTTGCTATTAAAATTCGTTTTCTTATCGGTCACCACGCTCAAAAAGTGTAACTTGAATTAATATCAAAGAAAAAACTTGAATATCCTCATTCGACTTGCAGGCCTGTAAAACCTATTAAAATACCTTTTCTCTATTAAAATTTGTTTTCTTATTACTATTGTTATCTTATCATTATTGTTATCTTATTCATTAATGTCAAAGAAAAAACTTGATTATAATCATTCGACTTGCAGGCCTTTAAAACCTATTAAATACCTTTTCTCTATTAAAATTCGTTTTCTTATCGGTCACCACGCTCAAAAAGTATAACTTGAATTAATATCAAAGAAAAAACTTGAATATCCCCATTCGACTTGCAGGCCTTTAAAACCTATTAAATACCTTTTCTCTATTAAAATTCGTTTTCTTATCGGTCACCACGCACAAAAAGTGCAACTTGAATTAATATCAAAGAAAAAACTTGAATATCCCCATTCGACTTGCAGGCCTTTAAAACCTATTAAATACCTTTTCTCTATTAAAATTTGTTTTCTTATCGGTCACCACGCTGAAAAAGTGTAACTTGAATTAATACCAAAGAAAAAACTTGAATATCCCCATTCAACTTGCAGGCCTTTAAAACCTATTAAATACCTTTTCTCTATTAAAATTTGTTTTCTTATCGGTCACCACGCTGAAAAAGGGTAACTTGAATTAATATCAAAGAAAAACCTGGAATATCCCCATTCGACTCGCAGGCCTTTAAAACCTATTAAATACCTTTTCTCTATTAAAATTTGTTTTTATCGGTCACCACGCTCAAAAAGTGTAACTTGAATTAATATCAAAGAAAAAACTTGAATATCCCCATTCCACTTGCAGGCCTTTAAAACCTATTAAATACCTTTTCTCTATTAAAATTTGTTTTCTTATCGGTCTCCACGCTCAAAAAGTGCAACTTGAATTAATATGAAAGAAAAAACTTGAATATCCCCATTCGACTTGCAGGCCTTTAAAACCTATTAAAATAACTTTTCTCTATTAAAATTTGTTTTCTTATCATTATTGTTATCTTATTCATTAATATCAAAGAAAAAACTTGAATATCCCCATTCGACTTGCAGGCCTTTAAATCCTATTAAATACCTTTTCTCTATTAAAATTTGTTTCTTATCGGTCACCACACTCAAAAAGTGTAACTTGAATTAATATCAAAGAAAAAACTTAAATATCCCCATTCGACTTGCAGGCCTTTAAAACCTATTAAAATACCTTTTCTCTATTAAAATTTGTTTTCTTATCGGTCACCACGCTCAAAAAAGGTAACTTGAATTAATATCAAAGAAAAAACTTGAATATCCCCATTCGACTTACAGGCCTTTAAAACCTATTAAATACCTTTTCTCTATTAAAATTTGTTTTCTTATCATTATTGTTATCTTATTCATTAATATCAACGAAAAACCTTGAATATCCCCATTCGACTTACAGGCCTTTAAAACCTATTAAATACCTTTTCTCTATTAAAATTTGTTTTCTTATCATTATTGTTATCTTATTCATTAATATCAACGAAAAACCTTGAATATCCCCATTCGACTTGCAGGCCTTTAAAACCTATTAAATACCTTTTCTCTATTAAAATTTCTTTTCTTATCGGTCACCACGCTGAAAAAGTGTAACTTGAATTAATATCAAAGAAAAAACTTGAATATCCCCATTCAACTTGCAGGCCTTTAAAACCTATTAAATACCTTTTCTCTATTAAAATTCGTTTTCTTATCTTTCACCACGCTCAAAAAGTGCAACTTGAATTAATATCAAAGAAAAAACTTGAATATCCCCATTCGACTTGCAGGCCTTTAAAACCTATTAAATACCTTTTCTCTATTAAAATTTGTTTTCTTATCGGTCACCACGCTGAAAAAGTGTAACTTGAATTAATATCAAAGAAAAAACTTGAATATCCCCATTCGACTTGCAGGCCTTTAAAACCTATTAAATACCTTTTCTATATTAAAATTTGTTTTCTTATCGGTCTCCACGCTCAAAAAGTGTAACTTGAATTAATATCAAAGAAAAAACTTGAATATCCCCATTCGACTTGCAGACCTTTAAAACTTATTAAAATAACTTATCTCTATTAAAATTTGTTTTCTTATCATTATTGTTATCTTATTCATTAATATCAAAGAAAAAACTTGAATATCCCCATTCGACTTGCCGGCCTTTAAAACCTATTAAATACCTTTTCTCTATAAAAATTTGTTTTCTTATCGGTCACCACGCTCTAAAAGTGTAACTTGAATTAATATCAAAGAAAAAACTTGAATATCCCCATTCGACTCGCAGGCCTTTAAAACCTATTAAATACCTTTTTGCTATTAAAATTCGTTTTCTTATCGGTCACCACGCTCAAAAAGTGTAACTTGAATTAATATCAAAGAAAAAACTTGAATATCCTCATTCGACTTGCAGGCCTGTAAAACCTATTAAAATACCTTTTCTCTATTAAAATTTGTTTTCTTATTACCATTGTTATCTTATCATTATTGTTATCTTATTCATTAATGTCAAAGAAAAAACTTGATTATAATCATTCGACTTGCAGGCCTTTAAAACCTATTAAATACCTTTTCTCTATTAAAATTCGTTTTCTTATCGGTCACCACGCTCATAAAGTGTAACTTGAATTAATATCAAAGAAAAATCTTGAATATCCCCATTCGACTTGCAGGCCTTTAAAACCTATTAAATACCTTTTCTCTATAAAAATTTGTTTTCTTATCGGTCACAACGCTCTAAAAGTGTAACTTGAATTAATATCAAAGAAAAAACTTGAATATCCCCATTCGACTTGCAGGCCTTTAAAACCTATTAAATACCTTTTTGCTATTAAAATTCGTTTTCTTATCGGTCACCACGCTGAAAAAGTGTAACTTGAATTAATATCAAAGAAAAAACTTGAATATCCCCATTCAACTTGCAGGCCTTTAAAACCTATTAAATACCTTTTCTCTATTAAAATTTGTTTTCTAATCGGTCACCACGCTCAAAAAGTGTAACTTGAATTAATATCAAAGAAAAAACTTGAATATCCACATTCGACTTACAAGCCTTTAAAACCTATTAAATACATTTTCTCTATTAAAATTTGTTTTCTTATCATTATTGTTATCTTATTCATTAATATCAAAGAAAAACCTTGAATATCCCCATTCGACTCGCAGGCCTTTAAAACCTATTAAATAGCTTTTCTCTATTAAAATTTGTTTTTAACGGTCACCATGCTCAAAAAGTGCAACTTGAATTAATATCAAAGAAAAAACTTGAATATCCCCATTCGACTTGCAGGCCTTTAAAACCTATTAAAATAACTTTTCTCTATTAAAATTTGTTTTCTTATCATTATTGTTATCTTATTCATTAATATCAAAGAAAAAACTTGAATATCCCCATTCGATTTGCAGGCCTTGAAAACCTATTAAATACCTTTTCTCTATTAAAATTTGTTTCTTATCGGTCACCACGCTGAAAAAGTGTAACTTGAATTAATATCAAAGAAAAAACTTGAATATCCCCATTCAACTTGCAGGCCTTTAAAACCTATTAAATACCTTTTCTCTATTAAAATTCGTTTTCTTATCTTTCACCACGCTCAAAAAGTGCAACTTGAATTAATATCAAAGAAAAAACTTGAATATCCCCATTCGACTTGCAGGCCTTTAAAACCTATTAAATACCTTTTCTCTATTAAAATTTGTTTTCTTATCGGTCACCACGCTGAAAAAGTGTAACTTGAATTAATATCAAAGAAAAAACTTGAATATCCCCATTCCACTTGCAGGCCTTTAAAACCTATTAAATACCTTTTCTCTATTAAAATTTGTTTTCTTATCGGTCTCCACGCTCAAAAAGTGTAACTTGAATTAATATCAAAGAAAAAACTTGAATATCCCCATTCGACTTGCAGGCCTTTAAAACCTATTAAAATAACTTTTCTCTATTAAAATTTGTTTTCTTATCATTATTGTTATCTTATTCATTAATATCAAAGAAAAAACTTGAATATCCCCATTCGACTTGCAGGCCTTTAAAACCTATTAAATACCTTTTCTCTATAAAAATTTGTTTTCTTATCGGTCACCACGCTCTAAAAGTGTAACTTGTATTAATATCAAAGAAAAAACTTGAATATCCCCATTCGACTTGCAGGCCTTTAAAACCTATTAAATACCTTTTCTCTATTAAAATTTTTTTTCTTATCGGTCACCACGCTGAAAAATTGTAACTTGAATTAATATCAAAGAAAAAACTTGAATATCCCCATTCAACTTGCAGGCCTTTAAAACCTATTAAATACCTTTTCTCTATTAAAATTTGTTTTCTTATCGGTCACCACGCTCAAAAAGTGTAACTTGAATTAATATCAAAGAAAAAACTTCAATATCCACATTCGACTTACAAGCCTTTAAAACCTATTAAATACATTTTCTCTATTAAAATTTGTTTTCTTATCATTATTGTTATCTTATTCATTAATATCAAAGAAAAAACTTGAATATCCCCATTCGACTAGCAGGCCTTTAAAACCTATTAAATACATTTTCTCTATTAAAATTTGTTTTCTTATCATTATTGTTATCTTATTCATTAATATCAAAGAAAAACCTTGAATATCCCCATTCGACTCGCAGGCCTTTAAAACCTATTAAATACCTTTTCTCTATTAAAATTTGTTTTTATCGGTCACCATGCTCAAAAAGTGTAACTTGAATTAATATCAAAGAAAAAACTTGAATATTCCCATTCGACTTGCAGGCCTTTAAAACCTATTAAAATAACTTTTCTCTATTAAAATTTGTTTTCTTATCATTATTGTTATCTTATTCATTAATATCAAAGAAAAAACTTGAATAACCCCATTCGACTTGCAGGCCTTTAAAACCTATTAAATACCTTTTCTCTATAAAAATTTGTTTTCTTATCGGTCACCACGCTCTAAAAGTGTAACTTGAATTAATATCAAAGAAAAAACTTGAATATCCCCATTCGACTTGCAGGCCTTTAAAACCTATTAAATACCTTTTTGCTATTAAAATTTGTTTTCTTATTACTATTGTTATCTTATCATTATTGTTATCTTATTCATTAATGTCAAAGAAAAAACTTGAATATAATCATTCGACTTGCAGGCTTTTAAAACCTATTAAATACCTTTTCTCTATTAAAATTCGTTTTCTTATCGGTCACCACACTGAAAAAGTGTAACTTGAATTAATATCAAAGAAAAAACTTGAATATCCCCATTCGACTTGCAGGCCTTTAAAACATATTAAATACCTTTTCTCTATTAAAATTTGTTTTCTTATCGGTCACCACGCTGAAAAAGTGTAACTTGAATTAATATCAAAGAAAAAACTTAAATATCCCCATTCGACTTGCAGGCCTTTAAAACAAATTAAATACCTTTTCTCTATTAAAATTTGTTTCTTATCGGTCACCACGCTAAAAAAGTGTAACTTGAATTAATATCAAAGGAAAAACTTGAATATCCCCATTCGACTTGCAGGCCTTTAAAACCTATTAAAATACCTTTTCTCTATTAAAATTTGTTTTCTTATCATTATTGTTATCTTATCATTATTGTTATCTTATTCATTTATATCAAAGGAAAAACTTGAATATCCCCATTCGACTTGCAGGCCTTTAAAACCTATTAAATACCTTTTCTCTATAAAAATTTGTTTTCTTATCGGTCACCACGCTCTAAAAGTGTAACTTGAATTAATATCAAAGAAAAAACTTGAATATCCCCATTCGACTTACAGGCCTTTAAAACCTATTAAATACCTTTTCTCTATTAAAATTTGTTTTCTTATCATTATTGTTATCTTATTCATTAATATCAAAGAAAAACCTTGAATATCCCCATTCGACTCGCAGGCCTTTAAAACCTATTAAATACCTTTTCTCTATTAAAATTTGTTTTCTTATCGGTCTCCACGCTCAAAAAGTGCAACTTGAATTAATATCAAAGAAAAAACTTGAATATTCCCATTCGACTTGCAGGCCTTTAAAACCTATTAAAATAACTTTTCTCTATTAAAATTTGTTTTCTTATCATTATTGTTATCTTATTCATTAATATCAAAGAAAAAACTTGAATAACCCCATTCGACTTGCAGGCCTTTAAAACCTATTAAATACCTTTTCTCTATAAAAATTTGTTTTCTTATCGGTCACCACGCTCTAAAAGTGTAACTTGAATTAATATCAAAGAAAAAACTTGAATATCCCCATTCGACTTGCAGGCCTTTAAAACCTATTAAATACCTTTTTGCTATTAAAATTTGTTTTCTTATTACTATTGTTATCTTATCATTATTGTTATCTTATTCATTAATGTCAAAGAAAAAACTTGAATATAATCATTCGACTTGCAGGCTTTTAAAACCTATTAAATACCTTTTCTCTATTAAAATTCGTTTTCTTATCGGTCACCACACTCAAAAAGTGTAACTTGAATTAATATCAAAGAAAAAACTTGAATATCCCCATTCGACTTGCAGGCCTTTAAAACCTATTAAATACCTTTTCTCTATTAAAATTTGTTTTCTTATCGGTCACCACGCTGAAAAAGTGTAACTTGAATTAATATCAAAGAAAAAACTTAAATATCCCCATTCGACTTGCAGGCCTTTAAAACAAATTAAATACCTTTTCTCTATTAAAATTTGTTTCTTATCGGTCACCACGCTAAAAAAGTGTAACTTGAATTAATATCAAAGGAAAAACTTGAATATCCCCATTCGACTTGCAGGCCTTTAAAACCTATTAAAATACCTTTTCTCTATTAAAATTTGTTTTCTTATCATTATTGTTATCTTATCATTATTGTTATCTTATTCATTAATATCAAAGGAAAAACTTGAATATCCCCATTCGACTTGCAGGCCTTTAAAACCTATTAAATACCTTTTCTCTATAAAAATTTGTTTTCTTATCGGTCACCACGCTCTAAAAGTGTAACTTGAATTAATATCAAAGAAAAAACTTGAATATCCCCATTCGACTTACAGGCCTTTAAAACCTATTAAATACCTTTTCTCTATTAAAATTTGTTTTCTTATCATTATTGTTATCTTATTCATTAATATCAACGAAAAACCTTGAATATCCCCATTCGACTTACAGGCCTTTAAAACCTATTAAATACCTTTTCTCTATTAAAATTTGTTTTCTTATCATTATTGTTATCTTATTCATTAATATCAACGAAAAACCTTGAATATCCCCATTCGACTTGCAGGCCTTTAAAACCTATTAAATACCTTTTCTCTATTAAAATTTGTTTTCTTATCGGTCACCACGCTGAAAAAGTGTAACTTGAATTAATATCAAAGAAAAAACTTGAATATCCCCATTCAACTTGCAGGCCTTTAAAACCTATTAAATACCTTTTCTCTATTAAAATTCGTTTTCTTATCTTTCACCACGCTCAAAAAGTGCAACTTGAATTAATATCAAAGAAAAAACTTGAATATCCCCATTCGACTTGCAGGCCTTTAAAACCTATTAAATACCTTTTCTCTATTAAAATTTGTTTTCTTATCGGTCACCACGCTGAAAAAGTGTAACTTGAATTAATATCAAAGAAAAAACTTGAATATCCCCATTCCACTTGCAGGCCTTTAAAACCTATTAAATACCTTTTCTCTATTAAAATTTGTTTTCTTATCGGTCTTCACGCTCAAAAAGTGTAACTTGAATTAATATCAAAGAAAAAACTTGAATATCCCCATTCGACTTGCAGACCTTTAAAACCTATTAAAATAACTTTTCTCTATTAAAATTTGTTTTCTCATCATTATTGTTATCTTATTCATTAATATCAAAGAAAAAACTTGAATATCCCCATTCGACTTGCAGGCCTTTAAAACCTATTAAATACCTTTTTGCTATTAAAATTCGTTTTCTTATCGGTCACCACGCTCAAAAAGTGTAACTTGAATTAATATCAAAGAAAAAACTTGAATATCCTCATTCGACTTGCAGGCCTGTAAAACCTATTAAAATACCTTTTCTCTATTAAAATTTGTTTTCTTATTACTATTGTTATCTTATCATTATTGTTATCTTATTCATTAATGTCAAAGAAAAAACTTGATTATAATCATTCGACTTGCAGGCCTTTAAAACCTATTAAATACCTTTTCTCTATTAAAATTCGTTTTCTTATCGGTCACCACGCTCAAAAAGTGTAACTTGAATTAATATCAAAGAAAAAACTTGAATATCCCCATTCGACTTGCAGGCCTTTAAAACCTATTAAATACCTTTTCTCTATTAAAATTCGTTTTCTTATCGGTCACCACGCTCAAAAAGTGCAACTTGAATTAATATCAAAGAAAAAACTTGAATATCCCCATTCGACTTGCAGGCCTTTAAAACCTATTAAATACCTTTTCTCTATTAAAATTTGTTTTCTTATCGGTCTCCACGCTCAAAAAGTGTAACTTGAATTAATATCAAAGAAAAAACTTGAATATCCCCATTCGACATGCAGGCCTTTAAAACCTATTAAAATAACTTTTCTCTATTAAAATTTGTTTTTTTATCATTATTGTTATCTTATTCATTAATATCAATGAAAAAACTTGAATATCCCCATTCGACTTGCCGGCCTTTAAAACCTATTAAATACCTTTTCTCTATAAAAATTTGTTTTCTTATCGGTCACCACGCTCTAAAAGTGTAACTTGAATTAATATCAAAGAAAAAACTTGAATATCCCCATTCGACTTGCAGGCCTTTAAAACCTATTAAATACCTTTTCTCTATAAAAATTTGTTTTTTTATCGGTCACAACGCTCTAAAAGTGTAACTTGAATTAATATCAAAGAAAAAACTTGAATATCCCCATTCGACTTGCAGGCCTTTAAAACCTATTAAATACCTTTTTGCTATTAAAATTCGTTTTCTTATCGGTCACCACGCTGAAAAAGTGTAACTTGAATTAATATCAAAGAAAAAACTTGAATATCCCCATTCAACTTGCAGGCCTTTAAAACCTATTAAATACCTTTTCTCTATTAAAATTTGTTTTCTTATCGGTCACCACGCTCAAAAAGTGTAACTTGAATTAATATCAAAGAAAAAACTTGAATATCCACATTCGACTTACAAGCCTTTAAAACCTATTAAGTACATTTTCTCTATTAAAATTTGTTTTCTTATCATTATTGTTATCTTATTCATTAATATCAAAGAAAAACCTTGAATATCCCCATTCGACTCGCAGGCCTTTAAAACCTATTAAATAGCTTTTCTCTATTAAAATTTGTTTTTATCGGTCACCATGCTCAAAAAGTGTAACTTGAATTAATATCAAAGAAAAAACTTGAATATCCCCATTCGACTTGCAGGCCTTTAAAACCTATTAAAATAACTTTTCTCTATTAAAATTTGTTTTCTTATCATTATTGTTATCTTATTCATTAATATCAAAGAAAAAACTTGAATATCCCCATTCGACTTGCAGGCCTTTAAAACCTATTAAATACCTTTTCTCTATTAAAATTTGTTTCTTATCGGTCACCACACTCAAAAAGTGTAACTTGAATTAATATCAAAGAAAAAACTTGAATATCCCCATTCGACTTGCAGGCCTTTAAAACCTATTAAATACCTTTTCTCTATTAAAATTTGTTTTCTTATCGGTCACCACGCTGAAAAAGTGTAACTTGAATTAATATCAAAGAAAAAACTTAAATATCCCCATTCGACTTGCAGGCCTTTAAAACAAATTAAATACCTTTTCTCTATTAAAATTTGTTTCTTATCGGTCACCACGCTAAAAAAGTGTAACTTGAATTAATATCAAAGGAAAAACTTGAATATCCCCATTCGACTTGCAGGCCTTTAAAACCTATTAAAATACCTTTTCTCTATTAAAATTTGTTTTCTTATCATTATTGTTATCTTATCATTATTGTTATCTCATTCATTAATATCAAAGGAAAAACTTGAATATCCCCATTCGACTTGCAGGCCTTTAAAACCTATTAAAATACCTTTTCTCTATTAAAATTTGTTTTCTTATCGGTCACCACGCTCAAAAAAGGTAACTTGAATTAATATCAAAGAAAAAACTTGAATATCCCCATTCGACTTACAGGCCTTTAAAACCTATTAAATACCTTTTCTCTATTAAAATTTGTTTTCTTATCATTATTGTTATCTTATTCATTAATATCAACGAAAAACCTTGAATATCCCCATTCGACTTACAGGCCTTTAAAACCTATTAAATACCTTTTCTCTATTAAAATTTGTTTTTTTATCATTATTGTTATCTTATTCATTAATATCAACGAAAAACCTTGAATATCCCCATTCGACTTGCAGGCCTTTAAAACCTATTAAATACCTTTTCTCTATTAAAATTTGTTTTCTTATCGGTCACCACGCTGAAAAAGTGTAACTTGAATTAATATCAAAGAAAAAACTTGAATATCCCCATTCAACTTGCAGGCCTTTAAAACCTATTAAATACCTTTTCTCTATTAAAATTCGTTTTCTTATCTTTCACCACGCTCAAAAAGTGCAACTTGAATTAATATCAAAGAAAAAACTTGAATATCCGCATTCGACTTGCAGGCCTTTAAAACCTATTAAATACCTTTTCTCTATTAAAATTTGTTTTCTTATCGGTCACCACACTGAAAAAGTGTAACTTGAATTAATATCAAAGAAAAAACTTGAATATCCCCATTCGACTTGCAGGCCTTTAAAACCTATTAAATACCTTTTCTCTATTAAAATTTGTTTTCTTATCGGTCTCCACGCTCAAAAAGTGTAACTTGAATTAATATCAAAGAAAAAACTTGAATATCCCCATTCGACTTGCAGGCCTTTAAAACCTATTAAAATAACTTATCTCTATTAAAATTTGTTTTCTTATCATTATTGTTATCTTATTCATTAATATCAAAGAAAAAACTTGAATATCCCCATTCGACTTGCCGGCCTTTAAAACCTATTAAATACCTTTTCTCTATAAAAATTTGTTTTCTTATCGGTCACCACGCTCTAAAAGTGTAACTTGAATTAATATCAAAGAAAAAACTTGAATATCCCCATTCGACTTGCAGGCCTTTAAAACCTATTAAATACCTTTTTGCTATTAATATTCGTTTTCTTATCGGTCACCACGCTCAAAAAGTGTAACTTGAATTAATATCAAAGAAAAAACTTGAATATCCTCATTCGACTTGCAGGCCTGTAAAACCTATTAAAATACCTTTTCTCTATTAAAATTTGTTTTCTTATTACTATTGTTATCTTATCATTATTGTTATCTTATTCATTAATGTCAAAGAAAAAACTTGATTATAATCATTCGACTTGCAGGCCTTTAAAACCTATTAAATACCTTTTCTCTATTAAAATTCGTTTTCTTAACGGTCACCACGCTCATAAAGTGTAACTTGAATTAATATCAAAGAAAAATCTTGAATATCCCCATTCGACTTGCAGGCCTTTAAAACCTATTAAATACCTTTTCTCTATAAAAATTTGTTTTCTTATCGGTCACAACGCTCTAAAAGTGTAACTTGAATTAATATCAAAGAAAAAACTTGAATATCCCCATTCGACTTGCAGGCCTTTAAAACCTATTAAATACCTTTTTGCTATTAAAATTCGCTTTCTTATCGGTCACCACGCTGAAAAAGTGTAACTTGAATTAATATCAAAGAAAAAACTTGAATATCCCCATTCAACTTGCAGGCCTTTAAAACCTATTAAATACCTTTTCTCTATTAAAATTTGTTTTCTTATCGGTCACCACGCTCAAAAAGTGTAACTTGAATTAATATCAAAGAAAAAACTTGAATATCCACATTCGACTTACAAGCCTTTAAAACCTATTAAATACATTTTCTCTATTAAAATTTGTTTTCTTATCATTATTGTTATCTTATTCATTAATATCAAAGAAAAACCTTGAATATCCCCATTCGACTCGCAGGCCTTTAAAACCTATTAAATAGCTTTTCTCTATTAAAATTTGTTTTTAACGGTCACCATGCTCAAAAAGTGTAACTTGAATTAATATCAAAGAAAAAACTTGAATAACCCCATTCCACTTGCAGGCCTTTAAAACCTATTAAATACCTTTTCTCTATTAAAATTTGTTTTCTTATCGGTCTCCACGCTCAAAAAGTGCAACTTGAATTAATATCAAAGAAAAAACTTGAATATCCCCATTCGACTTGCAGGCCTTTAAAACCTATTAAATACCTTTTCTCTATTAAAATTTGTTTTCTTATCGGTCACCACGCTGAAAAAGTGTAACTTGAATTAATATCAAAGAAAAAACTTGAATATCCCCATTCAACTTGCAGGCCTTTAAAACCTATTAAATACCTTTTCTCTATTAAAATTCGTTTTCTTATCTTTCACCACGCTCAAAAAGTGCAACTTGAATTAATATCAAAGAAAAAACTTGAATATCCCCATTCGACTTGCAGGCCTTTAAAACCTATTAAATACCTTTTCTCTATTAAAATTTGTTTTCTTATCGGTCACCACGCTGAAAAAGTGTAACTTGAATTAATATCAAAGAAAAAACTTGAATATCCCCATTCCACTTGCAGGCCTTTAAAACCTATTAAATACCTTTTCTCTATTAAAATTTGTTTTCTTATCGGTCTTCACGCTCAAAAAGTGTAACTTGAATTAATATCAAAGAAAAAACTTGAATATCCCCATTCGACTTGCAGACCTTTAAAACCTATTAAAATAACTTTTCTCTATTAAAATTTGTTTTCTCATCATTATTGTTATCTTATTCATTAATATCAAAGAAAAAACTTGAATATCCCCATTCGACTTGCAGGCCTTTAAAACCTATTAAATACCTTTTTGCTATTAAAATTCGTTTTCTTATCGGTCACCACGCTCAAAAAGTGTAACTTGAATTAATATCAAAGAAAAAACTTGAATATCCTCATTCGACTTGCAGGCCTGTAAAACCTATTAAAATACCTTTTCTCTATTAAAATTTGTTTTCTTATTACTATTGTTATCTTATCATTATTGTTATCTTATTCATTAATGTCAAAGAAAAAACTTGATTATAATCATTCGACTTGCAGGCCTTTAAAACCTATTAAATACCTTTTCTCTATTAAAATTCGTTTTCTTATCGGTCACCACGCTCAAAAAGTGTAACTTGAATTAATATCAAAGAAAAAACTTGAATATCCCCATTCGACTTGCAGGCCTTTAAAACCTATTAAATACCTTTTCTCTATTAAAATTCGTTTTCTTATCGGTCACCACGCTCAAAAAGTGCAACTTGAATTAATATCAAAGAAAAAACTTGAATATCCCCATTCGACTTGCAGGCCTTTAAAACCTATTAAATACCTTTTCTCTATTAAAATTTGTTTTCTTATCGGTCTCCACGCTCAAAAAGTGTAACTTGAATTAATATCAAAGAAAAAACTTGAATATCCCCATTCGACATGCAGGCCTTTAAAACCTATTAAAATAACTTTTCTCTATTAAAATTTGTTTTTTTATCATTATTGTTATCTTATTCATTAATATCAATGAAAAAACTTGAATATCCCCATTCGACTTGCCGGCCTTTAAAACCTATTAAATACCTTTTCTCTATAAAAATTTGTTTTCTTATCGGTCACCACGCTCTAAAAGTGTAACTTGAATTAATATCAAAGAAAAAACTTGAATATCCCCATTCGACTTGCAGGCCTTTAAAACCTATTAAATACCTTTTCTCTATAAAAATTTGTTTTTTTATCGGTCACAACGCTCTAAAAGTGTAACTTGAATTAATATCAAAGAAAAAACTTGAATATCCCCATTCGACTTGCAGGCCTTTAAAACCTATTAAATACCTTTTTGCTATTAAAATTCGTTTTCTTATCGGTCACCACGCTGAAAAAGTGTAACTTGAATTAATATCAAAGAAAAAACTTGAATATCCCCATTCAACTTGCAGGCCTTTAAAACCTATTAAATACCTTTTCTCTATTAAAATTTGTTTTCTTATCGGTCACCACGCTCAAAAAGTGTAACTTGAATTAATATCAAAGAAAAAACTTGAATATCCACATTCGACTTACAAGCCTTTAAAACCTATTAAGTACATTTTCTCTATTAAAATTTGTTTTCTTATCATTATTGTTATCTTATTCATTAATATCAAAGAAAAACCTTGAATATCCCCATTCGACTCGCAGGCCTTTAAAACCTATTAAATAGCTTTTCTCTATTAAAATTTGTTTTTATCGGTCACCATGCTCAAAAAGTGTAACTTGAATTAATATCAAAGAAAAAACTTGAATATCCCCATTCGACTTGCAGGCCTTTAAAACCTATTAAAATAACTTTTCTCTATTAAAATTTGTTTTCTTATCATTATTGTTATCTTATTCATTAATATCAAAGAAAAAACTTGAATATCCCCATTCGACTTGCAGGCCTTTAAAACCTATTAAATACCTTTTCTCTATTAAAATTTGTTTCTTATCGGTCACCACACTCAAAAAGTGTAACTTGAATTAATATCAAAGAAAAAACTTGAATATCCCCATTCGACTTGCAGGCCTTTAAAACCTATTAAATACCTTTTCTCTATTAAAATTTGTTTTCTTATCGGTCACCACGCTGAAAAAGTGTAACTTGAATTAATATCAAAGAAAAAACTTAAATATCCCCATTCGACTTGCAGGCCTTTAAAACAAATTAAATACCTTTTCTCTATTAAAATTTGTTTCTTATCGGTCACCACGCTAAAAAAGTGTAACTTGAATTAATATCAAAGGAAAAACTTGAATATCCCCATTCGACTTGCAGGCCTTTAAAACCTATTAAAATACCTTTTCTCTATTAAAATTTGTTTTCTTATCATTATTGTTATCTTATCATTATTGTTATCTCATTCATTAATATCAAAGGAAAAACTTGAATATCCCCATTCGACTTGCAGGCCTTTAAAACCTATTAAAATACCTTTTCTCTATTAAAATTTGTTTTCTTATCGGTCACCACGCTCAAAAAAGGTAACTTGAATTAATATCAAAGAAAAAACTTGAATATCCCCATTCGACTTACAGGCCTTTAAAACCTATTAAATACCTTTTCTCTATTAAAATTTGTTTTCTTATCATTATTGTTATCTTATTCATTAATATCAACGAAAAACCTTGAATATCCCCATTCGACTTACAGGCCTTTAAAACCTATTAAATACCTTTTCTCTATTAAAATTTGTTTTTTTATCATTATTGTTATCTTATTCATTAATATCAACGAAAAACCTTGAATATCCCCATTCGACTTGCAGGCCTTTAAAACCTATTAAATACCTTTTCTCTATTAAAATTTGTTTTCTTATCGGTCACCACGCTGAAAAAGTGTAACTTGAATTAATATCAAAGAAAAAACTTGAATATCCCCATTCAACTTGCAGGCCTTTAAAACCTATTAAATACCTTTTCTCTATTAAAATTCGTTTTCTTATCTTTCACCACGCTCAAAAAGTGCAACTTGAATTAATATCAAAGAAAAAACTTGAATATCCGCATTCGACTTGCAGGCCTTTAAAACCTATTAAATACCTTTTCTCTATTAAAATTTGTTTTCTTATCGGTCACCACACTGAAAAAGTGTAACTTGAATTAATATCAAAGAAAAAACTTGAATATCCCCATTCGACTTGCAGGCCTTTAAAACCTATTAAATACCTTTTCTCTATTAAAATTTGTTTTCTTATCGGTCTCCACGCTCAAAAAGTGTAACTTGAATTAATATCAAAGAAAAAACTTGAATATCCCCATTCGACTTGCAGGCCTTTAAAACCTATTAAAATAACTTATCTCTATTAAAATTTGTTTTCTTATCATTATTGTTATCTTATTCATTAATATCAAAGAAAAAACTTGAATATCCCCATTCGACTTGCCGGCCTTTAAAACCTATTAAATACCTTTTCTCTATAAAAATTTGTTTTCTTATCGGTCACCACGCTCTAAAAGTGTAACTTGAATTAATATCAAAGAAAAAACTTGAATATCCCCATTCGACTTGCAGGCCTTTAAAACCTATTAAATACCTTTTTGCTATTAATATTCGTTTTCTTATCGGTCACCACGCTCAAAAAGTGTAACTTGAATTAATATCAAAGAAAAAACTTGAATATCCTCATTCGACTTGCAGGCCTGTAAAACCTATTAAAATACCTTTTCTCTATTAAAATTTGTTTTCTTATTACTATTGTTATCTTATCATTATTGTTATCTTATTCATTAATGTCAAAGAAAAAACTTGATTATAATCATTCGACTTGCAGGCCTTTAAAACCTATTAAATACCTTTTCTCTATTAAAATTCGTTTTCTTAACGGTCACCACGCTCATAAAGTGTAACTTGAATTAATATCAAAGAAAAATCTTGAATATCCCCATTCGACTTGCAGGCCTTTAAAACCTATTAAATACCTTTTCTCTATAAAAATTTGTTTTCTTATCGGTCACAACGCTCTAAAAGTGTAACTTGAATTAATATCAAAGAAAAAACTTGAATATCCCCATTCGACTTGCAGGCCTTTAAAACCTATTAAATACCTTTTTGCTATTAAAATTCGCTTTCTTATCGGTCACCACGCTGAAAAAGTGTAACTTGAATTAATATCAAAGAAAAAACTTGAATATCCCCATTCAACTTGCAGGCCTTTAAAACCTATTAAATACCTTTTCTCTATTAAAATTTGTTTTCTTATCGGTCACCACGCTCAAAAAGTGTAACTTGAATTAATATCAAAGAAAAAACTTGAATATCCACATTCGACTTACAAGCCTTTAAAACCTATTAAATACATTTTCTCTATTAAAATTTGTTTTCTTATCATTATTGTTATCTTATTCATTAATATCAAAGAAAAACCTTGAATATCCCCATTCGACTCGCAGGCCTTTAAAACCTATTAAATAGCTTTTCTCTATTAAAATTTGTTTTTAACGGTCACCATGCTCAAAAAGTGTAACTTGAATTAATATCAAAGAAAAAACTTGAATAACCCCATTCCACTTGCAGGCCTTTAAAACCTATTAAATACCTTTTCTCTATTAAAATTTGTTTTCTTATCGGTCTCCACGCTCAAAAAGTGCAACTTGAATTAATATCAAAGAAAAAACTTGAATATCCCCATTCGACTTGCAGGCCTTTAAAACCTATTAAAATAACTTTTCTCTATTAAAATTTGTTTTCTTATCATTATTGTTATCTTATTCATTAATATCAAAGAAAAAACTTGAATATCCCCATTCGACTTGCAGGCCTTTAAATCCTATTAAATACCTTTTCTCTATTAAAATTTGTTTCTTATCGGTCACCACACTCAAAAAGTGTAACTTGAATTAATATCAAAGAAAAAACTTAAATATCCCCATTCGACTTGCAGGCCTTTAAAACAAATTAAATACCTTTTCTCTATTAAAATTTGTTTCTTATCGGTCACCACGCTAAAAAAGTGTAACTTGAATTAATATCAAAGGAAAAACTTGAATATCCCCATTCGACTTGCAGGCCTTTAAAACCTATTAAAATACCTTTTCTCTATTAAAATTTGTTTTCTTATCATTATTGTTATCTTATCATTATTGTTATCTTATTCATTAATATCAAAGGAAAAACTTGAATATCCCCATTCGACTTGCAGGCCTTTAAAACCTATTAAAATACCTTTTCTCTATTAAAATTTGTTTTCTTATCGGTCACCACGCTCAAAAAGTGTAACTTGAATTAATATCAAAGAAAAAACTTGAATATCCCCATTCGACTTACAGGCCTTTAAAACCTATTAAATACCTTTTCTCTATTAAAATTTGTTTTCTTATCATTATTGTTATCTTATTCATTAATATCAACGAAAAACCTTGAATATCCCCATTCGACTTACAGGCCTTTAAAACCTATTAAATACCTTTTCTCTATTAAAATTTGTTTTCTTATCATTATTGTTATCTTATTCATTAATATCAACGAAAAACCTTGAATATCCCCATTCGACTTGCAGGCCTTTAAAACCTATTAAATACCTTTTCTCTATTAAAATTTGTTTTCTTATCGGTCACCACGCTGAAAAAGTGTAACTTGAATTAATATCAAAGAAATAACTTGAATATCCCCATTCAACTTGCAGGCCTTTAAAACCTATTAAATACCTTTTCTCTATTAAAATTCGTTTTCTTATCTTTCACCACGCTCAAAAAGTGCAACTTGAATTAATATCAAAGAAAAAACTTGAATATCCCCATTCGACTTGCAGGCCTTTAAAACCTATTAAATACCTTTTCTCTATTAAAATTTGTTTTCTTATCGGTCATCACGCTGAAAAAGTGTAACTTGAATTAATATCAAAGAAAAAACTTGAATATCCCCATTCCACTTGTAGGCCTTTAAAACCTATTAAATACCTTTTCTCTATTAAAATTTGTTTTCTTATCGGTCTCCACGCTCAAAAAGTGTAACTTGAATTAATATCAAAGAAAAAACTTGAATATCCCCATTCGACTTGCAGGCCTTTAAAACCTATTAAAATAACTTTTCTCTATTAAAATTTGTTTTCTTATCATTATTGTTATCTTATTCATTAATATCAAAGAAAAAACTTGAATATCCCCATTCGACTTGCAGGCCTTTAAAACCTATTAAATACCTTTTCTCTATAAAAATTTGTTTTCTTATCGGTCACCACGCTCTAAAAGTGTAACTTGAATTAATATCAAAGAAAAAACTTGAATATCCCCATTCGACTTGCAGGCCTTTAAAACCTATTAAATACCTTTTTGCTATTAAAATTCGTTTTCTTATCGGTCACCACGCTCAAAAAGTGTAACTTGAATTAATATCAAAGAAAAAACTTGAATATCCTCATTCGACTTGCAGGCCTGTAAAACCTATTAAAATACCTTTTCTCTATTAAAATTTGTTTTCTTATTACTATTGTTATCTTATCATTATTGTTATCTTATTCATTAATGTCAAAGAAAAAACTTGATTATAATCATTCGACTTGCAGGCCTTTAAAACCTATTAAATACCTTTTCTCTATTAAAATTCGTTTTCTTATCGGTCACCACGCTCAAAAAGTGTAACTTGAATTAATATCAAAGAAAAAACTTGAATATCCCCATTCGACTTGCAGGCCTTTAAAACCTATTAAATACCTTTTCTCTATTAAAATTCGTTTTCTTATCGGTCACCACGCACAAAAAGTGCAACTTGAATTAATATCAAAGAAAAAACTTGAATATCCCCATTCGACTTGCAGGCCTTTAAAACCTATTAAATACCTTTTCTCTATTAAAATTTGTTTTCTTATCGGTCACCACGCTGAAAAAGTGTAACTTGAATTAATACCAAAGAAAAAACTTGAATATCCCCATTCAACTTGCAGGCCTTTAAAACCTATTAAATACCTTTTCTCTATTAAAATTTGTTTTCTTATCGGTCACCACGCTGAAAAAGGGTAACTTGAATTAATATCAAAGAAAAACCTGGAATATCCCCATTCGACTCGCAGGCCTTTAAAACCTATTAAATACCTTTTCTCTATTAAAATTTGTTTTTATCGGTCACCACGCTCAAAAAGTGTAACTTGAATTAATATCAAAGAAAAAACTTGAATATCCCCATTCCACTTGCAGGCCTTTAAAACCTATTAAATACCTTTTCTCTATTAAAATTTGTTTTCTTATCGGTCTCCACGCTCAAAAAGTGCAACTTGAATTAATATCAAAGAAAAAACTTGAATATCCCCATTCGACTTGCAGGCCTTTAAAACCTATTAAAATAACTTTTCTCTATTAAAATTTGTTTTCTTATCATTATTGTTATCTTATTCATTAATATCAAAGAAAAAACTTGAATATCCCCATTCGACTTGCAGGCCTTTAAATCCTATTAAATACCTTTTCTCTATTAAAATTTGTTTCTTATCGGTCACCACACTCAAAAAGTGTAACTTGAATTAATATCAAAGAAAAAACTTAAATATCCCCATTCGACTTGCAGGCCTTTAAAACAAATTAAATACCTTTTCTCTATTAAAATTTGTTTCTTATCGGTCACCACGCTAAAAAAGTGTAACTTGAATTAATATCAAAGGAAAAACTTGAATATCCCCATTCGACTTGCAGGCCTTTAAAACCTATTAAAATACCTTTTCTCTATTAAAATTTGTTTTCTTATCATTATTGTTATCTTATCATTATTGTTATCTTATTCATTAATATCAAAGGAAAAACTTGAATATCCCCATTCGACTTGCAGGCCTTTAAAACCTATTAAAATACCTTTTCTCTATTAAAATTTGTTTTCTTATCGGTCACCACGCTCAAAAAGTGTAACTTGAATTAATATCAAAGAAAAAACTTGAATATCCCCATTCGACTTACAGGCCTTTAAAACCTATTAAATACCTTTTCTCTATTAAAATTTGTTTTCTTATCATTATTGTTATCTTATTCATTAATATCAACGAAAAACCTTGAATATCCCCATTCGACTTACAGGCCTTTAAAACCTATTAAATACCTTTTCTCTATTAAAATTTGTTTTCTTATCATTATTGTTATCTTATTCATTAATATCAACGAAAAACCTTGAATATCCCCATTCGACTTGCAGGCCTTTAAAACCTATTAAATACCTTTTCTCTATTAAAATTTGTTTTCTTATCGGTCACCACGCTGAAAAAGTGTAACTTGAATTAATATCAAAGAAATAACTTGAATATCCCCATTCAACTTGCAGGCCTTTAAAACCTATTAAATACCTTTTCTCTATTAAAATTCGTTTTCTTATCTTTCACCACGCTCAAAAAGTGCAACTTGAATTAATATCAAAGAAAAAACTTGAATATCCCCATTCGACTTGCAGGCCTTTAAAACCTATTAAATACCTTTTCTCTATTAAAATTTGTTTTCTTATCGGTCATCACGCTGAAAAAGTGTAACTTGAATTAATATCAAAGAAAAAACTTGAATATCCCCATTCCACTTGTAGGCCTTTAAAACCTATTAAATACCTTTTCTCTATTAAAATTTGTTTTCTTATCGGTCTCCACGCTCAAAAAGTGTAACTTGAATTAATATCAAAGAAAAAACTTGAATATCCCCATTCGACTTGCAGGCCTTTAAAACCTATTAAAATAACTTTTCTCTATTAAAATTTGTTTTCTTATCATTATTGTTATCTTATTCATTAATATCAAAGAAAAAACTTGAATATCCCCATTCGACTTGCAGGCCTTTAAAACCTATTAAATACCTTTTCTCTATAAAAATTTGTTTTCTTATCGGTCACCACGCTCTAAAAGTGTAACTTGAATTAATATCAAAGAAAAAACTTGAATATCCCCATTCGACTTGCAGGCCTTTAAAACCTATTAAATACCTTTTTGCTATTAAAATTCGTTTTCTTATCGGTCACCACGCTCAAAAAGTGTAACTTGAATTAATATCAAAGAAAAAACTTGAATATCCTCATTCGACTTGCAGGCCTGTAAAACCTATTAAAATACCTTTTCTCTATTAAAATTTGTTTTCTTATTACTATTGTTATCTTATCATTATTGTTATCTTATTCATTAATGTCAAAGAAAAAACTTGATTATAATCATTCGACTTGCAGGCCTTTAAAACCTATTAAATACCTTTTCTCTATTAAAATTCGTTTTCTTATCGGTCACCACGCTCAAAAAGTGTAACTTGAATTAATATCAAAGAAAAAACTTGAATATCCCCATTCGACTTGCAGGCCTTTAAAACCTATTAAATACCTTTTCTCTATTAAAATTCGTTTTCTTATCGGTCACCACGCACAAAAAGTGCAACTTGAATTAATATCAAAGAAAAAACTTGAATATCCCCATTCGACTTGCAGGCCTTTAAAACCTATTAAATACCTTTTCTCTATTAAAATTTGTTTTCTTATCGGTCACCACGCTGAAAAAGTGTAACTTGAATTAATACCAAAGAAAAAACTTGAATATCCCCATTCAACTTGCAGGCCTTTAAAACCTATTAAATACCTTTTCTCTATTAAAATTTGTTTTCTTATCGGTCACCACGCTGAAAAAGTGTAACTTGAATTAATATCAAAGAAAAACCTGGAATATCCCCATTCGACTCGCAGGCCTTTAAAACCTATTAAATACCTTTTCTCTATTAAAATTTGTTTTTATCGGTCACCACGCTCAAAAAGTGTAACTTGAATTAATATCAAAGAAAAAACTTGAATATCCCCATTCCACTTGCAGGCCTTTAAAACCTATTAAATACCTTTTCTCTATTAAAATTTGTTTTCTTATCGGTCACCACGCTCAAAAAGTGTAACTTGAATTAATATCAAAGAAAAAACTTGAATATCCACATTCGACTTACAAGCCTTTAAAACCTATTAAATACATTTTCTCTATTAAAATTTGTTTTCTTATCATTATTGTTATCTTATTCATTAATATCAAAGAAAAACCTTGAATATCCCCATTCGACTCGCAGACCTTTAAAACCTATTAAATAGCTTTTCTCTATTAAAATTTGTTTTTATCGGTCACCATGCTCAAAAAGTGTAACTTGAATTAATATCAAAGAAAAAACTTGAATATCCCCATTCCACTTGCAGGCCTTTAAAACCTATTAAATACCTTTTCTCTATTAAAATTTGTTTTCTTATCGGTCTCCACGCTCAAAAAGTGCAACTTGAATTAATATCAAAGAAAAAACTTGAATATCCCCATTCGACTTGCAGGCCTTTAAAACCTATTAAAATAACTTTTCTCTATTAAAATTTGTTTTCTTATCATTATTGTTATCTTATTCATTAATATCAAAGAAAAAACTTGAATATCCCCATTCGACTTGCAGGCCTTTAAAACCTATTAAATACCTTTTCTCTATTAAAATTTGTTTCTTATCGGTCACCACGCTA
Organism: Salticus scenicus; assembly: GCA_963930645.1. Classification (NCBI taxonomy): domain Eukaryota; kingdom Metazoa; phylum Arthropoda; class Arachnida; order Araneae; family Salticidae; genus Salticus; species Salticus scenicus. Next base: position 293,615 of record CAWVNO010000361.1, read on the forward strand.
AAAAAGTGTAACTTGAATTAATATCAAAGGAAAAACTTGAATATCCCCATTCGACTTGCAGGCCTTTAAAACCTATTAAAATACCTTTTCTCTATTAAAATTTGTTTTCTTATCATTATTGTTATCTTATTCATTAATATCAAAGAAAAAAACTTGAATATCCCCATTCGACTTGCCGGCCTTTAAAACGTATTATATACCTTTTCTCTATTAAAATTTGTTTTCTTATCGGTCACCACGCTCAAAAAGTGTAACTTGAATTAATATCAAAGAAAAAACTTGAATATCCACATTCGACTTGCAGACCTTTAAAACCTATTAAATACCTTTTCTCTATTAAAATTTGTTTTCTTATCGGTCTCCACGTTAAAAAAGTGTAACTTGAAATTATATCAAAGAAAAAACTTGAATATCCCCATTCGACTTGCAGGCCTTTAAAAACATATTAAAATACCTTTTCTCAAAAAATAGAGTTAGGTCATTCAAATGTGGTACATCGAGGTTTTCGATACCTAGAAATCGATTGCGGATATTTTTGATATATTCTCATTGCGGATATATTCTCATTTATTCAATAAAAGAAAAAAATTTGTTTTCTTATCGGTCACCACGCTCATAAAGTGTAACTTGAATTCATATCTAAGAAAAAACTAGAATTAATATCAAAGAAAAAAAATACTGCGTAAATAAAATAAATAAATAATTATAATTGCATAAGTTGATGAAAAATGCTATGCAATAGCTTTACCGCGGCAGTCCCCGAGTGCCATACGTATTTTTTTTCTTTAAGCAAGGCTGAGTCACCATTTGTGTATTTTTTGTAATATCGCTTGTCAAAAACTGAAACCTTGCATATTTTTAGTTAAATGTTGGAGGTAATGATTCCTGATGAATTACCTCGACATTCTGAGCAATTTATATTTTATTTATTATTCAATTATTTGTGCCCTGTGCCATAAATGCAGTGTTTCTCTTTTCTTTCTTTCTTTTTTTTTAAAAAATTACTGGTTCATATATACATATTTATAAATATATATACAGGATGATTCTGAGGTCATGGGATAAATTTGAATAAAAGGAGAGGATATCACGAGAATTCAGAATTGTACAGGAATATGTGGGCGAAACTATATAGGAACCACATGGCATTTTAACCCTTTAAAAACCGGATGTTTTTGCATGGATATCAGCATGTCTCCCGAATTTTGCATTTTTTTTATATAAAGGTCTGCAAGTTAATGCTTACATAAATAAATATACATAAGTATGTTTTTTATCGATGTATTTTACTGCACTGATTGCATTAATATGAACATTGTGTATGATTTTGGGAAATAATGAATCATACAAGATTTTAAAAATTACACAGTAAGAGAAGTTATCAGGATTATTATTTTTTTTTTCTTTTTTTTTTTTGTTAAAAAATAATCAAAAACATCCAGTTCTTAAAGGAATAAAATGACTTTAACAGTCATAGGTTCCTATACAATTCTCAATCCTTATGATCTCCTCTACATCCCCTCCATGTTTGTCCCATGACATCAGAATCACCCTGTGTGTGTATATGAAATTTAGGTCTAGAAAATTTTTTATTCCAATAAACTATATTTCAAGTCTAGATATTATGATACTTGATTTTTAATTAGGTATTATTTAATGGTTAGTTTTTATTCCCATTATCCTTCAATCTTCGTAGCAAATTACTATTGTAGATGGCAGCACTATTCAAATATCTATTTTGAATATCTGAATCCAAAACAAAAAAATTTCTTTTTAGCTTGAATAGGTTTATGTCTTCTACTTCTTTACCTTTGCTCCATGATTCCTGGCTATTTTGTACAGACATTATATGTATTTTATTTTATTATTTATTCATTTTTTCCCCCATTATTTTCATAATATTACTGTAGATGGCAGCACTATTTATGTTACTATAAGTAATATGAATCCTAATTTACGTAAGGATTCAACCTGTTTAGGTTTGTGAATTCTCTATTTTGCTCCATGTTCATTGCTAATTTTGAGCCGACTAACTGTGCTTTTAACTAATATCTGCTTGTTAAATTTTACATGTGTCTCGTTTTTCATAAACTGAGTTGTCTCTTTTTCAATTATAATTTTTTATGTAATTTTTGGATTAATATTTGTAGTGGTGAGTTTATTTTGATCTACGTTTTTAAATGGTTATTGGATTATCATTTGTAGTGATGAGTTTTATTTTGATCTTCATTTTTTCTGGTTTTATTTACAATGGGTGTTTCGGGTCTGAGAACAAAGAAATTCGCTTTTGCTTTCTTTGTGACAGAAAAACATCCATTTTTTAGCATATTTGCATTCTACCAAGCCCTTGATAACATTAGAATGCAAATAATGCTTTTTTCTCATTCCAATTTGCTATACCATATTTTCCAGCGTATAAGTTGAAGTGGTTTTTTGGAGTTAAAGTGTGGAATTTCAGCTATATTCGCCATATAAGTCGATCTGATTTTCACGCACAAACTTGAATCATTAAATTCAAGGCGCACATTGAAACTCATGAATCGTCTAATCAGCCAGCGCGACACGGTTTCTCTTTTCTTCCTAGAGATTTTTAAAGGATTTTTTTTGCTTTTTACCCTCGACTTATACGCCGGAAAATACGGTAATTCATTTAGATTTTACTTTATTTCTTTTTTGGTTTGATTTGGGTGGTCTTCGTTTTTGATAATTGTTTGAATACTGAAATTAAATCATCTTTAAATTTCAAATGTTTGCACTGATAATATTATATTACTACATATATATATGCGCACACTTTATGTGTGATATGTGAAAAAGAAAAATACATAACAGAAAAATATAGTTTGGCCAATGTATTCTATTGCTTTGATACAGCCACAGTTGCCAACTTAGCACCTTTTGGATACCGGAAAATTAAATTTTTACTTTATTTGATGAGTGAAAACCCTTACAGTTCACTGATTAAATAAAATAAATATTTCCACTACATTTTTCTGGTAACCAAAAAGTGCTAAGTTGGCAACTATGGATACAGCATTGCCAACCATCCGATAAGTACAGTGCGCAGAGATTCCAAATTTCCGATTTAGGCAGGAGAATTCATACCAGAAATTTTCTGTAATAAATTTCATTTCATTTAATGGTGTAAAATTAATATGAAATATTACTCTAAAAAAAAATACTGCCGTGAGATCTTGTTTATGAATTAGAAACATTAACAAGTATAACAGTATACGATCAACAATGCTGTTTAGATACACAGTGAACTCTCGTTAAGACAGCCCTGTTTAAGATGGATTTCTCATTATTACGTACAAAAACAGAATCACCAGCTAAGGCCTATAGGAATTGCATGTAATAAACACTTTATGCATACAATTCATTCATTAAGATGGACATTTTTTTCTCTCAAAGCTAGAGAGTCAGTTCCCAAAATCTTTTCAAATTCATTTTTTTTTTTTTTTTTTTTTTTAACATGAAAAGGTGCAATAATAAAAGGGTTAATATCTTTCACTCTGCGCTAATACACCGTGGGATGTAAACAGTATTGATTGACAGCAACAGCAACAGCTGAGGTCAACAATTTGCACCTGTCTCCACTTCTATTGTGGAGACATAGCAAAGGATTTCATTATCAAGTTGTACTATATGAAGAAAAGAAGTTTTGTAAGTAAGTACTGGTTTTCCTGTGTTTATATTTTTAGTGAATAAAAGGGTTTGAGGAAACAAATTTTCATTCGTGTTATACTGTGTATGTGTACATAATACTGATTTTAGAGTTCATACAGAACTTCAGTTTATGAACTCCTGTTATAATGAACTCTTGTTAATATGGACAAAAACTGCCGGTCCTTGATTGTCCGTTTTAACGAGAGCTCACTGTATATATATTTACCTACATAATATACCACATTTCTGAACAAATATTTCAATTGTTGCGATACAGATTATTTTAATTTTTGTGATGCACAAGAGTTTTCATAGAGAAGTTTTTTTTTTTTTTTAATTACCCAGTTTCACAACTTATTCAACAGATTCCAACTTATCTATAACAGATGTGCCAATTTATTATGGGTTGTCTGTAACTTAACCTTTATGCTCGAATTTTCAAACAGTATTTTTCTGTAATAATTGCTGGCGATTAAATAACATGAATTTTACTATTCTTAAGTATAGTCAAGAAATGTACAGTCGGTAACAAAAGTCTCCGAACACTAGCAAAAATTTCTATATAAAAAAATTACACTTAATACAGTTTTGTTCAATAAATCCTTGTCGAATCCTGTTTTTAGACTGATTAAGAACAGGATTCGACAAGGATTTATTTAACAAAACTGTATTAAGTGTACTTTTTTCATATAGGAATTTTTGCTAGTGTTCGGAGACTTTTGTTATCGACAGTAGTTTTAGTTTGTTGTAACTTGGCACCTCCAATATGTAAGAAAATCAACCTGGAAAGATGTTTGTGAAAACTTTGACCAGACTGCATTGCTTTACATGTGATAGTTGGGTCTGGTACGATTTCCCGACACTCAGTTTCCCGACGCCACTTTCCCAACAGGTACGGTTTCCCGACAGCTCACATTCCCGACAACTCATTTTCCCGACAACTCACTTTCCCGACAGGTACGTTTTCCCGACAGCTCACTTTCCCGACAACTCACTGTCCCGACAGGTACGTTTTCCCGACAACTCACTTTACCGACAGGTACGTTTTCCCGACAGCTCACTTTCCCGACAGGTACGGTTTCCCGACAGGTACGTTTTCCCGACAACTCACTTTCCCAAAAGGTACGTTTTTCCGACAGCTCACTTTCCCGACAGGTACGTTTTCCCGACAACTCACTTTCCCGACAGCTCACTTTCCCGACAATTCACTTTCCCGACAGGTACGTTTTCCCGACAGCTCACTTTCTCGACAGCTCACTTTCCCGACAACACACTTTCCCGACAGGTAGGTTTTCTCGACAACTGACTTTTCCGACAGCTGATTTTTCTGACAACTCACTTCCCCGACAGTTCACATTCTCGACAGCTCACTTTCCTACAACTCACTTTCCCAACAGCTGACTTTCTCCAATGACTTATTTCTCGGTATTCCGCTTGTTTACAGATTTTTCTTAATAAGAAAGAGGATGGATTAAAAAATAATAAAAAAAATGCTGAATACGTAATTCTATTTCATTATTATTCGAAATGAATTTTAAATAATACTTTAATTTTTATTCAAGTAAAAAAAAAAATCGGATAAATAAATAAAAATAAAATTAATAATTAAATAATAATAAAATTAAAAAAAATAAATAAATAAAAATAAATTAAATAAATTAAAGTAAGTAAGTAATTGCCGAAACGTCAGTGGAGGCCCTCAGTTGAGACTGAAAACGGTTTTGGGCTCTGTCTGTGTGCTTGTCTGTCTGTCTGTCGTGCGATAGCGGCCGCAAGAATTCCGCTATTGACTTATAATTTGGTACACATGTTCATGTGCCCCACGGAATCAGCTGTAAAGTTTTGGGTGTATATTCCTGTTGTAATTCGTGCACAGGGACACACCAAAGTTTTTCTTATCATTGCGCCCTATGGGAGGAATTTGTATGTACCGCGATAGCGGCCACAAAAATCCCGCTATTGACTTGTAATTTGGTACACGTATTCCTAATCCCAACGGAATAAGTTGTATAGTGTTAGGTGTGTATTCCATTTGTCGTTCGTGTACAGGGACACGCCAAAGTGTTTCTTATCCTTACGGCCTATGGGAAGAATTTGTATGTACCGCAATAGTGACCACAAAAATCACGCTATTGACTTGCAATTTGGTACACATATTCATGAGTCCAACGGAATTAGCCGTATAGTTTTAGGTGTGTATTCCATTCGTAGTTCGTGTACAGGGACACGCCAAATTTTTTCTATCATTACGACTTATGGGAAGAATCTGTATGTACCGCGATAGCCACCGCAAAAATCAAGCTATTGACTTCCAATTTTTGCCGAAACGTCAGTTGAGGCCCTCTGTTGAGACTCAAAAAGATCTTTTGTTCCGTCTCTCCGTCTGTCTGTCGTGCGATAGAGGCCGCAAAAATCACGCTATTGACTTGAAATTTGGTACACATGTTCATGATCTCCACGAAGTTAGCTGTATAGTTTTAGGTGTGCATTCTGTTTGTAGTTCATGTACAGGGACACGCCAAAGTTTTTTTATCATTACGGCCTATTTGAAGAATTTGTATGTACCGCAATAGCGGCCCCAAAAATCACGCTATTGACTTGCAGTTTGGTACACTTGTTCATGAGCCCAACGGAATTAGTTGTATAGTGTTAGGTGTGTATTCCATTTGTCGTTCGTGTACAGGGACACGCCAAAGTGTTCCTTATCCTTACGGCCTATGGGAAGAATTTGTATGTACCGCAATAGCGGCCGCAAAAATCCTTCGATTGACTTGCAAATTGGCACACACGTTCCAGCTTTGCATATAAGTAGCTGTATAATTTTTATTGCAATATTGTTTATAAACTGTGTACAGGGACACGCCAAAAATCTTAACATTATGGCGTGTGGGGTGAATTTCGTTTAAATGCATTTTAATATCATTACTTTGCAATGAAGAAAATGAAACTAGCGTATGTGAGTAAGATGCTTAAACTTATGTTGTTTGAAGAAAATATGTGCTCTTAAGCTTTCTAATTAATGTACAGGACCTTACAAAAGTGTTCTGACAATATCACATAGTCCTCCAAACGATGTTAAATTTGAAACAATTATTAATTTTAAACGTAAAATAAGCTGAATAGTTTTTACTGATGTATATAATGTTTATTGTTTGTTTACAGAGACACACAAAAGAACTTCGTAAGATTAGAGCCTATGGAGAAATTTTTATTTAAGCGCGCACTTTAATGCGTTTATGCTGAATTGAACTTAATAAAATTAACATACATTATAAAGATGCTTAAAATCATGTTTACTCTTAAAAAACATTATGTATAGACTAAATAATTTATGGGATCACCCAAAATAATTCCGAGTATGTACTGTAATCATCGAAATGATGTCAAATTAGTTGAAAAATTAACGAGTTATAATTAAGTAGGTTTATTCTTATTATTGGCGTTTATAATGACTGTGGCTACTTTTCCGGGATACATAAAAGAATTTCGTACTATTACAGTCTATAGTCGGTATTTCCTAAAAAGTTATTTTAACTTGGTTACATTCCATCAAATTTAATGAAATTTTATTAGAATTTTAAAAGCATGATTTCCTGTTGAAAATTGTGGGCATATAGAATTGGAAATTAGTTTAAAGATTACGCAAAATATTTCCGATATGCTATGTGTTAGCCAATTTGGCCAATGTTGATATTGCAGAGTGTCTTAATATGCACAATGAAAACTCTAACTGTAAACTTGCATTAAGCAGACTCAAATGTGTATTCAGAAGATGCAACAAAAATAATGAGGACAAGTTTAAAAATAACAACTGTATTTATTAGAATAGAAATTCAACATATGTAAATGATTTTCAACAACAATACATTAGTATAGCAATTATCAACAACTTATCTCTGGCAACCAACAGCTCACTTGTAAACTATATTTTAACATACGTTGACCAGCAACTTTCAACAAACAAACTTCATAAAAACTTAACAAAATACCTTGAAACTTCAACATTTATAATAGACTTATTAATTTCAACTAAATTAAACTTTTAACCAACTTTAACTAAACTCAACAATTTAAACAGTCTTTAAAAACATAAATCTATCTGCAACTTTAACTATCATAGACTCTTTTCAACTTTAACGAAACCCAACAATTTAAACAGTTTTAAAAACATAAATCTATCTGCAATTTTAACTATCATAGACTCTTTTCAACTTTAACGAAATTCAACAATTTAAACAATCTTTAAAAACATAAATCTATCTGCAATTTTAACTATCATAGACTCTTTTCAACTTTAACGAAATTCAACAATTTAAACAGTTATAAACCTCCAATTAACTAAACAGAATTTAAAACTTAACTTCAAAAAAACAATATACATTTGCAAACTTAACATGTGATAAAACCCAAACGATGTCAACCGAAGTCAACAAACCACAGAGTCACAAAAAAACAACATACAACGACGTTACACCATGACTCAAGGTACCAGAAACGTTGAGATACTAAACATCTCTTAAAACATTTCTACAAAACTTAACAAAAAAACAACTTACGACATTTTGTGACTACCGGAAGACTCTGCCAAAAACCACGACGACGGGAAAAGGAATTTCATTTAATAGGTTTCACTATTGGTTGAACTTTAAAAAAACTACAGGCATCTCGGAGCTGCTCCAGCAGACAGCTACATGCAAAAGAAAACATTGAAGAACTGCCCACATCGCTCGCCGGTAAGGCCTTAAATACTGATCATCGGATCAGCACACTCAACCAATGGCAGCCCGCAAAAACTAGTTACCGCACTGCCATCTAGTGACGGCAATTGGCGATAGTGCAGTTAAACAGGTAAACCAGTGCGAGATGTTAAGAAACCAGTGAGCAATCAACCGATCGTCGTTAGCAGTAGTTCTCTAATGTAAACATAAACGGAAATTATTTAAAATAAAGTTTCCGGCCAACACGTAAGTAAATATGTTGTATTTAATAAGAAATGCCTTCAATAAAAGTTTAGACTATGTGATAGATAAAATATTTCATACCACAATTATACAATTTATTAATTAACCTCTTATTCTAGACTTTAAGTTGACTCAAAACGTTTGCCGGTTGAAAATACAACGTTAGTTCTTTATCCTTTATTACTAGTCAAAACCTCTAACTTAAGTAACAAAACACAATTAAACATTACAGTTATTAATAAAGAAAATAAAATAAAACCAACATTGACAAAAATTACAACATATTCCCCCCTCCATGTTGCTTTTTTTCTAGAGAGCAATTAGTTGCCAGGATTAAAAAAACGAGTGTTACCACATCCAGAGTGACAGTTCTTCAATAGAATCTGAAAGTAGTAGCACATCAGAAACAATTCTCAAAATATCAATAACACTATATCATACAAGAATCATAAGCAGCTCTTCAGTACGATCTGCTCCTAAAGTCCATTTTCAATAGTTATGCACTAGGAAAAATTCTCAAACATTAGTAGTAATATATATATACAATTACAATTTTCACTTTCTCATTGCAAACCCAATAAACATAGATATAATTAAGTACTTTATATGACATATATACAATTCATACACAATAAACATTTAAATGGAATATATACAATGATACAGACGAACACATAAAACATTCACATACGTACATGAGCGCCCATGCTTAACCATTCATACCAAATCATAAGAAAAATGTACAAATACCAAACACCACATTAGCAATGAGAAATAGAAAAAAAACCCCAAAAGAGGGAAAAAAAAAAATTATAGTTTTGATAGGATCCATAACCCGAAATTTAAACACATAATGTATTTAAAACGAGGAAAATTTAAACTGTAGTTACTATATAATTTAATACATGACTTTTAATTTTAATTATCTCTCAAAAATACTTTATCAATGAATTTATTCAAATTAAATTTTGTAATGGGTTTCGTGAATGGGTCGGCAAAGTTAGATTGACTAGAAACATATTTAAGATTAAACAAACCCTCAAACAACCATTCACGTATGAAAAACAATTTTACGTTTATGTGTTTCGAACGGTTGTTTTCAATTGGCGACTTCGTAAAGTCAATAGCCGGTTGATTATCAGCTAGGAGAAGTGGAGGGACATGTGAACCAGGAATTATACCAAAACTATAAAAATCCTCTAATATGTGGTCTAACCACATCAACTCTTTAACACATTCACACATAGCCACGAATTCACTTTCCATAGTGGAAAGGCTTACTCCACTTTCTTTAAATGTCCTCCAAGAGATGGGACTTTCATCAACAAAAACAATTTGTCCTCCCATAGACACGTAATCATCCCGGTTCATGGCGAAGTCAGCGTCTGAATATGCTATTAAATTAGAATTATGACATTTTAAATTAAGTTTATACTGCTTGGTATATGACACATATCCTAACAGTTTTATTAAACCGTTCCAGTGGGGAAGACCTGGATTACTTTGAAATTGACTAAAGATGTTTACAGCGTAAGCTATGTCCGGACGAGTCCTATTTGAAATAAATGATAAGCATCCTAAAACACTCCTATAGGGAAATTTAGTCATCTCATCAATTTCTTGCTGGTTTGCTGGACAGTCTTTCTTAGAATATTTAACCCCTTTAACTACTGGGAGTGAAGACACAGGAATACGAAATGAACTGAATCTCTCACAAACTTCCGTGATATATGACAACTGATATAATTGTACATTACCGTCATCATATGAGAACTCAACCCCCAAAAGTTTCTGAGTTCGTCCCAAAATTTTTAAATCAAACTTGCCTTCCAGACGTTTAATTATATTGTCAATTTGAACTTGCCTTTTCCCAAAAATTACTATATCGTCAACGTAAACCATCAAAACAATAAAATCTTTAAATTTATACGTGCAATTGCACCAATTAAATTTCTCAAAACCTAGGTCCAACAAAACACGATTTAATTCATAATACCACAAGCGTCCGCTTTGGTGCAAGCCATACAGTGCTCTGTCAAGTTTGCATACCAGATGCTCCTTGCCCTGAACTACATACCCAAAAGGTTGGCTCATATATATTTCCTCATCTAATGGGGCATATAAATAGGCACATTTAACGTCGCATTGTGTATTAAACCATTTCAAATTTGAAACTAAAAGTGAAAAGAAAAACCGGACCACTGAAAAGTTCACCACAGGAGAGAAGGTTTCATCGTATGTATCGCCTTTAATTTGACGGAATCCTTGAGCCACGAGTCTTGCCTTCAAGCGTGCGATGTTTCCATGCTCGTCCTTCTTTAAGGCATAGACCCAGCGATTTCCCAACGGAACTTTACCTTTCGGCAGTTCAACCAGGTGCCAAACCTTACGCTCTTTCATACTACTCATCTCCTCGTCCATGGCAGCTTTCCATTCAGCCTGTTGTTGAGATTTCATTGCTTGATTAAATGTTCTTGGAATAGACAAGTCTAGTCACTTGGGTTTACACCTGCGTTTCCTTTTAAACTTCGTCAACTGAGATGATGGTACGACAGCTTGATTCACCAACCCCTCAAACAAATTAGCACCAGAAAAATCAAACAAATCCGGGTCAAACACCACATTTTTACTTAAACAAAATTTCTGGACATCGGTAAGAGATCTTAGCCGTGTGTTAGAACCATCAGGATAATAATATATATCCACCCGTTTCGCATTGGGCCTAGGGACAGCCTTACGTCGCCACACGAGTTCAGATTGGGTCTCAGAAAGGGGACATACAGGTTCAACATTGTCCTCCTGGACATCCTCACCAACTTCTTCGGGCTCGCTCTGCACGATGATGTCAACAGGATCGGCTTTAGCACAATCAACTGGACCATCGGTGAGCAATTCCAAATCTGAAGATGAGGTGCCCAGTACAGCTCCACTGTCAGAACCATACAATTTATTGCCAAAAGAAACATTCAAGGTTTCGATGATCTTGTCCTCTTCCGGTAACCACACTCGGTAGCCTTTCGTCCTCAGAGCGTATCCCACTAACACACCCTTTTGGGACTTTGGTGAAAGCTTATGTCGCCGTTTTTGCTTTGGGACACCAGCATACACAACAAGGCCAAAAGGTTTCAAGTGTCAAACTGACGGTCTATGTCCAAAATACAGCTCAAACGGGGTTTTCTTTTCTCCACGGTGAACCACTCTGTTCCACATATACGCAAAATAGAGAACTGCTTCAGGCCAAAAACGAATAGGTAACCTACTATCCACCAACATTGCCCTTACACAATTTAAAGCTGTTTGGTTAAGACGCTCGCAAACCCCATTTTGTTCTGGAGAGTAAGTGTTCGTCAATTCATGAACAACCCCATTCTCATCACAGAAACCTTTAAACTCACTGTTCACAAACTCGGTACCGTTGTCTGTTCGAATGAACTTCAACTTTTTACCTAATAACCTTTCAGCACGAGCAATGTGGCGAACAAAAACTGAAAAAACCTGTGATTTATCATTTAAAGGGTAAATAGCAGTTCTTTTGGAATACATGTCAATAATTGATAAAAAAAAATTTCTCCCCCCTATAACCATTAATTTGGATAGGTCCCCAAATATCCATAAAAACTCTTTCTAAAGGACCATTACATTGAGTACCGTTAAATGACTTAAATTGAATTCTTTTCTGCTTTCCTAAGCGACATGGTTCACATAAAAACTTTGAAAATTTTAACTTAGGCAAGCCTTTTACACCATTGGATTTGCTAGTATGTATGACCAAATCCGGGCTTACATGACCAAAACGTGCATGCCATGCTTCAATATCATTACAGTTCGTATTATATGCATTTGCAACATTTGTAACTTGCTCTTCATTTTTATTTAAAATTCTAGGAAAAACATTATAAACACCATTACTTAGTTCAGCAGAAAAGATTCTTTTATTATCTTTGCCGACCACATCAATTTTACCCCCTTTACCAGAAAAACTAGCCCCATCTAAGTCCATTGCAGGCCCCGAAATTAAATTCTTTCTAAGTTTAGAGGAATAAAGCACATTTTTCAAAACATATGAATTACCATTATCAAAAGTTAAATTTACAGTACCTTCCCCTTCAATGGGGAAACTAACACCATCAACCGCAACATACAAATCTTCACCCTCTATAGAGGTAAAATCTGAAAAATACTCAATATTTTTACAAAAATGGTGAGATGCTGCGGTATCAAAAGCCCAACAGCAATCATCATCCACCTTGCTAAAATTTGCCTGAGCAACAAAATAATTTTTGGAAGAAAAGTTACGGCCGATGGCTTTAGTTTTATTTTTAGCTACAGATGACATAGGCTTCTTTCTAGAGTCATTTTTAGATGAGGTATTAAATTCATTCACTGGATGTTTAGGCAAAGTAACGCGACAATTTTTCCTTATGTGGCCCTGACGTCCACACCGGTAACATTTAATATTGGGAAAACTTCTAACATTAAAACTTGTATTTTGAATTTCAACTCTATGGTTTGAATTAGAGTCTCTCAACTCAAGTCGCGATTCTTCAGCAATCATTTCGGTGACAATTTTCTTAAATTCGAAACCCTCTTGCCATCGTAGAATATACTGCACTGCCGATTCAAACTTTGAATTCAAATTCTGTAGAAATTGATAACAGACATACGTATCATCCATTGGATGACCCATTTGCTTAAGCTCCTCCGCAATCTTAGATAGCCTTTGAGCATAAATATTTATAGATTCACCTGGTTTCATTCTACAGTTAAATAAATCATTAACAAGACGCATATGGTGAGCCCGTGAATCCTTCACAAAATTTTCTTTCAAAATTTTCCAGGCATCTACAGGACACGTACAGTCGTCTATTAAGCCCCGATACTCAGGAGTGATATTTAAATATATAGTTGATAAAGCCAGGCGCGATCGACTTTTGAAATCATTTATGCTTCCTTTACTAGCGACTCCCCCCTTTTCATCGGGTTCCGGCAGAGTCTCCATTCCAGCAACAATGTCCCATGCGTTCTTCTCTATTAGAACAAACCTTATATCTTTTACCCAAGTACCATAATTATGAGTACTGAGCTTCTCAATACCAGGTAAAACATTAACAGCCATTTCAAACAAACCTACCACCAAAGCTGCATCACAAAAAAACACAATACATGAGCTGCTCTCTAGCAAAAGCCCATAACCAATTATGTTAGCCAATTTGGCCAATGTTGATATTGCAGAGTGTCTTAATATGCACAATGAAAACTCTAACTGTAAACTTGCATTAAGCAGACTCAAATGTGTATTCAGAAGATGCAACAAAAATAATGAGGACAAGTTTAAAAATAACAACTGTATTTATTAGAATAGAAATTCAACATATGTAAATGATTTTCAACAACAATACATTAGTATAGCAATTATCAACAACTTATCTCTGGCAACCAACAGCTCACTTGTAAACTATATTTTAACATACGTTGACCAGCAACTTTCAACAAACAAACTTCATAAAAACTTAACAAAATACCTTGAAACTTCAACATTTATAATAGACTTATTAATTTCAACTAAATTAAACTTTTAACCAACTTTAACTAAACTCAACAATTTAAACAGTCTTTAAAAACATAAATCTATCTGCAACTTTAACTATCATAGACTCTTTTCAACTTTAACGAAACCCAACAATTTAAACAGTTTTAAAAACATAAATCTATCTGCAATTTTAACTATCATAGACTCTTTTCAACTTTAACGAAATTCAACAATTTAAACAATCTTTAAAAACATAAATCTATCTGCAATTTTAACTATCATAGACTCTTTTCAACTTTAACGAAATTCAACAATTTAAACAGTTATAAACCTCCAATTAACTAAACAGAATTTAAAACTTAACTTCAAAAAAACAATATACATTTGCAAACTTAACATGTGATAAAACCCAAACGATGTCAACCGAAGTCAACAAACCACAGAGTCACAAAAAAACAACATACAACGACGTTACACCATGACTCAAGGTACCAGAAACGTTGAGATACTAAACATCTCTTAAAACATTTCTACAAAACTTAACAAAAAAACAACTTACGACATTTTGTGACTACCGGAAGACTCTGCCAAAAACCACGACGACGGGAAAAGGAATTTCATTTAATAGGTTTCACTATTGGTTGAACTTTAAAAAAACTACAGGCATCTCGGAGCTGCTCCAGCAGACAGCTACATGCAAAAGAAAACATTGAAGAACTGCCCACATCGCTCGCCGGTAAGGCCTTAAATACTGATCATCGGATCAGCACACTCAACCAATGGCAGCCCGCGAAAACTAGTTACCGCACTGCCATCTAGTGACGGCAATTGGCGATAGTGCAGTTAAACAGGTAAACCAGTGCGAGATGTTAAGAAACCAGTGAGCAACCAACCGATCGTCGTTAGCAGTAGTTCTCTAATGTAAACATAAACGGAAATTATTTAAAATAAAGTTTCCGGCCAACACGTAAGTAAATATGTTGTATTTAATAAGAAATGCCTTCAATAAAAGTTTAGACTATGTGATAGATAAAATATTTCATACCACAATTATACAATTTATTAATTAACCTCTTATTCTAGACTTTAAGTTGACTCAAAACGTTTGCCGGTTGAAAATACAACGTTAGTTCTTTATCCTTTATTACTAGTCAAAACCTCTAACTTAAGTAACAAAACACAATTAAACATTACAGTTATTAATAAAGAAAATAAAATAAAACCAACATTGACAAAAATTACAACACTATGTAATTTTTTTTGTATGAAATTTGGTATTTATGAATTTCAGGGAAATAATTCAAGATCGTCGTTTATTAAGAATACGTATTGTTGCGTACTTGGACGTTCGTAAGTTGTCATAGAATGAAAGGTGAAACTTGCAAAAATTCAGTGATTTATTCACAAAAAGTTCCAGAAAAATACATATCTATAAACCAAGTATCAGCTTCAATTCAACCAGTAAACACAGCCTAAACAACAGCCGTTAACAGCAAAACATCAGTACAAACTGTTTAGCAATAACGCATAAAGCAAGTCTCATCCAAAGAGGCAGAAAGTAAAGCAAGCATTTGACGAAACACACAGATCTGAGACTGACCGCCTTGGCGAAAATAATGCTCCTTTTATACTTTTCTATCGAACACAGACTGTTCTGGAAAATTCTCGTATCTCATCAGCCAATGAGATTAGAGCATCCATATTTAGTATATCCCTAATAAGGATTTTATCGTCAAGGTCGCCAAAAAAATTGCCAAGAGGGAAAACAGTCGCTAAATTTGGCGCCAAATTCATTTCTTCCCTTATTGAAGCTTTTTAATGCGTTTTTAAGGAAATATTAGGCTATTTTAACGTTAAAACGACTAGAAATGCACAAAATTAGCATCTCATCAATTTACTAAACCTCTTTGAAAGAATTTATATAAAAGAATATGCAATTATTTACAATTCCGTTACACTTTATATGATATACAAATAGGTATACAAAGAGAGGTATAGCGGGGGGTTGAGGGGTGCGGCAGCCCCCCGTCTGGAATGTATCTGATTATGGTAACAAGTCGATCGAATCAATA
Source organism: Salticus scenicus (assembly GCA_963930645.1). NCBI lineage: Eukaryota > Metazoa > Arthropoda > Arachnida > Araneae > Salticidae > Salticus > Salticus scenicus. The sequence goes on from CAWVNO010000361.1 coordinate 309,847, forward strand.
TATACTATTATATAATAAGGGATAAATAAAAATGACCTTTTGAAGAATGTCTGATGCAAATAGGACGTTGAGGCTCCTGATCTACAGATCCACAAGTTAAATAAATTAGTTATTTAATTTTTGAAGATTGTATGTAGATTATTGTTAGAGAATAAGAATTTGGGCTTAATAAGTATTGTATTCTAAGTAAGAGGAAGCTGAGTGGATGGTAGCTTTTTGAATCAGTGGGTTCTTATTTTACTGTCCAAGTTGCTATCTCAACGACAAGAGAGTACAGTTTTTTTGTTTACTGAATTTTTTAGATCATGTGTACTTAATTTTCTGGTAAGTTTTTAAGCTAAATTCGTTAAGTAAAGGAAAGCAAGGAATTATTTAATTAATTAGAATTAAGCAAGTAAATAAAAATTGGTGCGGGTCAAAACTTGATGAGTACTAAAAAGAAAAGTGACAGGAAATAGTTCAAGGCTTAACAAGGAAAGTATTACCCACAATTGAGAATAGAAGTGCGTGTCAAAACTAGATGAGTACCAAAAAGACTAAGTTGCCGGGAATTGTATGCTGTGCGACCTGTTATGTCCTGCACTCTGGATAATATTGTACAAATTCAGTAAAGGTAATTAACATTATGGTTGCTTTTTGACACGCATTCAAACCTGTGACATTAAAAGAAGGTATTACTATACTTCCTTTGAAACCCTTGGACGGCCCCTGCCTGCCTGGGCTCGGCCAAGCTTAACGGGTTGGATGCCGTCCGCCGGAGCGAATAAATCGCCAGATCACCGCGTGGAAGCTGCTGGGCAGCAATGTAACTAGAACGCCAAAGCTCAGGAATTGCAGCACGCTCCAGATGTTAAGGAATTTGGAATAAGTGCACTAACTAGCTGAGAGTCGAAATAACCGGAATTATACAAACTTAAAACAATTTTGATTATAGGCAGGGAGGGGAAAAAAAAAAAAAAACGCTGGGGGAGCCGCTAAAGTTAGTTGTGCACACAATAACTAAAGCCGAAAGAGGAGGCCATTTGGAAAGGGGAAGAGGACAACACTTATGATTTGAGAAAGACAAGCTGAACGAGGGAGGAACAATGAGATAATAATAATAATAATAATAAATAATTACGTGAAACCACTGGGGGATGGAAGATAGTTTTGGGTGCATAGCGAAAATTTTGAAGTTTTTGAAGTGGCAAGGCCTAATCCTAATTGGGAGGGAAATTACTATGCGCAGGGAGGCCGAATGGAGAAGAGAAAGAGGGACCATCGCAATTTTGATCCACCACGGGGGGATGGTTCCCCGCGTTGGTAGCCCGACGACTGCTAAACGACCCCATCGAGCACTTGACGGTGCAGCACAGATTAACGAGGACCAAACACGGCCACACCCTCGTAAAAAAAAAAAAAAAAAAAAAAAAAAAAAAACCTTATACTTTGTATAAGGACGAAAAATTTTAAAAAGTGCATTTTCACCGTGTTCTGAGCTTTTTTGAACATGGCAGCATATTGCCACTTATTGAGAAACTTTATGCTTCATGATAATTAATTTCAGAAGTAAGAGTTTATTTTATCGCTCTAATCAATATATATTTTTCCCCCCCCTAATCTATTTCTTAAATCCATGATAATTTTGTAGCTTATTATTGAAATGCAGAACCATTTTCCACAAACTGACAACTTTTATGTTTAATAACACAATAATTTAAAAATTCATGATTCTCTGCCAATCAAAATAATGTGCTTTATTCAAAGAGGTTTACCAAAATATGCAATAATTTCCTAACCTGTTACTGAAATGTAGACGTATTTTGCCGCTAACAGTCCAAACATATGTTTGATGAAGCAAAATTTCAGAAATATTCTTATTTTGCTGCAAATCGGTGAATCTCAACCATTTTTTCAAGGTTATTTACATTGAAATATGTCATTTTGCAGCCTAATATTGATATATCAAATTATTTCACTGCTAATTAAAAATATTTAAAAAATATTTTCCATAATGCAAAATTATTTCTCCGCAAAAAAAAATAATTCAATTTTATGGCTTTCTTTAAAGGCTATTTACCAAATTACACGCTAATTTTGCAGCTCATCACTGAAATATGAAACCATTCATTGTTCCTATAGCCAGATAAAATTGAAAACTGTCTGCAGACATAAGTATTTGACCAAACACTTTCTGCAAAAAATCTGTGGGGTTATACAAATACATACAAGGGTTAAGGAAATTTTAGAAATTTTGGTTAATATCCGCGTTTGACCGAGGCTTTGAAAAAATAAACACAAGCGAAAGGATACAGTGTAAACAACTAGCGTCTGGCGAGCGCCGAAACTTTTGGATCTGGATGCACTCCACATAATAAATTCGTGTGCATGAGGGATTTAAACATTTTAGCTTTAAACTTTTTTTAAATTTATTATGAATAACGATGAAATAGAATATCTATAATTACAAAATACTTCTTTTATTTTAAATATTATCTAAATACTTTTTTGACGAAATGGGAAACTTTAAAAATAAAAATATTTTCTTCAAAAAAATAACATATATATATATATATATTGACGCTGGTTGGCTGACCAACATGAGCAATTCAAGCCTTGCAAGTAAGAAGTAAAAACCGCATCACGGCATTTTGGCCGAAGAAAAGCATGCAATTGGCGGAGTAATATAGTTCTATATTTAAAACAACTTTTATAAAAAAAAAATAAGATTTTCCTGAAAAAAAAAAAAAAAAAAAACGAAGACATTACTAGATTAAAAAAGATCCCATTAACAACATATATTAATTAAAATAAAATCGTTCGTGCCGTTTTAGAAATATTTTTCATGATTTTATTAAATTACTCAATCGTTTTTCCCCATTTAGCTTTTGAGATTTCATGTTTCAAAACATACTGTACGTTGAAATGTAAAAATTTCAGGATACATTAAGACTGAAGATAAAAGACTATTTTGAAAAGATTAGAACTAAATATCGCATATTTACTGAGATATTAAGTTTCGGCTTTTACAAATCTCTTTGATGTCATACTAGCCGTATATATGAGTTCGCAGTGTTCTGTTCGTCCTTCCGCTTGCGTCACTCGAAGAACTGCCTTTTTTCATGATCAAATCTTCAAAAATTGTTCAAAAGTCAATAATTTCCCTACCATAGCAACGCATGGAAAAGAGAAGATAAACGTGGAGGACGAAGAAACGAAAAATTTCCGTAAATCAAAATCCGAAAGATGCCCTAATTTTCAAATCAGTGTAAGATATACTCATTTTCAAATATGCCTAGAATTGAATAACATCAAATAGGATTTGGTTGATGAATTGCATTTATGATTCATTCGGTCGTAAAATAAGAATTAAAAACTTTAAAAACACATTTTTATTTGAAAAGCAGTTGTTTTCGGGCACTAGCCGGTTCGCGATGCTTGAAAAACTGTCCGAATTAAAATCCGATTAGGTGGCGCCCTCTCCTTAACAGTTTCAGAACCTACAACAGACTGTTTGATCGCCGTACAAACACCTTTTAAATATCGGACCGTAGCAATCCCTCGTGTGAAGGTGACTGCGAGCCTTCATCCGTTTCATAACCTGGAACAATCTGTTCACCCATGATACAAAGAACATTTGAAAATTCTGACCACTGGAAAGTCCGCTGGAGATTGCGGCGTCCTTATCAGATTTCCCAGTGGCTTTGCACACTTGTAAGTATGCACAATCGATTCGTCACAGTCCCAAAAAAAAAAAAAAATGCCGCCTCCCCATCTATCCTGTAATTTTTTCAGAGGTGAATGAGGAGGCGGCAAAAATTTTATACATTTGAAATTAAAGCACCGTTTACACGTTTTTCAAGGGGCTGTCGTAAAAGGTCGTATTAATGAAAATACGAAAAAGGGAAATTAAAATAATTACAAGGTAAAAAGAACTTTTTATATACCATGTTTTTAAAATGTTCCGTTGAATCATATAAACGCTCCCGATGTCTGCAGGGAGCAGAAATAATTAGCTACAAGTATTAAAAAAATGCATTGTCATCGTGTTCTGAACTATTCTAAAAGTGTCAAATGCCTACCTAGTCGAGAAGTTAGCTAAATAAATTTTCTTTTGAATTACATAAATGCTGCCGAATGCAGCAGGAACCCAAAACATTTGGCTAAAAGTATTAAAAAATGCATTATCACCGTGTTCTGAGCTATTCGGAAAGTTTCAAGTGTCTAGCTAGTCGGGAAGTTATATGATTGTTGAATCATATAAACTCTACCTAAGGCAGCGGGGACCCAAAACAATTGAGTAAAAGTATTAAAAAAATGCAATGTCACCGTGTTCTGGGCTATTCTGAAAGTTTCAAATGTTTAAATGTCTAGCTAGTCGGGAAATTATATGATTTTTGAATCATATAAACGTTACCGAAGGCTACAGGGACCCGAAACAATTGGCGGAAAGTGTTAAAAAATGGATTATTATCGTATTTTGAGCTATTTTAGCTTCTAAGTTTCAAATGTCTAGCTAGTCGGAAAGTTAATTAAATAAATTTTGTGTTGAGTCATATAAACACTACCGAAGGCAGCAAGTACCCGAAATAATTGTCTAAAAGTATTAAAAATGCATTACCTTGTTTTGAGCTATTCTAGAAGTTTCGGATATCTAGCTAGTCGGCAAGTTAGTTTAAAAAATTCTGTTAAATCATATAAACACAGTCGAAGGCAGCAGAAACCTAAAACAGATAACTAAAAGTATTAAAAAATGCATTGTCACTATGTTCTGAGCTATTCTGAAAGTTTCAAATGTCTGGCTTGTCGGGAAGTTAGTTAAAAATCGATTGCAATATTTGTACAGGACACACAAACAAACAAGAATCGAAGTTACTAAAATCATAGCAAAAATATTTCTTCAAATTTAATAACACTGTAGCAAAATTTATGTGGAACACTGATTAACAAAGATATTAAAGATACTAATATATATTAAATTGTAGTAGAATTCATAGTTAAAAAGAATAAAAAGTAAAACAAATAAAATAATGAAAAACTGAGTTTCCGGCAAATGAGTTGGCACGAAAGTAGGCTGTCAGGAAAGAGAGCAGTCTGGAAAGAAAACTCTGTGAAACGCACCTGCCGGGAAAGTGAGTTGTTGGGCCGTTTTGTACCTGTAGGGAAAGTGAACTGTCATGAAAGTGAGTTGTCGGAAAACTGTCGGGAAAGTGAGTTGTTGGGAAAACGTACCTGTCGGGAAAGTGAGCTGTCGGGAAAGTGAGTTGTCGGGAAAGTGAGCTGTCGGGAAAGTGAGTTGTCGGGAAACCGTACCTGTCGGGAAAGTGAGTTGTCGGGAAACCGTACCTGTCGGGAAAGTGAGTTGTCGGGAAACCGTACCTGTCGGGAAAGTGAGCTGTCGGGAAACCGTACCTGTCGGGAAAGTGAATTGTCGGGAAAGTGACCTGTCGGGAAAGTGAGCTGTCGGGAAACCGTACCTGTCGGGAAAGTGGCGTCGGGAAAGTGAGTGTCGGGAAATCGACCTGATCCCGTGATAGTTACATTACATTCAAACTTTAAGGTAAAATCAAAGCATTAGATCTAATGAAGAGCTCAAAGAATTGCACGAGTGCATTTCAGTAGCTTAATGTAAATTAGGCTAAAGTTCAAAACTTGCCTGCAGTTTGTAAAGATTTATATGTTTCCATTATGGACAGGAAAAATATGATCTTGTAATGATGCACAATATAAATTCTTTAAACTAATATCCCCATCAAATTATGCACTCTTGTCTGTTATACATTATGTACAAATTACCAAGCTTGCCTTTATAGGATTGTAAATAACAAAATTGCTCCTTGCTGGTATGGTTATGTCAAGCTAATAAATGCAGGGAAAAAAAAAAAAAAAAAAAAAAACTGTAATATGATAGTACAGTGGAGCACCGTTTATACGTTTTTCAAGGGACCATTCCAAAAAAATGTATAACTGAAAAAAACGTGCAACTGAAAATTCGTTTTAGCATTAATACACAACAAAGTGTCATATTAATAATAAAAGTCGAATAATTTTCATGATTTCCTTTACATTTATTCAACAAAGATATATTTTTAATTAAATTTAAAATATTTTTAAAAAGGTAGGATAAAAGATAATTAAAAATAGAGAAATTCAGAAAAATTACTCAAGATTTCAATTTTAATCTTTAAAGACCTTTAGTTCTCTAAATGAAGATGACATTTTTGCAAATGATTAAATTGGGGAAAAAAAAAAAAAAAACTTGTCTCTCTAACCGTAATGTCAAATAACACAACATAAGAAAAAAGAAAATCTTCCAGTATCTTAATCAAGTTGCCACCTACCAAGCAACCCAGTCCCCAACTCGTTGTTTGTGAAAATTTCTCTGACACCCCCTCCCCCCTTTCCTAAGGCTATCGATGCAGATCGCACTATAGTTCTAAGAAAAATTAATCAAACAAGATAAGAATAAAACACAGAGAGCATACTTTTTTTTTTTTAAAATCCTGAAATGAAACTCAAACTTGGGATTTTACAAGGAAAAAAAAAAAACGTATAAGTGAAATTAAGAATTTACTCGTGTGGTATAAATGAAATATTTTAACATTAGAACTCAATGGAATGATTTGGGACCAAAGTTGAAAAACGTATAAAAGGAGCTCCACTGTATAATGAACTTTATACTTCTTTAGAATTACTTATGAAAATTCTCACGTTGCTCTAAAAAATATAATTTACCTCTCCAACAAATGTTTTAGTAAAAAATGTGTTACGATGTATTCTACTTTCTGATCTTGTACTGAAAACTGAGGGAAAAAAAAAAATGCCATGGTATTATATTACCGCACTCTGAACATGAGAATTATATATTGGAAAAAGAAAAAAAAAAATCTGAAGTACATTAAACGTAAAATTTATTTATTTGATGTATATAACACAATGAAATGATAGAAAGGTAAGCAAAAGAAAAGCAGATTTATTACTAAAAATATATGTTGTATGCAATATTCCTTCATTTGAATAATTTATTGTTAAAATTTTGTTTATATAATTTATTTATACAGTTATAAAAAATATATACATAATCAATTAGCTAATTTTTAAATATTCTCATTGAATTGAGTAAACTGTACACCCATTCTCACAGATACTATATACTGTTGTTTGTTATCTTTTTCAATGTTATCACAGTTATTGTTTGTTTTCGTTAGCTGTGACCCTGCTCACCTATGCGCATGCGTGAGGTCTGCATTGATTTTGTTAAAATAGGGTAGAAGCGTAGAAGATGAGAGAATGTTTACATTTTACGAGTGAGAGATAAGTTGCGGTTTCTTTTTTCTTTTTTTTTCTTTTCAGGACATTATTGAATTTTGAGGCGATACTTCTTCGTTATATTCGTATAAAGGCAAAATGCTGATTTTTCCCCCTTGTAATTTTTAAATAAGTGTAGAAGATCAGTTTTATTCTTCGATGCAAAATAAAATCCGTAAACTTAAAAGTAAATGCCTGTTTTCTTTCTTCTTCTTTTTTTTTTTTTTTTCAGTTAAAATTATTTTTATTTGCTTACTTGATCTCTAAATTCGTACTATATCTGTCATACCTGAACACTTGTTTCATGCACTGATTATAGTAGTAAATTAATTAAAAATGACTTAAATTAGGTAAAATTTACATAATTCATTAATAAAAGAAGAGAAAAAGAACAACGTTTACAGTAGACTTTACCTGTAGTAAAAGTAATATATTTTTTTCTTTTAAATTATACTGCTAAAATAAAAATACCATATTTTTGGATCTCTATTTTACAGAAATTTACAGAAAATCGTATTTAAATCAAATCATTAGATTTTTTTATCATGATTATTTTACACCTTTTATTTTTCGCGCATATTGTCATATAAATTACATTAAATAAAATATTGTTAATTAAAATTAAAAATTAAACTTTAAATTCGCGTAAAAAGGTAAAATAAATATTGAAGACTCATAAAAAGAAAACGAACACGTGTAGAACGAAAAGCGCATTTGGCTAAGTGCTCATCTCATTCAACGCATCACCCCTTTTCCGAGTAGGATCGTTCCGCGAGAGGTAGACATGGTTTACGAAAACGGACAGTACTATTATTCATTTATTTATATATGCTAAACATTCTGTACTGAAATATGCAGAGACAAAAAACATTTTAATCTATCATGGAGCATTTTTAGTACCCCTATTTTTTCACATCCTATTTCTTAAAAGGTAATTTTCTTATTTAATCGTAATTATGATGAAAATTTTACAACAAATGAGGTGGTGGAAAAAGAGGGCAGCATCAATAGTGATCTAAAATAAATCAAAGTGTTGACATGACTGTATGTATCATCAACAACTCAATTTAACTGTTTTTTCATTAAATATTTTAGGGCCATTGTTCATTTAATTTGAAAGTAATGCATGTAAGGGAAAAAACTGACTTTATTTGTCTTTACTAATGAAATTTTAGAATCAAGAGTTTTAATCTTACTGACTGTAAATCATGTTAATATGAAAAGTGTGGGTTAACAAAACTGTTGAAATCATTATACCATCAGCAATATAATAACTCACATCATTAGCATTATAGATGTCGGCTTCTATACGTATGAAAACAATTATAATGCATGATTATATTTGGAGGTAAATGGAAAATATATGAAACTCAGTAGATATTCCATTTTATGAAAAATATTAAAAGTTATATTGTTACATAAATATTTGGCATCCTACTTAAAATGCCTATATTTAAAAAAAAAAAAAAAAAAAAAAAGTTATTTTTTATTTTTTACAGGTTGTTTAAAATTTTTTTTTCTTCTTCTTTAAAAGAATAAAATTATTTTTAGTCAAACTTCATTAACGTGAATTTCTTTTAACATGAACTGTTTCCACAATCTCCATCAAAATGAAGATTAGTTTAGTTGTATGAAGATTAGTTACTGACAGCATGAACTACTGATAACATGAACAAATTTTTTATCCCCCTTCCTTGAGATTCACGTTAACGAGGTTCGACTGTATTATAAATTTTTTATATTGTAATATTATCAGGCATGAGAGTGCAGAAAATAAAAAAAAAAAGAGGAAACACGCGTGTTCATAAAATTAATTTCAAATGAAAAATAACGCGCGCAGGGAAATCTATACAAATGTGTTCATAAAATTTATTTCAAATGAAAAATAATGCTCACAGGGAAAAACTATACAAAATATTTTTAAAGTGTCAAATTAAACTAAAAGAATAACACATCAACACAATAAAACATGTGTTTAAAAAAAAAAAAAAAATAGCTAGCAATCAACTTTTAATAACATTGACTGGTGATGGAAAATGAGAAGGGGGGGGGGGGGGGGATAAAAAGGAGTTCATGAGTGAGAAATATTAAACACAATTCTACTTTTTTGTGGGTTCTAGAATATCATAAAGTAAGTTTAAAATTAATATTGACATTTTTGTTGTGGATGGATAAATATTCAAAAATAAAAGGCTTCTCACAGAATGTTTGATCGGCGATGGTTAGAGATGGAAAAAAAAAAGGGGGGGGGGGGGGTGCAGGACAAAAAAAATTACATGAGTGTGAAATATTGAATAAATCTGTTCTTTTATATGTTATAAAATCCGATAAAGCATGCTTAAAATGATTATTCACATTTATATTTTGGATGGAAAAAGATTGAGAATCTAAAATTTTTCGTGGAGCGTTTGAATACTGATCATTATTGGAGTTTGATTTTAACAAAATAAAAAACCGCAAAATCAACGAAAATCACAAAAAAGCAGAAAATCGCGGATCTGCAGAAAATTCTCATGCCTGTATTATATACAGCATAATTATCAGTATATTGTAAAAAAGAGTGTGTGATGTTGGAGTTTTGTTTGGTGAAAAATTAACAAGTTGTTACATTATCAAATATTTACTGAACATGAAATTGTATAATCACACCATTTCCATGTGCAAATAGCTCAAGTTAACAGAGAATAATTTTTTTTAAAAGTGTTTAATGCATATCACAAAAAATAATTGCATCGCATTCACATACAAAAAACAAAAGATGAAGAAGGAAAATTTATCAGATTTAATAGGGTGCATCTTTCGTATCCACGAACAAACAGCGACCTTTACATGCAGAGAATTAATTGTTCAAATCCTTATTCTATCTCAGGAGTTGGATCAACAGCTTAGTTCCATGTACAGGATTTTCTGTTAAAAACGACTGCCATTTGACAGTTGAAACAATACTTGCAGCATTTTTATTAAAGAATTCTGTTGCTAACTGGATGAGCTCGGTTTCATAATGCTGCAAAGCTATCACAAGGCTGTCACAAAAAATGTCCACGGATAAATTTTCTTTCATGAAATTGACACATTTGGACCGGAGGTCCTTAACATCATACTTGTCTGCCGTTTTAAAGAGGCTGAAGACGTTCTCTTCAGTTATCAAAGTACCATCTCCACAATACAGGAAACACAGAAAGTCAGAAAAATTTGAAGGGTCGCAGTCTTCTATTTTCACAATGCCTGTTACTTTCTCATTCCATGGATCCCCAAAAGTAGCAGCAAAAACTGGAGATCGAACTTTTAGAATTGGTTTGTGAGCTGGGAATTCCTGACCTTTAACCTCCAGGACAACATCACAGTCCTCTTTGTTGAAAAATAATTCCTTAAGGTCTTTCAGAACTTTATTCTCTTCTGGGACAACAGGCAATTCTGATGTGCAAACTTTACCTTAAATAAATAAATTTAAAAAAAAATCAGTATGAGAACTTTATTTATTTAACTTTTTCTTTTTTTTTTACAATCTTGTATTATTATTATTATTATTACTACTATTGTTATTATTATTATTTATTATTTTGCTTATTATTTATTATATGCATAGTGAAAATACCTTAACACACTGACTGCTAACTTCGAGATAATCCAAAATTTTTTTTAGTTATCTAAGATGCTAACTACACAGGGTTGCTACACAAATCAGGAGAAAAAATTCCCCGAGTTTTCCCTGTCTCTTTTAGAAATAAAATGGATGACACGCAATCATGCAGCATTAGAATCTAACACGTTTAGAAATCAGTTGAACATATTTAGGGTTTATTAATTTTATTAACTTACTATAGTTGAAGAAAAAAACCATAATATATTCATTATAAAGCACTAAAATTTAAAAAAATATTTGATTATGAAAATTTTTTTCACTGTTTTTCCAAAAAATTTCAAAATTCCCTGAATTTTCCCTGTTTTTGCAATAAATTTTGAAATTCCCTGAGTTTTCCCTGTTTTTTTAATAGATTTTCAAATTCCCTGAGTTTTCCAGGTGCCGTAGCAACCCTGTACGAGTTCAAATTTTAGCTTATAATAACAACAGATGCTCCCTCCAGAGAATTTCTGATAAAATAAAACTTTACAAGACGGTCGTTTTTAACTTCCTACAAATTCTGACCACATAAGATAATGCAAAATCAACAGGGGGGGGGGGGAGAATTATTTTGAACCGACCCAGACCTTTGATTTTAGCACGGGAGTAAATAAAATACTGACAGCAAAATCAGTTATAAAGGCAGATAAAGACTCCAGCAAAAGTATCATCTATTAGCTGCTATCAGACGAAGTTCAGTATGAAGGACATTAGCACATATTTCCTCATCAAATAGTGTTTCATGAGGCAAACAGTCGAAATATTTAGTTTGATACAATTTTCCTCATGTTATATTCTTCATTCACAAACTTTTCACTGTTTGAATCTCATACAATACTTCTCAAAATGAACTTCTCTAATCAGAGAATCGCAATTCCAGAAAAAAAAAAAAAAAAAAAATTATAAAATGTCCATTTCTCAGCTATTTATCACCCGTTGGTGGAACAAAAAAATTTGAAACTTTTTTTTAATATTTTTAACAAAGACCTCTTTTTGTATTCGTCACACTAAAATAATTTAAGTAAGATTATATATCGAATAAACAAATGATTTTTATGGTTGTATTTTTCTAAAATACAAGGGTCATTTTTTAAGTAAGAACCGTTTTGTAATGGAGTAAGAGAAACTTTATTTATGAGCGTAAATTATATTACACACTAAAATATGAAAATTTTTTCACTTTTCAACATAGTCACCATTAACATTTAAACATTTGTCAAGTCGTGGCATCAGCTTTTGGATCCCATCATTAAAGAACTCTGCTGCCTGACCGTTAAACCAGTTAGTAACAGTTTCTTTCCACTTGCCATCATTTTCCAAGCGCTTTCCACCAAGAAATTCCTTAAGTTTTGGAAACAGGTGAAAGTCTGATGGTGTTAAGTCAGGGCTGTATGCTGGATGATCCAGCACTTCCCAATGAAATTATCATTGTTTTAGCGAATTTCCTCATGAACTTTTTGTCTCAAGTCTTCATTCATGACAGTAGGCCATCGAGATCGTTCTTCATCATGAACATTTGTCCTTCCTTCATTAAAAAGCCTACACAATTTACGCACATTTCCATCATTCATTATACCTTCACCATAAACTTCAACACGCTGCTGATGAATTTCAACAGGACGAACTTATTTACATTTAAAAACCGAATAACTGACTGAACTTCACAGTCGGCAGGATTACTGATTGACATGGCGACAAACGAAGCAGTTTAACCATACAACCAACACTGGCAGAGATATTAAATGTAATGGCAGTGTAGTGAGAGACTGGCAAAGAGTGGCCAACCTTAAATTGACCCCAGTGGCACAAAGTTTTGAAGCTGTCTGCAACAGAAAAAGCCTGAAAGCTGATGAGGACGGGGGTTAACATCAGTGGTGATCTTGTGCAACAATACACAAATACAATTTTACTACAAAATGATATAGTATAAACAATTGTATTCATTCAATTAAATATTTTATAGCAATGTTTGACACAACACAATATAAATAATACAAGTATTAGTTTTAGTTTTGATACAGAAACTTTTATAAGTGAATTGTTATCCGAAAGTTGCAGACAAATTTTTTTCTCAGTGCAGACAAAAACTGTCCGCAAGCCTTTTTTCTGTGTCCGCGACTATGTCGCCGTGTTTCTGCCACTGGGGAACTGACGTCACTTGACAGGATGCGCAGACACTATGCACAATCTGTTTTTACTTTTAAAATGACCCTCGTATATATGTATAATATAATGTTGATTTATTAAAATATTAAACCAATTTTTAATGAAAAATTATAGAGAGTTGAATGTCTTAAGCACTTGTTGAATTTAATTTATAATGTGAGGGAGAATATTGAAGACTCTTTGAATAACCAAAAATCCCCCCCAAAAAAAAGGTATCTAATAGAATTAGAATGCTGGTTGATATTAAAATGAGTTTAATTCGAAGATGTGATCCAATTCCATATTCATTCCATCAAAAGAAAGAGAAAATATTTTTTATGGTTGATGCTTTTTTTTTTTTTGGAGGGAGGATTGGGAAGGAACGTTAAAAGTAAAATCTAATTTTCGTAAAAATGTAGAAAAGAGTTTGTACTTCAGTAGTTGTTTTCGCTCGTTATTTTATTTTATTTTTTTAAATATTCATAATTTGACAAAATATATTAACTTTATAAGTAGAAATTAATAACAAATGCTAGAAACAATCAATAAGACAATTTACACGAATGAAAGTTTCGTTTAAATATTTGCACGTTATAACTGCGCACAACTTGAGTTTCAAATGCAAATAAAGGGGATTTCCAAAATATATCTTAACATTGTGTGTGTTGATTTTTAAACTTTTATTTTCAACTAAAAATGAAAAAGAATTTTTTTTTTCAAAATTTTACAATAAGATCTTAAAAGTTAACTAAAATTATAAATTAATAATTGGAATTTGCGAAATACAAAATTCAAAAGATTTTTCAAACATAATAAAATATTAAATACCTATACCCATAACTTAAACATATGTGATTTAAACTTTTGTTAATTATACAAAAAAAAAAAAAAAAGAAAAATTAATAAGTAAAATTTAATACTTTAAACAACAAGTTTATTTGATAATTTTAAAATTATTCAATATTATTCTAATCGGTAAACATTTGCTTAGTAAGCAATTTTCAAATTCATTAAAATCACTTGCACTTGGCAAGAAAGTATGTTGTTTGCCAATTCTTATGGTATTTTTGCCTTTTTCGCACCAAATACTCGAAAGTATTTCTTTAGTTTTTACAGATTCCTTATTGGGATTCCACCGATAAATTTGACTGATCTTATATAACAAAAGTAAGAAGTATAACTACAATTTTTTTTAGAATATTCTGAGTATGTGGTTTAAAAGGAGACTTTTCTTGAAAGGATAAAAAATAAAGAAGAATTTTTGTGTTATTTACCTGCTTCTTTTGAAAGGAACAACGATCTCGGTACATTCCGATCGACAAGATGTTCTTCACCCGAAATTTCTTCTACTGGTCCTTTTGCATCCAACTTACAAACAATTGAAGAATATGCCTAATTATAAAATAAGGAAAAAGAGTTGGTCACATTCAAGTTTGTAAAAATGAAACAGATCATAAACAAAGGAGTAAGGGATAGAATAGTTTTAGCTGTTGATTTTCAAGTATGTTTTATCAAACAATTTTTGTTACAAAATAATGTTAGTCTGCAAATTAAAATCTAAGCATATCAATGTATTTTTTGTATGCACCTGAAATAGGTACTGATTTTCTTTAAAGGAAATTTAAAACGAACATTTTATTACTTTCCGAACACTATAGTGAGGAAGTATTGTAATCATGTCAAAAATCAGAATTTGAGATTTTGATGTTTCTATACCTTTCGAGGTCCCCTGAGTCCGTTTTCACTATTTTTACGATGATGTATGTGTGTGAGTGAACACGCTAATGTCTAAACACTTTGTTTGAATAAGCTGAAAGTTGGTACGTATATTGTAAGTCACCATAGAACGAACCCTATAGATTTTGGTGAATCTAGCACTCATAGTTTTTTTTTACAGGGACACAAAGAAAATTCTTTACCATTATGACCTATGGGGCCAAATTTTTTAAAAGTGTGATAGCATCTAAACGCCTTATTAATCTGAGCAAAAAATCTGTACACATGTTATAGGTCACAGTTGCACCAACTGTATAGGGTTTGGTGAATTTAGCACTTACAGTTTTTTTACAGGGACACAGAGAAAAATTCTTTCTCATTATGGCCTATGGGACTAAATTTTAAAAAGTACGATAGCATCTAAACGCCTTATTGAATTCAGCTGAAAATTTATATGAATATTATAAATCACTGTTGCACTAACTATAAGCATTTTGGTGAATCTAGCATTTATTGGTTTTTACAGGGACACAACGAAAAATTCTTTATCATTATGTTCTTATGGGCTCAAAGTTCAGTAGCGTTCAATAAAACATCGTGTACTATATGGAGAAAAATACTCAAACACTCTATTATGGTTTTCTCTCTTTTGTTTGTTTAACAACTCCTCTTTCTTTACTTTATCTACAAAACTGTTAATTACTCAATGTTCGGAAAGTCGAGTGGAGTTATTCCAGATTCTTTTTTTTTTTTTTTTTTTTTTTTTTTTTTTTTTTTTAATGTGGTTTGCTAGCAATCTCCCAACTTACATTATGCACTACAACTACATATAATAAACATTTATATAATACATATATAATAAAATTATTTTTGATGATGTGGTCAGAAGGCATAAACTTGACCTGAAATCAAACGCCGACCAATTTTCTTATTTTAACAAACTCATTCATATGTCATAAGAATATCTTTAAAAGAATTGGTATTACAAGTGTGAAGAAAATCAACATAAAAGGTTTTTCAGACACTCATATCATTTCCACGATCTAAAACTAACCAGACTAATCAGGATTCCTGGCAAATAAAAAAAAAATCGTTAGATCTGTTTTTTAGTTACTGACTTTTGGTTCAGTCCTCATTTATAGCAACTTCGGAAATTCATCTTACACTAAAAATCTAAGACAAGGGTTGGAATTCTTAACAATGGCAACAATTTATTTACGATGGATAGCAAAATAGGTAGGCACAAGTTTCAGAGTTTTACTGTTCTTCATTGTATTCATTAACACTGTTTATAAGCCCCTGCAAGCAATGTAGAATCTGAGGATAACTTTAGCAGCAGTTGTTGTGTTTATAGTTTGAAAAGAGTAGTCCTACTGCCTGAAAAATCTTAGAAACAGTTCTACCATAGCCTCCTAAACTAGATGCCTTCCGCATTGCTCTAAAACTTTTCAACACTACAAGAAAAACATAGCCAGTAGGTAGCATGTGATACGGGGCATAAAGTTCTGTTTATATCCCATTATTCAACTGAGTTTCATTGTTATTTTACAGCTTATATTTTTATTAATTTAACAGATGTGAGAGGGCTTTTTTTTTTTTTTTTTTTTGAGTAATATTCAAGACAGGTACGTAAACTATATAAATAATTAGTACAGAATTACTAACCTCCGAATTTTTGAATATCAATATTTTTTCAAAGAAATATTGTTGTTTATTATCACAAATTCTGTGATTAAGGCGAAGATAAATTTAAAGGAATAGTGATATAAATATTCTGAAGGTTGACATCTTTATTAGTAAGTTCGATTTAACAAATAAAATTGTTATTTTAGAAATTTTTATTCATCAGTCTTGAAAATTCATTCCAGATAAATCGGAGTGGAAGGTTGATTTTTATACCAACTATATGAAAAATACCAGAGTTGGGAATCGAAGCAGTGGGCCCGGGTTTGATTCCTGACTCTGGTATTTTTCACATTAGTTGGCATAAAAAACAAACCTTCCACTGTGATTTATCTGAAAAAAAAAAAAAAAAAAAAATAGTTATTTTTATTAAAAAATGAAAGGAAATGTTTATTTATTTATACTGATGTAGGAAAGCAGAAAAATAACTTGTTCTTAGTTACTTTGAAGGTTTAGTAATGAGTTAATGTATAAACTTTAGTAGCTTTTGAATAAAACTATAAAATACTCCAAGATTAATTTATAAATTTTTAATACCACTATTTTTCAAAGACTTGTGTAAATGCGTATAAAAATTTGATTATCTCACTGAAATTGAAACAAAAATGTTGCGAATACTTAGAACAAAAAATAGATAACATTAATTTCTACTTTTGTTCTTTCTTAAAAAATTATAGGTTAAAAAATCCTGTTTTATAAAAGTATTCAATATTTTCTTGACCAACCTCTATTTTAAATAGTAATTTTCCTTTTGTTAAACCGAAGGTGGGACGCAAAATAATAATAATAATAATGTCACAAGTTTCACAGGACACACAGTATTCATTATATGTAATATACATTGTTTCTTTTAATTCAGGATTTGCGGGATAAACATTATGTACAATCATTCAAATACATTTAAATATGGCTTTTGATCATTTATACTTATAAATCATTTATATTTATTCCATATTATTTGAATTATGTATACAGGGTGGGAGGAAAGTTCTTGCACAATCTTTGTCAAGCTATTTTAGCCCAATATAAAAATGTATTTTGTGTATTTTTTGTTGATATTTATTACTTGTCCTTGCATTTTTATAAATTTGCAAAAATATTGCTTTTTCCAGAAATATGTCTACAAAAGATAAAAGAGCAGCAATAATTGGCCTTTGGAAAGATGGATCAAGCGTTGCAAGCATAAGTAAACTTCTTTTCGTACCAAGAAGAAGCGTTTATTATGCTATTAACCAATATAAACAGTCAGGTACATTCTGTGACCAACCTAAATGTGGTAGACCAAGGTCAGCTGACACATCAGCCAATAGGAATAAAATTAGAAACAGAATTCGAAGAAATCCTCAATGTTCTCTTAGAAAACTCGCTAAGGATCTTAAAATCAGCACTTGGTCTGTTAGAAACATCGTTAAAAACAAGCTAAATCTTCATCCCTATAAATTACGCAAGGCTCATTTTCTTAATGACAACCTAGCTCAAACACAATGCAAGGTGATAAAACACTTGATTCCAAATGGAAGACACCGTCAAGTTCTCTTCAGTGACGAAAATAAATTCACCATAGAAAGTACCTATAATAATCAAAATGATAGGTACTACTGCATAAAGGGACAAAAAACAATTTCAATGTGTCCGGATCCCACTATCCAGCCTCATTAATGGTTTGGGCAGAAATTCATTCTTCTGATAAAACTCCTCTGATTTTCTTGGATAAAAACGTAAAAATGAAAGCAAAGGATTATCAAAAAGATGTCTTGGAGCCAGTTAAAGTCACAAATATGGATGCTTGGTTAAAATCATCAATGAACAAAAGGAATAGAAAATAAAACTGAGGATAACAAAGTTAAATAAAAGAAATTAATGGTATGCAAAGAATTAAGTAACTTTCGAAAAAGCTAAAATAGTGCTTGCCTATTTTCGCTAAAATGCTAAAGTAATTTTTTTGCCAGGTTAAACCCTGATTAGAATATTACACAGCTATGGTTCTACAGTGGATTGATGGAGCTGTTCCATTGATGGGTGCTAAGAAAAGCTGCATCCCACTCCACATATTCATCAGACTTCTGACCTCCGGACTTTGATCTGATTCCTGAGCAGGGTTAGAAATAAGCGGTCGTCAGTCGCATTTTGCAACCAGTTTTTTCATTTTGACGCCTAGAATTCCAATCATAGGTGCCATATTGGACACCTGGATTTTTTCCTCATCATACCTAATAATTTTCCCAATCCCATCAGACTGTAAACAAGTCTATTTCAGTCAATTGAACCTAATAAAAACTGATTCAAGAAATCATATCTCTATGAAAGAAGTTGACGATTTGTTAATGATTAAATTAAACAGCCCTAAATTGGAAGATTTCTGCCCAGAAAATGCTATTAAATTGTGGTGGAATGATGTATCTTCTGGGTGAAGAATGAATTTGCGATTTTAAATATGTATGTTTAATATTGTCAATGTAATTTCATTCATTACAGAAATATGTTTTATACAATCTTGCATGTATTATTTACAAGTTGATGCTTTATTATTATTATTATTTTTAATATACATATTTAATTATAGATGGCACCTAGATTTTTCATTCTGATGCCCAAAAAATTTAATCCAGGCGTCATTTTGACGCCTAGTTTCAAAATTCTTATTTCTAACACTGTTCCTAAGATAAAAAGACCAGTTTGTGGCATTTGCTTTACAAATGTTCCAGACATTCATGAGGCATTAAAACGATCCATTTGAATTTTCAACACAACAGGTGCTGTTAAAAGCATCCTACAATTTCTACATTGCTGGCAATGAATTATACACAATCGATAGTTTTTTTTTTTTTTTTTTTTTTTTTTTTTAGATATCGACTTGTGATCCCATTTTCAGTATTCAGAGATGCCAACTTCTAATGACAAAAAAGCAGGTGATTTTTTAACAGAAATCAGGAGACTTTCTCCAACAAGAAAGTTTGTAAGAAAAATGAGTAAAATAATGCAAATTTAATTTTAAGTAAAGCTTTATAAGCTGAGGAGGTATTTACAAAGCATCAGTATTAAAATTAAATGAATAATGTATGTTTCTTGCAGTAAAAAAAAAAAAAAAACCCTCAGACATACAGTTCGTTGTTTAAAATTTAAGTCAAAATAGACAGATTTGGTCCTTCTGCTCCTAATATAAAACAATAAGAATCTTAATTATCTTTGTAAAAGAAAAGGTACTAAAGAAATGAAAATATCAGCTATATTCTAATGAAATTTGAATTATTTAAGTTTTCAACAGTATGGTATTTAAAGAAAAAAAAAAAAAAAATCTTTTGATAAAAAAACATTTTTCATTATGCAAAAACGAAAGTTAAAAATTTATTCTTAGCAAAAATGAGTTTCAAAGCATTGTATAGTAATTCACATTCAAACTGAACTTGATAAATTGCAAGGCAAGATAAATTTCAATTTTCTTTCAAATTTTTTTACCCAATCCCACAAGTTTTAACTCTTTAAAGACGAATACGACCCTTAACAGCTTTTGCAGCAAAGTACTGAGTGGGCCGTCTTCGGCCGGAAGGAGAGAATTTAGGGCTGACAGGTATGTATGGAAAAGTTTGTGCTTGGGGGAAATCCATCATAGAAAAGAACTCTTTTAATCCTTTTGTATGCACATTGTTGAGACAGGAGGGCGGATTAGAGATGTTAGATGATGACAATTGACAAGTGATGAATGCGAGGGGTATTAGTAGACATTCAGGATCCCACAGTTATTTTTCTTTCTTTTTTTTTTACTGTACCAATAATTCGTTTATGAAAACCAATTATTTACACACACATATCTATATATATATATATACATATCGTAAGAGGTTATTTGCTAAAATAAATATATTTAAATTTAGATAATTATATATTAATAATTAACTCTGCTTTTTATCATAAAAGATCATATTAAAGAAATATATTGAAATATCAAAGTTTTTACGGGAATATTATATGTAATAGTGAAAATTATTGTTTACTGAATTGAAGGGCACGTTGAATTATTTCATTATATCCAATAACATGATATGCATTTAAAAATGCACATGCTTCCTCTTCTTTTTTTTTTAAAAAATCTTACTAAATTAGATATGTAATCTGTTAGTCTCTGAAAGTTTGTTATTAAAGAATTGAATAGCATTGTAATCATTTTAATTTTTTACAGATAATCAGCTAGAATACAATTTTGCCTGCAAGTTCCAGACAACAGGGCAGAATGAAATTTTATTTAAAAAAAAAACTAATCTCTTTTTTTTTTTTTTCTCAAAATTACAAAATAGTTTCTAATAATACTATTGTTTGTTTTAATTTATCAACCAATTCTTTTAATAAGTAAGTAAAAATATTTCATATATTTATTTCAAAGTATAATATGTGCTATTTCAAATAATATGGTTAATTTTTCTGTAAACTTCTTCTTCTTTTTTTTTTTTTTTTTTTTTTTTTTTTTGAGAGAGAGAGAGAGGAGGGGGGGGGGGGGGATTGGAATATTTCTTTTTTACCACTTGATTAATTGCTTGAAAAAAAGAGTGTGAATAAAAAAGTTGTATTCTTTAAAGGTGTTTAAAGTAAGGTACATTGTGTTACCTGCTCTGCTTTGCATATTATTGTCATTATGTTACGGCAATAGAATGTTTATTCGAATTGGAAGTTGTTCGGAACACACACACACACACACACATATATATATGTGTTGTGGCGGTTGGGTGGGCAGATGTTTGATTACGGAGGTGGGGTGGTGTTGTAAGGCTGGATGGTTGGGTGGGATTGTGAAATAAAATTTAAAAAAAAAAAAAAAAAGTAGAAGGCTTGTTGCATTTGCTTTGTATTACTATGCAAACTTTCTTTTTCCAATAAAATTTCAGATTCTTCCTTTTTGAGTTGTCAACTACATTTAATATTCTAATTATACTGTTAAACACAATGTGATCAATCGGTGAATTTCACTGTTGCTACGTTGTTTCATTGGTGTTCATCTGCTTTGAAATTTTGCTTTTTTAAATCCATATGGTTCCTGTTCTGGTTGTGGCAGGCTGGGGGAGTGTTGCCGGCGTAAAACTAGTGTAACCCCACAGGCAAGTCACAAGTCTTGCCGCCTGCCTCCTTCTTCCTATCTTGTGTTTCTTGGGTTGTTTTTTCATTAATTTTGATAAGTTTATGGTTTTCAGTTAAGATTTGTTGTATTACTTTATTGATTCGTTTGTTTTGTAGGCTGTTAATTAATAGATCTGGTTTCTTTACATTAGTGTATTTCATCCACTGATGATTTTTTTTTTTTTTTTTTTTTTTTAATTTAAATCTTATTGGTCATTGGTGTTTCAGTGATCTTGTATCTGTTGCTTGGCTTCTACTATGCTTAATAGATCATCATTATTATATATATATGTTTTTTCCTAATTTTATATGCAAAGGATCACCTATAAATGTTCAGATGTAATATTTTTTAAGAAGTGGGATATTATATACAGTATAGCATATAGTATATAGGATTAATGTAGGACTTCGTGGGAGGTCAGTGTTTCTAATTTTTTTGGATAAGTTTATCATCTTTTAAGTAAAGAAAAAATAAAGTTTTTTTTTTAATGCAATATACTTTCACTTTTGAGAAAAAATATTATTTTTAAATTGTAAAATTGAGGTATTTAAAATTATAATTAAGACGCGAAATTGTTTTTCGAAATTTCATTTTAATTTATTTATTTTACTGTTAATAACATATGCATTTTAATATTTTTTTTACAAAATTGTTAAATTTAAGGAAATAAGTACAGAAATATCCATTTGCCTCTAATTGCCATATGGTGATGAAAAATTAAATGACTTGAATTACATTTTCACAATTATTGGAGAAATTAAAATGGACCCTTCATGAAAAGTATTGGACATAAAATGAAAAAAAAATTAATTGATTTTTTGATTTATATAAAGGTTTTTTACAGAATCTTTTACGGAAATTATTTTATTTAAAAAATCTTTAAAATCGGTAGAGAAAATTCACTAATTGAAATAAACAACTGAAAAAATTGTGAATTTGAGAGTAAGCTCAAAGTTTCTACCGGTCGCTGGCGAACAACTAAAATTTTTTATATTCAGATCTTCTCAAAATGGTTCTATAGAATTATATAATTACTTAATGGCATAAGAAAAGCTAATGGGAGCTGTATAAAGATACATTTTTGCTTTATTATTTTATTTGAGTATATGGAAAAGAAACTTATAAAAAGATTACTATTAATATACGTTAGAAAATCAATGTTTCTCTTGCATAACTGCTCATTGTTTTACAGACAAGAAATAAAATAATAATAATAATAATTTATTGCTTGATAAAAGCAAATATTAAATTAAATATCTTATTTAAAATTTGAGTGTTCCCTTTATAAAAAGGATCACTGGTTAAAAATTATTATCTCGAAAAGTTTCAATCAAGAAGACTATTTTAATAAGTACTTTCTTTCAAAATAAAAATTTCATCTAGTATGACATTAAGGGCACTGTCCCGAAAGCGTTTAGAAATGACGCGGTAGTATAAAACCTATGTAAAATGTCTAGAGAGATTTCTCATTCGCATTTTAATATTTTTGAATTCTGTTTTTTGCACATGATATTTGAGATCAAATCACAGTCCGCCAGTTTAATAAATTTTTGATTTGTGTTATTGTTTGATTGTGATTTTAACTGCAATTTTGGAAATTTGGAAAACTAGGGTATTGTTCTATTTATAACTTTATAAAAATAAACCCGGGAAATAGCCTTAAAAATTAAATTGCTCTCGGGAAACCTTAAAGTTCGAAGTTTTCAAATACTTTTTTTCCATAATTTTCACTAATTTCGTAGATCAAAAATCTTTCTAGAAATATTGTGAATTTTTGTGAAAATACTGAAAAATTCTTAAAATCTCCGCCTCACATCGGTTCCGCCCTTTCTCTGCTTGATTGATGAGACAGTTTCTCTCTCCCCTCAGTGACACTGGAGGTGATTTGTAGTGTGCAAGGGGATGTTCAATTCCTCCCTTTGCCTTTTTAGGCTATGATACAATTTAGAATTTTACTCTTAAAGGTTAAACAAAAGAAAAAAATACTTTATATATTTTAAAAATATAAAGACTTTTTTTTTTTTTTTTTCGGGAGAATGTAAAGAACAATCACAGGCAAAAAAGAAAAGCTAACAAAATAAATAAATAAACAAATAATTTTTATTATACTGGAAATTTAAAAAGAGAAAAATAAAGGTATTGGTATCGTTATCAGGAAAAAGTTACCAAAAAAATATTAAATTTTAAATGCTTGAAATTTAAAACGATAAAAAAATTAAGAACAAAAATTATTTGTCTTTTTACTTTTTTTTTGTTTTCGATAGAAGAAAGTTTTGGATTCGTAAAAATTTTATATTTCTGACTTGCAATGGTTTTGAGATATCCGGAATGTGATTTATGTATTTTTAGGAAACGTTTGTCTCTGTGTGTGTGAGAGATAAAAATTTCTTTCCAATTATATCTCAGGAACTACTGCTTAGGTTTACCTGTAAATTTATATGCAGTTCAACCTTGACATAAATTAAAGCCTATCAACTTTTTTGTTTTAATCGCTAAACAGGTGACGCTTCTACACAGCAATTTCCACAATATCAGAGAAGGCAGGAACTACTGCGTAAAATTTGATAAAATTGTATATGCAGGAACTACTGCGTAAAATTTAATAAAATTGTATATGCAGCAACTACTGCGTAAAATTTGATAAAAATGTATATATTGATGCACTTTGACCTGAGTTAATGCTTATTACATTTGGTGCCAATAGTTCAAAAGGTGGCGCTGTTGTAAAGCTAATTCTGAAATTTTAGGAAAAGCTTTATCTTAGGAACTAACACACACTAATAAACACGTAAACTAAGGCACGTAAACTAAACACGTAAAAGGCAATTCAAATTTTAGAGTGAAATAATTCGTTCAGTTTTAATGAAAAACATACATTTTTACTTTTTTTTTTCTATATGTATATATAGAGAAAGTATTGGATTCGTGAAAATTTTCGAACTACCGTTTTCGATGGATTTCCACGTTTTTGGAATTCCTGAATACTATTTGACTGTTTTTAGAAAATGTCTATCTGTCTGTGTCTATCACAAATTTTGTGGACGCTGTATCTCAAGAACCAATGAACAAAATTTAACCAAACTTGAAATTTAGTTGTACCTGGACATAAACTAGTGGTGTTTAGATTTGGAGGTCAGTCGTTCAATAGGTTGTGTGTGCTGTTAAAGTGTTTATTCTAAATTTTTAACATGGCAGTATAAGACAAAATTTCGTATAAATGTACATATGAGTGTCACTACTTTGTTCTATATTCTATAGAAAGGAGTATTGGATTCGTAAAAATTTTCGACTTCCGGTTTTTGAAGGAGTTGCACTTTTGAGAGGTCTAGAACACGATTTGACCATTTTTAGAAAATGTCTGTCTGTCCATCTTTCTGTATGTGTGTGTGTGTGACCAACATTTTGTGGCCACTATCTCCATAACTACTGCACAGAATTGTATATAAATTTATATGTAGATGTACCCTGACCTAAATTAGCGCCTATCAACTTTTGGTGTAAACTACTCAACAGGTGGCACTGCTATACACCGATTTCCGCAGTTTAAAGGAAGGCTATATCTCTGGTTTTATTGTGTATAATCAAACAAAACTTGATATATGAGAAGGCCATTAAGAGACATTGCGCTGCTGCAATTTTGATGCTTATCGGCCCATTGGGGGTGCTAATATACAGCGATTTTCACAGTTTAAAAAAAGGCTATATCTCAAGAACTACTGCGCAGAATTACATATAAATTTATATAGGTAATTCTGCGATGATATATATACACAAATTAGTGCCTGTCAACTTTTGGTGTCAACCGTCAACAGGTGGCGCTGCTCCACAGCGTTTATCGCAATTTAAGAGGAGGCTATATCTCAGGTTCTATTGCATATAATCAAACAAAACTTGATATGTAAGAAGGTTATTATGCTGTTGATATGAGATATTATGTTATTTCAATATGAATGCTTATCAGCGAACAGGTGGCGCTGCTATACAGCAATTTTCGCAATTTAAGTGGAGTCTATATCTCAGGTACTACTGCACAGAATTGCATATAAATTTATATATAGATTAACATTAACATAAATTAGTACCTACCAACTTTTGGTGTCAACTGCTCAACAGGTGACGCTGCTACACATCGATTTTCGCAGTTTAGGGGAAAGCTATATCTCAGGTTCTATTGCGTATCACAAAACAAAATTTGGTATGTGAGAAGGCAGTTATGAGACAATATGCTGATTCAGGTTGGATGCTTATAGGGAGATATGTGCCGCTGCTATACTGGAAATTTCTTCGATAACGAGAAGGCTATATCTCAACTTGTATGGCATATAACTATACGAAACTTTACATCTGAGATAACATTATAAAAACGAAATTTTTTAAATGTTATTTATAGACGATAAAACTGTCTTTCTTTGGATATTTTGTGTTAGTTTTCTCTAAGATGAAAATCATTTGCATTCATCATGTTAGATAATTTTAATAAATAATAGTTTTAATAAAATATTTACACTTAGTGAATTTGTATAGGGAAATATAGAAGAAAGTCTTGTGGTGGCCACTGCTACAGCATACTAGTTTTTGTACAGTTTTTGATCTTTGACATTTGATTTCCAAACATAAAAATATATTCATCAAGATATGACAAAATTTAAATTAGTACTTAGTAAATTACATTTTTATTTTAAACTCTTACTTAAATAGAGGGAATAACGGAACTATGTAATATTGTATTGTATTGTATTTTATTGTATTATTTTAAGAATAATTTCATCCATATGATAAAAGTTCGTTTTTTAAAACATTTTTGTTGAGTATTTGAAAAGCTTTAGAAGGACGAATTAACTTTAAAAAACGTTAAATACCTTTAACAATCCTTCATTTTTAGCAGCTTTAATTATTATATATTTCGACTACATTCGTAGTCGCCCTCAGATGTCTTTGCTGCACTATTGAAACGTGTCTTCATCTTCTTCCACATCACTTTCCCTCTTGCTTACGTCACTTTTCCGCCGGTACGTTTTTATCACCTGTTGCCAGTCATCTGCTATGATGCTATGCTCTCTCTCATTTACTGCAGTGTTAGAGGTTAATATCTCTAAAGCTTCGCGTTTCATGGCGTAGTTGTGTGAGTTGTAGGGAGCTATTTTAACGGTTTTTAGGGTATTAGGTATTATGGGGTTAGTTTTATGTGTGCGTGATAGGGCAGTGGAGCTTCTATTGTATTTTAGATCGTTAATATGTTCCATTTCTCTGTCCTTGATTTTTCTCTTCGTCATTCCGATGTAGGTTGCCGGTTTATTGTTATTTTCTAGATCGAACGTGATTTTGTATATTCCCGATGTTTCTTTAGGATCAATGAGGTCTTTTTCATTTCGGATTCTTTGAATGATGTTCTTATTGGGTTTAATGGGTATGTGTATATTATGTTTGGAACCTTCGTTTTTAATTTTGTTTGCTATGCCATTGCAGAATGGAATGGAGGTGGTGAACTTGGGTTTTATTTTTTGAGCGTCGTTAATTTTGTTGAAAGTTTTTAAGTGCTTTTTATAGAGTTTTTGAATCAGAGTTGCTGTATCCTGCACCTTTTGCTATGTTTTTTATGAATTTTATTTCAGTGTTGAGTAGATTTTTATTAGAGCAGATTAGGATGGCACGATCTATGTATGAGCGTATGGCGGCGGTTTTGTATTGGAGCGGGGTTTTACATTTGTTGTGAATAATTTCGTTATTATTAGTTGGTTTTCTATAGACTGTAGTATCAAGGCTATTATCGCGATTTTTAATGATTTTGACGTCAAGAAAATTAAGGCTATTATTTGTTTCGATATCGAGAGTAAATTTGATATTATTATCTAGGGTGTTTAATTTGTTTAGTAGAGCATGTGGGTCGATGTTGTTTGGGATGACGGCGAACTAGGGTGTTTATTTGGTTTTACAGAAGCCTTTATAAAATCCATACAAAATATAAATATAAACTATGATGACACACTCGTTAGTTTCGATGTAAAAGATCTGTACCCCTCAATAAACCTAAACGAAATTAATGATATAATACAAAACCAAATAATCAGCCACTACGGCAATAATAAAATAAGTGAAACTTTAATCTCAGCCAATAACCTCTTACTAAATAATTCATACTTCACCTTCAATAAAGATATCTACAAACAAACGAAAGGCGTGCCTATGGGATCCCCCATATCAGGCGCCATTGCAGAAATTAAACTCAGACATTTCGAAATATCCGCTCATGATATCATTAAAAACTGTAAATCATGGTTACGTTACATTGATGACGTGTTCGCCGTCATCCCAAACAACATCGACCCACATGCTCTACTAAACAAATTAAACACCCTAGATAATAATATCAAATTTACTCTCGATATCGAAACAAATAATAGCCTTAATTTTCTTGACGTCAAAATCATTAAAAATCGCGATAATAGCCTTGATACTACAGTCTATAGAAAACCAACTAATAATAACGAAATTATTCACAACAAATGTAAAACCCCGCTCCAATACAAAACCGCCGCCATACGCTCATACATAGATCGCGCCATCCTAATCTGCTCTAATAAAAATCTACTCAACACTGAAATAAAATTCATAAAAAACATAGCAAAAGGTGCAGGATACAGCAACTCTATGATTCAAAAACTCTATAAAAAGCGCTTAAAAACTTTCAACAAAATTAACGACGCTCAAAAAATAAAACCCAAGTTCACCACCTCCATTCCATTCTGCAATGGCATAGCAAACAAAATTAAAAACGAAGGTTTCAAACATAATATACACATACCCATTAAACCCAATAAGAACATCATTCAAAGAATCCGAAATGAAAAAGACCTCATTGATCCTAAAGAAACATCGGGAATATACAAAATCACGTTCGATCTAGAAAATAACAATAAACCGGCAACCTACATCGGAATGACGAAGAGAAAAATCAAGGACAGAGAAATGGAACATATTAACGATCTAAAATACAATAGAAGCTCCACCGCCCTATCACGCACACATAAAACTAACCCCATAATACCTAATACCCTAAAAACCGTTAAAATAGCTCCCTACAACTCACACAACTACGCCATGAAACGTGAAGCTTTAGAGATATTAACCTCTAACACTGCAGTAAATGAGAGAGAGCATAGCATCATAGCAGATGACTGGCAACAGGTGATAAAAACGTACCGGCGGAAAAGTGACGTAAGCAAGAGGGAAAGTGATGTGGAAGAAGATGAAGACACGTTTCAATAGTGCAGCAAAGACATCTGAGGACGACTACGAATGTAGTCGAAATATATAATAATTAAAGCTGCTAAAAATGAAGGATTGTTAAAGGTATTTAACGTTTTTTAAAGTTAAAATTTTTGTTAAGTTTTTTTTTTTTTTTTTTTTCCCAAAAATACCTAAATATCTTCATATAATATAAATATTAAAAAAAAAAAAAAAAATCCTCACTTCTTCCTGAACAGAAAGTTAAATACTGAAGCAGACATATCTTAACAAAATTACAAGTATTACCAATAAAAATAATAAGTTTTTTTTTTTTTTCCACCTCTGTTGCCATGTAAAACTAGTATGTTGACCACATGGCTTTCTTTTATATTTTCCTATACAAATTCCAGGGCTGCCAACAACTACGCAATTGGCGTAGTAACTACGCTTTAGCCTGCTTCTACTACACTCTACGCATCGTATACTTAAAGCTACGCTTCTCCTTTCCCCATCGTCATCTTGTTTACAACGAGCGAACTCCGATTTCACCACGGATTAAAAAAGTATAATATAAAACTAAATAGTGGCAGACACTGAAAAAAAAAATAAAAAAAACTACTATCTTTTTTCTTCTTTCTTTTTCTTTTTTTTTTTCCCTTGCACACATCTAGACAGAAATCCCAATCCAATCCTTATCAACTTTTAATTTTGCATTTCCAACAGTTGCCGCATAAAACATTATTCTTTGAATTTTATTTTTTATCTATGAAAGTGCTTCTTGAAAATATAAAAATAACAAAACTAACTTTTACAATCTAGTTGAAGAACCACATGCTTCATCGTAAATACTCATAAATAAATAGTAAAGGAAGAAAAAAAAAAAACCTTCTAGTGTTAGGCATTGCGTAATCGAAATATTGCTGACTCAGAACGGGAACACATATTTGTTTACATTAGCTGAGAGTGTGCTTAATTAAAACCGCAAGCACAGACACCGCAAGCTGAAAGGGGGGGAGAAAGAAACCGAATGCTATGATTATCTTCATGGCTATGATTATGCTGTATTTTGATTTTCATTTAAACTCTATCAATGTTTCAGTTAACTTAATGCTTAATAAGTCGCTAAAAAATAATACTTTCTAACGAAAAAAATTGTTTATTTTAATTATTTATCGATAAAAATAATGGATTCAAAATTACTGAACTTTAAGTACGATTGACAACGCAAGGAAACTAAGACCAGGAAGAGCTATCTTCCGTGGGAGACTTTCTAAAGTGTCTGAAGCCGTAATCACGCGAGTTTTGGAGAAAACAGTATAAAGTCGGACTTTAACGGAGGAATTGTCCACTGTAATAGGAAACTTTCTTAAGTGTTTTAATATACAAGTTTCTGAGAAAATCATGGTAAATTTCGAACTTTATCGTACGAAGTATCTACCGTTGGAGAAAGAAAAAGAATATTTTCTATGCTTTTTCTTAGGATAACTGAATACGCGATAACTTAGTTTTTATTGGGTGATTCTAAGAAATTTTCATATCTGAAAATGGGACTTTCACAAAAATCGCCGGATTTAAAATGGATTCATCACAAAAATAGCACAAGAAAATTGCGTATTTTATAAATCAGCCGCAAAAAATGACATTTCAGTAATTAAAAAAAAAGCTGATTTATGACTAAATAATTAGACATTTTTAGAAAAATAACATCTATTTTAGCAATTAGTTTACGATTACGTAATTTTGAAAATTAGCTGTAAAATAATTCCGTATTTCTATAAAAAGCCACAAAATTATACTTATAATGTAAATCATGTTTGAAAAAATCAAGAAATTCATCGATTAGCATCAAAATAAAGCCTTTTTCAGCGATTAAACATAAATTTTATTAATTAGCGGCGGAATGATTGCGTATTTCCGTCATCGGCTACAAAAATATCGCGATTTACTGAAATCAACTGGGGAAAAAAAAAAAAAACCTTTATTGGCTAGCAGCCAAATGATAGCATATAAAACGTAAATTTTTGATTATTAGTGGGTAAGCGATCCCGTATTAGCGAAAACTACTTCAAAATTATTCCCGATTTCCGAGATTACACTTTGAAAAAAAAAAAAAATAAATAAATAAAATAAAATGCAAATTTCACTGATTAGTGGCAAAATAGTTGAGTATTTAAGATTCAGCTTTCAGATGAACGTATTTTGCACAAATTAGTAGCTAAATAATAGCGTGTTTCGGCAATCGGCCGCATAATAATCGCGTATTTTAGGATTTACCTTTAAAGAAGAGTGAATTTTATCAATTAGAGCAAAATTACAGTATATATTAGCAATTATTTGCTATTAAACGTAGATTTTGTAAATTTGCAGTGAGATAATTACGAATTTCGGCAATCGGTCGTAAAAATATTGCGAATTCTGTCAAATACGAGAAGAATAGCATATTTATTTAATTAATGATAAAAACGTAATTCTACCCCCCCCCCTCTACGGAAACTCGATTTTTTAGGTATATTTAGCAATAATCTTAAGGGGGAAAAAAAGTTTCAGAAAAGTTGATGGCTGTCAGTTTGCACTGAAATTGAATTTAATGTTGTACAATTTCAATCCTTTTCCATCCTTAATAACAATGATTATTTTATTGTAGATTCAGTTTTATTACATTTTCTAATATCTAAACTATTAAAATTGTTCATTATTTTGACTTTTGTTACTCCAAAAATTTAAGATTTTGTTTAAAAAAATCCAATTTTTGTATCTGTTTGAAGTATAGCATTGAAATTATTTTCACATCAATTGTCTTGTTCTTGAAATTAAACAAGTTTCTTTTGAATAGGCATGCACTAAATGTTTGATTATTACTGAATAATGAATATTCAGTATACTGAATAACTAAAAATTTGATGCATACCTACATCTTACCTTTTTTTTTTTTCTTTACTTAATTTCATATGATTATTGCTAATTTATTTTTGTTAGTAGTTTCTTTCTTTCTTTCTTTTTCTTTTTTAATTTTTAAAATTGCTCCTCAAAGTAGCCGAAATGCTCCTCAAAATTTCTCTGAATACTCCTCAAACTGTTTTTGAAAAGTTGGCAACCCTGCATATTAGTGTATTATATTAGAATTAGTGTATTTTCATGTATCCATGTTAATATAAAAAGTAAATTTGGATAAAATTTCTATTATTTTTGAATGTTTGATTATTAAAAATCAACAAATTTCAGAAAGTAAGTCATAATGTAAACAAAAGATTTTATGCTTATTTATATTTTAAGTATTTTCTATTTTTTTAGCGACTACACTTTGTAGCTTAAAACTACACTTTTTTTGCTTTTTAACTACACTTTAGCACTCCCAGAGGTTGGCAGCCCTGAAATTCACTCAGTAAAAATAATTTATTAAAATTATTATTTAAAAAAATTATCTTCCATGATATTGCAGACGATTTCCATATTAGAGAAGGAGTATAACGCAAATATAAAAAAAAAGTCAATTTTATTGTCAATATTACATAAAAAAAAAAAAAAAAAAAAAATCCATAACTTTATTTTAAATTATCGCAGATCTATGGTTCAACCATTCGTTTTAAAGGTATTGGCGAGCTCTTTTGAAAGATACCCATCATGAAAATTTACTCCCCCCCAAGACGGGAGGCAAGGCTCGTACACATACAAAAAAACATTTTTGCACATTTTTGCTGTTTATGCACATTTATACAAAATTTTGTCCTATACCACCATGTTAAAAACTTAGAAAATGCCAGTATTCTAAAAAATATTTTAAAACTGGTCCGATAAGTTTAGCATAGGAGCACCTTGGCAGCTTTTAAACTGTTGTTGTCATTTTGGCGATAAATTAAATTGTTATCGCACTTGCGTAAGTAAAGATCTTGGCTAGAAACATCAGAGCTACGACTGTGCCAAATTTAAAATTCGTCAAGGAGGTCTATACTAAATCCATTTTTTAGCACGATTTTTCTCAAATTAATTTTAATTATTTAAAAGAAAATGTGCGCACATTCAGTTTTTATTCAATATAAAAAAGAAATATATTTGAATATATATAAAAGGTCAATTTAAAGTCTTATGTTTTTCCTCAATTGTTACTTGTTTTTTCGTTTCGCCCTTATTACTTTCTTCTATATTCAATAGAAGAAAGTATTGGATTCGTAAAAATTTTCGACCTCGGGTTTTTGATGGATTTACACGTTTTGAGAGCTGTAGAACACGATTTCACCATTTTTAGAAAATGTTTGTGTATGTGTGTGACAAAATTTTGTAGCAACTGTATCTCAGGAACTACAGCACAGAATTTCATACAAATTGGTATGAAGTTACACCTTGACCTATGTTAGTGCCTATCAACTTTTGGTAAAAATTGTTTTACAGGTTGCGTTGCCATTCTGCTTTTTCTAAATATTTAACATGGTGATATAGGACAAAATTTTGTATAAATGTGCATAAAGATAATTATTTTTTATTAATCATTATGAAATTTATAAGAATTATTTATAATAGAGATAGTCAACTGGGAAAATTTTTTTGTATGTGTAGGAGCCTCGCCACCCCCCTGGAGGGAAGGTCCCCCCTCGAGATGAGTAAATTTTCAAGATGGGTATCTTTCGAAAGGTCTCGTCAATACCTTTAAAACGAATGGTTGAACTATAAATCTGTGATAATTTAAAACAATGCTATCGATTTTTTTTTTTACTTTTAATAAAAAAAAAAAAAAAAAAAAAAAAAAAATCGTTTTTTTTTTCTTTTTTAGCAACGAAATTTAACCAAACTTGGTATTTAGTTGGCCCCTGACATAAACTGGTGCTGATTAGATATGGGGATCAATCTCTCAATAGGTGGTGCTGTGATCGTATTTTTTCTAAATTTTTAACATGGCAGTATAGGGCAAAATTTTGTATAAATGTACATAATGAGAGTTATTCTTGTCCTGTGATTGTAAAATTAATATGAATTATTGATACTAGTAGTAGTAGTTAATTATGAAAAAAATTTTGTGCATGTGGTGGCAGCACTTCCCCCCTGGGGGTAAATTTTTATCATGCAGAGTGATCCAAAGTATTGTCGCTTTTCTACAATTTGCGTTTGGTCCCCAAACTGCACCTTGCACTGAATCGAGAAAAAATGCGTTTTTAAATCTTCTTTGCATGTGTAAATTTCCAAGCTATTTTGTCTAGTATTTGTTTTTTGTAATTGACAAAAAATGTCCCCCCCCCCAAACAAAACAAACAAACAAAAAAAAAAAATCTAATAATCTGATTACCTTGTGTATATTAAAAAATATATGTATTGAATATTCTTTTGAATTAGGCATATGTTGCGTATTGTATATTTCCTAAAATACTGAAAAATATTTCTATACAGCATATTTTGGGCAAAATGGGTGAGTATTTGTATAATGTATGCAATATACTTTTTTTTTTTTTTTTTTAAGTATATTGTCCATCTTTGCCAATGTCATTATCACAAATAATATTTTAAATACAATTCTAGTTCTTTACACTGATTCATTCGTGAGATAATCTTTACAAAGCGAAATTGTGCCCTATGCTGTCATGTTAATATATATATTCTATCTTATTTTGGATGCAGTGAATGTTTCGAGCCTTGGCACAAAGAAATATTTAGCTGTTGCTATCTTTGTGACAGAAAAAAGTCTTTTTGAATGTTTCGTATTATACCAGGTCCTTGAAAAAGTTAGAATACAAATATGCTGTTATCTAAGTCCAATTTGTTTTATTTCATTTTGCTTTGACTTTATTTCATTTTTCATTTGGGTAGACTTTGATACTGGTGGTATTAATTGTTTGAATTACTGTTAAAATTTAATAAAATTTATATTACTACTGAATGCTACGATTATTTATATATATATATATCATTTAACTTGTGAAAATTTAAAGTGAAAATTTCAAATTTCATATAGTTCGTGCCAGTATCATAAATAACATTTTAGAATTCATCCGACTTATTTGCGCTTGTTCGTTTTTTATACAATATTTACAAAACAAGATGTAGACCTACACTCTTAAAACTGTACCTCTTATATATAAGGCACGAGCGCACTGTGCCTTCTATTATTATAATATAAAAGGCACATTACCAATGTGCCTCTGATTTTAAAGGGAAACGTATAAGGCACGACGAAGTGAAAGGCACAGTCAACGCAACGAATTATATCAGAGGCACGAAAACTCATTTGTGCCTTTGAAAACAATTCTTTCGAGTTTCAGAGGTACAGAATCCAAGTCGCGCATGCGCAACTTCCATGTAACCATCATGCATCGGGATATTTTGACCGAGAGGTCGAGAAGCACGAGAAGGCAGCCATTAAAATTTTTGATTTTCTTGTGTCTCGTTCGCGTAAACTTGTGTGATCAGTTTGAAATCATCCTCCTGTTGATTTTGTGTGATGAATTGTCAACTACAAGTGAAATAAGTAAGTACATTAAATCAATTAATCTTAATTTATTTTGTACATGTATGTTTAAAAAAATAAATTGAAAAATAGAGTTATAATGCACTACATTGTCCTATATTAGAGTAAGAGTAATCAACCTTCTAAGAAATTGTGAGCGTGAAAATAACCATTTGCTATTATTTTATTAGTTTCCATACCTTCAGGGTTCCATAATAAACATTGACTAGATAATAGAATTTCCGGGTATCCACTATTTATTATTTGAAATTTTGTGTGCTCGGAAATCGAATCACCTCCTTCCCCTAATGCGTAATAAGCAAAGCAGTATTGAGTTTTTAATCAGAGAGCTCACGATTAACATTATTAAAAACAGGTTTTCTAATGGAAATTTTAAATGTTTGATCCACTAAATAGTTAATTATCCACCTTTATACAAAATAATAATAATAATAATATTGAAACTGAAAGATTAAAACAATATTTTTCATAGCATTGTAAAATATGGATATATAAGTAAGTGATAAATTTGTACAGTTTTTAAAGAGATTTGAATTCATGTAGATTTCAGATTTTAAAAAAATTATGTTTGTAGCATGCTGTAATTTGGATATAAAAAATTTTAAATGGACATGTTTTCAATCTTTTTATCTTAAAAAATCACTTTTTGTCATTTAAAACATATTACTTGCATAAAAATGATAGCTTTGAGTTTCGTGGCAATACTTTTATTGAGAAGTAATAGAATAAAAATAATAAACAATTTCAGCATTTCTTGTTCCCATAACAGCTTCAATTTAAACATTTACTTTTAATGCAACCGTTTATTTAGGTAAAAAAACCAATAAACTTTTTCAGTCTTATAGTTTTGCACTGAACAGAAAGAAAAAAACAAAAAAAAAATCATTGTTTCAGTATTTTCAGTAAACCAAAAAAATTTTTCTTATTCCTTTTGCATTTAGATATATTAAGGTCTAATATAAGTTATTTTATTAGCTATTTTTTATTTGCTGATTAACTATGAAGATTCATCTTTAAATTTTTCTTGGGTTATCATAAAAATCACTTTTTTTTTTTTTTTAAAGAAATAAAAATGAGTAACTGAAAAAAAATAATATATATATATGTATATATATATATTTAGTAAAAGAACACATGAAAAAAATAATAATTTCAGCTGAATTGCGGTAAAATTAGAAAAATTTCCTTGTGAAGCTATACATGCAGTACTTGTATAGCTTAATGTAATACATCAGAAATACACTCCATGATCTGTTATTGAAATTAGAGGTCTGCATTGGCTGAATGTTTTATAGCTGATGTGATAAATCAGATGTGCGGTACAGATCATTTATTGTTTGCAATGCTTGGCCCAGTGGGATTTATATAAATTAGAGCTGTACCGAGTACTCGTTATATACTCGGTACTCGGCCAAATATGGACTAAGTATTCGGCCAATACCGAGTAGTTGTAAGAATTTCATTATTTTTATGTATTATTGAAAGAAATGTATTCATAAGAGTTGTTTATTAACTAAACTAAAAAATATGAAAATATAAACATAGTCATTAAACTTTTGCTGCAAACATCTTTCTGCAGTTAAAACGGGCAAGTAGATTGCCATCAAACTCGGTATAGAGACGATTCATGATATGAGCTTATCCATTTTAGTTACAAGAATTTAAGTATAACCATCTTGTATGTGTGTAATATGCATTTTTTTTTTTTTTTTTTTTTTTTTTTTAATAAAAACTTAGTACATAAAATTGTATCTATAAAACAGACAAAAAAAAAATATTTTAGAAAAAAGAACCCCTTATGTATACTAATATAGTAGATAAAACTTTAGTTACATATTTGTGCAAATAAAAGTAAGACACTTTCAAAACTGTAAAAAAAGATTGATTTTTAATTTAAAAAATAATTATGAAAATGGTAAATATACTAAAATGTTATTAAAAATATATTATCAAATTTGTTGTTCTGCAAATTATGGCCCGAAACCACCTATCTTTTTACTCTTCTAGAATTTGAAAATTAGTGAAGTCCATGTTTGAAATGATAAAATATTTATTTTAATATTCTCATTTCATATGTAAATTTCATGCATCTTAAATTAAGCCTGAGTGTATAGGAACTTTTATATTCTCTAAGAATTATCTGAGAATGATTCGCACCTGAGAAAGACTATATAATAAAGAATGAAGTTATCAGTTATTATGGTTTTAATAATCCACTAAGCTGGAAGTATCAAATATTACAATGAACCTAATTGTGTATATACACTACAAAAGTTCTGAAGCGTTTCATGAAAACATGCTGTTTGCCATTTAACTTAATTTTGTGTTCAAAAAGCCTTTTTTAAATTTCAAGATGTGCAAAATTCTTCATATATATACGTCAGTTATTCTTTCTTACAACTACTCGGTACTCGGCCGAGTAGTAAAAGGCCGAGTACTCGGTTACCCGGCCAAAGTGCTACTCAGTGCAGCACTAATATAAATATAAATTGTGTACATTTCTATGCAAGAGTTTTTCGATATAATTCTATTTAGATGTTTTACATTTCCAAGCACTAGGATATTAATAAACAAAACTGATTACTTCGACATATAGATTATAGCCTATTGCATAATAAACAGCAATTCATTAATGATCAATGAATTTGAAAACAAAATTATAATATCACCTAAGGTCACCCTAAGGGGTTTCATCCTATTATACGGTACCCCGCCAAATCTGGCGATGACGTGTTGCGACTGGCAAACCCATTCGCCGGTCACTTGAATTTGCTCCTCTTGCTTCTCCTAGTGCAACCCATCAGCGCTTTCATTTCATTGGATTAGTCGCATAGTGGGAGCATTAAAATTAGTATTTATTTAGCTAAATTGATTTAGCTTTCGTAACAGAGCCGATTTTAATTTAAATTAATTCAAAATATTCCTTTTATGTGAGGATCTTCAATTGTTAAAGATGGTTTTTATCTTCTCTTCTACTTTTTTTTAAAGCCGTCACGGTATTTGTAAGTAAGATTAATTCTAGATTTTACTGTTTTTAAATAATTAAAGTTTAAAACAAAATTTTTCAGTATATTTTTTAATAAATTTACAAAGAAAAAAAAGGTTAGGGCATGATAGTCATTGCTTCAGTATAGATTTTTTCATGCACCGTGATTTAATTAGGTGCATTCAATGATTATTTATTTATTTATAATGCTTGCGTAGCGATCTAGCATCGGAATACTGACCATTACAGTACATATTTCATGCATTTTCTGATTCATGCGCCTCGAAATAAGGGTGTCCAGTGATGCTTTTTTTTTGTTTGTTTGTTTTGTTTTAATGCTTGCGAAGCAAGCATACACAGGGCTGCCAACCTCTGGGAGCTCTAAAGTGTAGTTAACAAACAAGAAAAAGTGTAGTTTTAAGGTACAAAGTGTAGCCGCTAAAAAATAAGAAAATGCTTAAAATAAATAAGCATAAAATCTTTTGTTTACATTAAGACTTACTTTCTAAAATTTATTGACTTTAACAATCAAACATACAAAATATCACTGCATTCTTTTAAAAATAACATTGCACACAAAATTTTTTCTGGAAATTATTGAAATACCTAACAACAATTAGATACAGTTTAACAGCATTTTGATCAGTGCTTTCATCAGTTGCCATCGAAAACGGCAAATGTTTCAAATCGCCAACGATATCAGAACAGGATATTTTTGCAATGCATTTTAATAGGGCCGCCGTCTTTGTTCTACCGCTAGGACACTGTCTGGCGATTTTTGAATCCGGGAACATAGCTCTAAATAAATTTCCAGCATGATCTGCTGTAGAAATTGGAACATTATGTCACTTAGAAATGATGTAAAGAGCATTTCTGTTTTGGTAGTCTTTGATGCTGCATCACTTTTCACATAAAAACTGGATGGCAAAGGCTTTATCGTTGCTTTTTATTTTACTTAAACGCTTGTGTCAGCTTGTTGCAATATGACGCGAACAATCATAAAGTCCACGATGATTTACGCGAAAATTGCTATTACATATTGCACAATATGCCTCATGGGATGAATCTACAGAATGCAAACACGGCCACAGAATCTACAGAATTTGCAATCTACAGATTGTAGCAGAATACTCCGATAGAGATTTTTGATCAGGAATTTTTTTTTCTTCTTTGTATTATCATCATCATCGCACATTTTAACTAAAAATACTATTAAATAAAAAACTAAATAAATTTGTACACTCTTAAGCAAAAAATAAGAATAAATAAATACAGAAAAGCAAGTCTAGCCAACAACAAACGCACAACACCGAAAATCGAAAGTAAACAGATTAGACAAGCTCTAGCGATAGAAAAGGACTTCTCCAAACATCCAATCACCATGCGTACACAGTCACGCTATCGTCACAGTTTATGAGGAGGAAATGAAACAACCTATCAACCTCCGGAGTTTTCAAGCTACTTCATTCATAACAGCGATTTGGAAATACAGTGTGAAATCGTAGTTCGCTCGTTGTAAACAAGATGATGGTGGGGAAAGGAAAAGTGTAGCTTTAAGTATACGATGTGTAGAGTGTAGTAGAAGCAGGCTAAAGTGTAGTTACTACACCAAATGTGTAGTTGTTGGCAGCCCTGCATACAGCAGCTATAGTGTACTGATCGCGGCCTATACAAATTTTCATGCATTTACTGTCTCATGAATCGCTAATTAGGGGTATCCAGTGATTTATTTTTGGTTTTAATGCTCGCAAGACATGCAAACAGCAGAAAACATAGAAACTGCGGCTCCATCAATTTTCGTGCTTTTACTGTTTCATGCCCCATGAATTAGGGGTGTCCAGTGATTTTTTTTTTCTTTCAGCTTGATTAAAATCACTTTGATTAAAAAAAAAAAAATCATTGATTTAAATCAAAAATAAAATTTTACAATTTTGGGTCAATATGTAGTTTTATATAGTCTTAGAACATAGGAAAACTTGAACTTACTTGTTATTTACATCAAATACCCCCTCTCCCCCCAAAAAATAAATAAAATATCTGTTTATTAATTTTTAAAATGATTCTTTTAATTTTCTACAACTCTATTTTTATCTTCTATTCTTATTTTGAAGTTAACTACGTTCATTTGCAGCCAAATTTTTTTATACAAAGCATTTTTCTCTGACGTAAGTGTTTTTTTTTTTTTTAAGGATAATAAATATTGTATCATCTAACCTGAAGCATTTGATTTGTCCGTCACTCTGTCCTTCATGTTTAACTTTTCTTATTTCTAATTCTGATTACTATGTTTTTTAACTGGCCAAGACATTCTTCAGCAATTTTTCCCTTTTTACTTAGGCTTTTATAAAATTAGAAATGAAATGGTAATGGCCTGGCTAGTTGTTTCAGTTTTCTTAATTTTTTAAAACTTTAATATTTTGAAAAAATCTTAGAATTTATATGTATTTTATTGGTAATAAATTGCATAAACTAATGTGTGTACCCGACATAGTCGCGGACACAGAAAAACGGCTTGCGGACAGTTTATGTCTGCACTGATAAAAAAATTTGTCTGCAACTTTCGAATAACAATTCACTTAAAAAAAATTTCTGTATCAAAACTAAAACTTTTATTATTTATAATTATTTATATTGTGTTGTGTCAAACATTGCTATAAAATATTTAATTGAATGAGATGAATTGAATGAATACACACGTTTATACTATATTGTTCTGTAGTAAAATTGTGTTCGTGTATTGTTGCACGAGATCAGCACTGATGTTAAGCCAGGACCTTCCCCCCCCCCCTTCCCGCCCCAAATCAGCTTTCAGGCTTTTTGAGTGTAAGCCATTTTCACCCCTGATTACATGCAAATTTTGCAGACAGATTATGAAATTTTAAAAGCCTGTCGCAGACAGCTACAAAACTTTCTGCCACTGGGTGTGTGTATTATATATATATATTATCCTACTCATTGAATTTCCTTTAATTGAATAATTATTCTCTAAAAAGTTTCTCTTCAAAAAATTTGTTATGTGATATTCAAGATGTTTTAATATGTATATTTTAATGACAATAATAATAAAAACATTTAAAAAAAATAGTAATTATCTTATACACTTTTAAGCTATTTACACTTAATCATTTATTTATTTTATTTTTATTATACTATATTATATCTTTATTTATTTTTCTTGTTGAAAAAGGGGGGGGGGGGGAGGGTTGAATGTACCTATGTTGACTAATATTAATTTTTTATAATATTTATTTACTTTTACTTTTTAATATCCTCATATATTTTTTTTTAATTTAGTTTATTTATATTTATTGCTTCTTATTTATATGTATTTAAATTTTAAAAAAGTTTCATGCTTAATTTCTTAACATTTATTTTTAGTCGAATAATGTAAATAAAGCAAAAAAATCTGTTTTCTTTTATTTAAAAAAAAAAAAAAATCATGATTTTTTCACACCCTGCTTTTAATGCTCGTGAAGCGAGCAAACAGCAGAAAACATAGTGACCCCGGCGCCATCAATTTTCATGCTTTTACTGATTCATGCCCGATGAACTAGGGGTGCCCAGTGATTTTTTTTTTTTTTTTTTCGTTTTTAAATGCTCGCGAAGCGAGCAAACAGCAGCAATTAAACTGACCGCAGCAGTTCAGAAGGATACCGACCCCTGCAATGTATACAGAAAGTCTAAATTTAAATATTTTTCTTTTAATAATATATATTGTAGTACTATTTTTATTATATTGATTGCCACTTTTGTTGGTGCGATCCACGTCAGCTCGTTGATGTTATTTACATTTAAAAATGCTGTTTGTTGATGTATTTTGTATTTAAAATTCCATTAACGATCAAATTTTTTCAATTTCATTTGCAGGGAAAAACGATCGTTAAGAACGTCAACAGCCACCATCTTGGAAAGTAAATTATGCCTCCAAGCCGGCGAGAATTGTGCAACAAAAGTCGCCAAAGAAGTGCAAAGGAGTACCAAGTAATAGGAGAATTGTAAACATTATTATAAATGTTGATAAATATTTTAACAGTTAGATATATTTTTATGATATTTTATCAGGGTTCCCACAGTCCTTGAAAGTCCTTAAGAAGTACTTGAATTTCATTTTCTTTTTCAAGGGCCTTTGAAAGTACTTGAATTTTGTGCAAAGTCCTTGAAAATCCTTGAATTTTCCACTCCAATAGACGGGCTTAGCGCAAATTCTGTCAAGGCTAAACTATCATCTCCACATGCGCACGCCATTGTCTAATATAATGATTTTGTCATGAAATTCTTACTTCATTGTCTTGCTTTTGCATATAGTTTCAACTTTTTTTTTTTTTTGCCAGTGTCATACCTGTTTGATGGACTGGTCATTAATTTTGAACAGAAAAAGACTAGACCAGGACTCAAACCTAAAAACTTTGGAATAATCATAATGATTCCAAATCATGAACTAATCGTTTTTTGAGAAATAATTTCAGAATAAAATATTGAATAATAAAGAATAAGCATAGAAAAGAGAAATAATTAACATAAAATTTTATAAACATTTTCAGAAATAAGTGTTAATTTTTTTTTTTTTTTTGTATATAATTTTAAGTAAAGCACAGTCGAACCTTGTTAACGTGAATCTCAAGGGGAAAAAAAATTTGTTCAAGTTATCAATAGTTCATACTATCAGTAACTAATCTTCATATAACTAAACTAATCTTCATTTTGACGGGGAAACAGTTCATTTTAAAAGTAATTCACGTTAACGAGGTTCGACTGTATTATATATTTACTGTTTTTATTGTATATTTGCTTCGAATGATGAAATATTTACTCTAGCGACTGTTATAATCTCTTGTCACAATTTAGCATGTGTTTTTACAATGAAAAAATTCCTCTTTATGCATTGAATTTTATAGTTTGAATAAATATTTAATACTAGCAGGCTACGCCCGCTTCACTCGTCACTATTTTTAAATGAATCACAATAATTAATGAATTCTCAAAATTACATTAATTTCTATCATGTGATTAAAAAAAAAGAAAAAAAAAAAATCTGATCGGGAAAATGTCGCACCGGGTCCCCACTGCCTTTGTTAGCTGGTGTGAAGTAGATCCAAGGCTAAGTGAATTAGCAGAGGAGCCACTCTAGACATAAACACCAGCTTAACAACATTTAAAGTTAATTAAATGAATTTGATAAAATGGAAGCTAGAGTAAGTAAATATGCTGAAAGATAAAAATGTATACGTTGTTAAATAAATAATGACCATAACAAATTTTAATTTGTGTTTTAATTGAAACAATAAATTCAACAAAAAAGTATATATAAATATAAATTGATATAACAATAATATAATTGAAGTAGACAAATATTTTTATGAATAACAAACATACCAAAGCAGATGCTGGATGACAAACAAGGTGAGTAAGAAGACAATATTTAACATCCTTTATTTCCCATGTAGGTTGCAGAAAAGACAATTAAGTGCCATTACTAAGAGCTGGTGACA
This sequence comes from Salticus scenicus, assembly GCA_963930645.1. Taxonomy (NCBI): domain Eukaryota; kingdom Metazoa; phylum Arthropoda; class Arachnida; order Araneae; family Salticidae; genus Salticus; species Salticus scenicus. The sequence goes on from CAWVNO010000361.1 coordinate 353,560, forward strand.
CTTATGTAGAAGTCGTGACGTTCTTTTTTTTCCACTTGTTATTGTCGCGATATTAACACCTATAACTTTCATTTAAATTTCGAACTCACAAAAAGGATTAACGTGAGTTATAACTAACTAAAAATGAAAAGATTTTATTTGAATATAAAAAATAAACGCCACATATTACGGCGATATCTTATGAAGCCGGCATCGGCGAACAATGGCAGGGGCAAGAGCAAAGGCAAAAGCAACCGCAACACCCACTACCATCGCCGTTCGCTATTTATAGCTTCGCGGGAGAAACGAAGTGATCTTCCGGATGTACGTCGGGCATGTGCCGGCGCGGCGCGTGCGTAGTTTTCGGCTATCGTTCTTAGATGTTTTATGCAAATTTTTTAAACTCGGCTCAGTCGGAACTTCCGGAAGGTTAGCTATTGTTTACGTTTCGCGTTTGAAAAATTAAGATGGATGATTTAAATTTGAAAGCTCCTTAATATAGCATTTCGTTGAACGATATATTTATTTTCCTGGTAAGTAGAAAATATATTAAAATGAAATTAGGATTTTTAATAAATGTTTAATTTTTTTTTTCAACTAACGTTTTTTTTTCTTTAAGCTTTATTTTAAGAGTGATTAATTTTTAATATATTTAATTAGCATAACGATAAGAAAAAACGGCAAACTATAGGTTTACTATTAACAAGCCCCCCCCCCCCCCCCTCTTATCGTTTGCACTTTTACGTTTAAGAAAGTTAATAAAAAAGAAAAAGCAACCAGCAAAACTTTGCACAAATTATATAATCATAGGACTGTGACTAATCAGTTTAACAGTTTCTTCAGAACTAAAAAAACAATTAGGTTTAATCTTCAGCTGCACAGCAACAGAAATCAATATCTGGATAGAGGTGATTTACAAAACAATTTGTTTTTGAAACACAAATAACATATACCTGTTTACTCAAACCTCTCCTCCAGTTTTGAAAAGATTTTTAACATGCTCTTTTAAAAAAAAACTGTAGAAAAGAAATTCATAAAATGGATTATTTGTATAATAAGTTTAACAACAAATATAACATGAGTATAATCACATTCAATATTATAAATATATGTATAAACACAATTCTTCCTTACAATATAAACGTATAAATTACATACAAATACTTAACAAAAAGAACAGAATGGATTATTTCGGGAATGGAGAGGAGAGAGAGAGAGAGAGACAAAAATTGCTGTGAGCAATTGAATAAAAAAAATTGACTTACTGTCAAAAAAAGAATGAGAATTGAAATTCTCAAAAAAAACTTCCAGCCTAAACCTGGAAAGATTTTGCTTAACTTGCAAAATTTGAATTTTTTTTTTTTCTCGAATTCAAGGAAACATTTGAATTCATAGAAAAGTTTAAATTTTTGAATTCATAAATTTTGAATTCTTAAAAAAAGTTTGAATTCATTAAGGATTTGAATTCATAAAAAAATTTTTTAGAAAATTTACATTTTTAAATTTTATAAATTCATAGAAAAATTTGAAATTGAGAATTTAAGATTAACTTTTGTCGAAGAAAAGATTTTTCACAAATTTTTGTAATTCAAATTTAGTTTGTGGCTTAGTAAATATGTCAGCCAAATTTAATTTGCTACGAATGAAAACCAATTCAAAAATATTTTTGATAACAAGATCTCTAATAAAATATAGTTTGACCTCTATATGTTTGCTTCTATTGTTCTCTATAGGAGATTTAATAAAGTCTATAGCAGCCATATTGTCAATTAGTAATTTTGAGATTTTCTTATTTTTTATAATCTTCATGTGTTGGCATTCTTCTAGAATTCGATCTAGCCAGACAATTTCTTTTGCTGCTTCTGTAGCGGCAATGAACTCAGATTCCATAGTGGATAAACTAACAGCCTTCTCTTTAAAGGTCCTCCAACTGATGGGGCTACTATCTAGAAATACTATTTGTCCACCTATGGATGTCCGATCATCACGATTTGAAGCAAAGTCGGCGTCTGTGTAGGCTACGATCTGTGAATCAGCACATGAAAGTTTTAATTTTAATTGGCTGGTTTTCTTTACATATCCCAGTAGTTTGATCAACCCATTCCAGTGATGAATTCCTGGATTCGATTGGAATTGGCTATAGATATTGACGGCATATGCTATATCAGGTCTTGTTCTGTTAGATAAATATGATAAACACCCTAGAATATTGCGATATGGATACTTTGTCATTTCTTTGGTTTCTTCTTCGGCTTGAGGACAGCTTGATTTTGAGTAAATACAGCCTTTGCTGATTGGTAAGGATGAAATTGGAGGGTTAAAACTATTAAAACGACTGCATATTTCTTGAATATAGCTTTCTTGATGAATGAATAGCTTTGAGTCAATTTCAACAAATTCTACTCCAAGTAGTTTCTTTGTCCTTCCCAAAATTTTTAATTTGAATTTTTGTTTTAAAACATTAATGGCTTCCTCTAAAAACATTTTACTTTTACCAAATAAAACCATGTCATCAACATATAATAATAGGATAACTTGAAATTTGAATGTATAAACACAGTTGCAAGAAGTAAATTTAATAAAACCGATATTTGATAAAACTCTGTCAATTTCGTAAAACCATGCTCGTCCACTTTGGTGAAGGCCATAGAGAGCTTTGTCGAGCTTGCAAACTAACTTCTCTTCTCCTTGTTTAATAAAACCAGGTGGTTGCTGCATGTATATTTCATCTTCTAGCGGAGCATATAGGTATGCGCCAGTGACATCACATTGTACGTGATTCCACTTGTGCTGTACTATCAAAAGTGAAAAGAAAAAACGAATTAGATCGAAGTTTATAACAGGACTAAAAGTTTCTTCGTAACTCTCGCCTTTTACTTGAGCGTAACCTTGAGCTACAAGCCTTGCCTTGAATTTAGCAATTCGACCTTCTTCATTTCGTTTTATTGCATATACCCAGCGACATCCAATTATTTGCTTATTTTGCGGAGGTTTTACAAGATGCCAAACCTTTCGTTCTTGGATGGTTTTTATTTCGGTTTTCATTGCTTCTAGCCATTCTTGAAACTGGTCTGATTTTTGGGCTTGTTTGAAAGCTCTTGGTATAATTAATTCTAGTCAAGAGGAATTATGACAAAAATTGGCACTTGTGTCTGAGTCAGATTCTTCTATTGGAGTGAATGAAAATTTAGTGGGGTCATACTTGATTTTGTTTTCTTGGCAATATTTTCTAACGTCTCTATGGGATCTTAATCTTGTTCTTGTATTTTCGGGATAGTAGTATACGTCTGTTCTGGATTTATCACTTCTTAAAACTTGTTTTCTTTCAAACTTTATGTTCTTTAATGATTGAGCAGGTTTTTCATCATCTGAGGATTCCTCAGTGTCAGATAATTCAGACGGTACGCTGGACTCTATTTCAGGAGTTTCGTCAACAGCCTCTTCATCAGAATCATCGTCACTATCCTTTGGAAATACATCTTGAATTGTGTAATGCTGGTTGATGGTGCCCAGCACTGCTCCACTTGCTTCTGTTTTGAACAAACGATCTTCTTTAAAGGTCACATTTAAAGATTCTACTATTTTATTTTGTTCTGGGATCCAAATACGGTATCCTCTTGTATGGTGTGCATATCCAACTAGATAACCTTTCACAGCTTTTGGATCCAGTTTCTGTCTCCTTTGTTTTGCCAGTCCTACATAGGCTACACATCCAAATGGTTTAAGGTGTCTGATTGATGGTTTTCTTCCACCGTACAATTCGAATGGTGATTTTTCAAAATCTTTATGGCATAGTCTGTTCCAGGCATAATTGAAATGTGAAACGGCTTCTGGCCAAAAACAAAAGTCTAAACCACTTTCATATAATGATGTACGGGCTCCATTAATAACAGTTTGGTTATAACGTTCAATAGCACCATTTTGTTCTGGAGTGAACGTGTTTGTTAGTTCATGTTTGATGCCTTTTTCCTGACAAAATGTTGAAAATTCTTTGTTGACAAACTCTGTTCCATTATCTGAGCGGATAGCTATTAAAGGTTTACCTATAAATCTTTCTGCCCTTTTGATGTGATTAATTAAGGTTTCAGCTACTTCAGATTTTTGGACTATCGGATAAATGAATACTTTACGGGAATAATCGTCCATGATTGATAGAAAATAACGTTCTCCATGTTTGCCTCTTACTTGACATGGTCCCCAAACATCTGTATATAACAGTTCTAAGGGTCTCTTGGATCGAACAAAGTTTCTGTATTTAAATGAAGTGCGTTTAAATTTATTCAACCTGCAACCTTCACAAAAAAATTCTGTATGTCCCTTTAAGAATGGTAATCCCTTTGCACCCCTCTTATTACTTGTATGCGTCAAAGTTTGAGGATTTACATGAGCGCATCTCTTATGCCACAGGTTTAGAACTTCCTGTTCTTTTGAAGATGTTGTGGAGGCTTCGAAAGTTACATGTTGTTTTATAGATTTTGGGATTTTTGCTTGGACACGATAAACACCATTTTTTAATTTTGCTCTGAACATTATATTATCATTAGACGTAATTTTGACTTCGCCTCTTCCCCCAATAAACTGTAGACCTTCTTTGTCAAGTTGTGGCCCTGATATAAGGTTTCTCCTAAGCTTTGATGAATACATCACTCCCTTTAAAGTAAAATTTCTTTGGCCAAAACGCAATTTAATGTCTCCTTTTCCTTCGATTGGCAAAGTGATGCCTTCCATGGCTACAGCCATTTCTTCATTTTGTTGAGGTTTAAATGATGTGAAAAGTTCACGGTCTTTACTAAAATGATGAGACGCGGCAGAATCGAATATCCAATCTGATTCATTTGTTTGCTGAGCTAAACTGGCCTCAGTAATGTAGTAAGATGAATTTGAATCCGTACTACTATTACGGGTCTTAGAATTTGATCTAGATTGATATGAAGATTTTTTTCGACTCTGCCTACCTCTTGATTGGAAGGATTTCTTAGGACTGAAATTCTGAGAAGGTAAGTTTTGGTTTTGAAAAGAGGGTTTAAAGTCAACATTTTTACTTCTATTGAGAGAAAAACAATTTTGTCTAGCATGGCCATGCTTATGACAAAATGTACAAATTAATTTTTAGAAGCTTATTTTTACCTGTATCATTTAGATGAGAAAACTGAGCAGAAATTTTAGCTTTACTTAATTCATTATCTTTATTTCTTAAATTTAGCCTAGTTTCCTCGGCTACCAAGCAAGTTACAATTTCATTGAATGTAAATTTATCATCTTCCCATCTCAGTATGTTTTGAACGATACCGTCGAAATATGATGGGAGATAACGTAACAATTGATAAGATGCAAAAATTTCCGTCAGTCCCCCCTTAGAATTTTCTATTTGTTTAAATATCCTCATGACCTGGGACGCAAAGACATTTACACCCTCACCAGGCAATATTTTGCAATCACACAGCTCAGAAAATAAACTCATGTGCTGTGCACGAGTATCTGGAACAAAACTTTTGTTAATTAAATTCCATGCCTTTACGGGGTCATCCTCGTTTTCTACAATTTTCCTATACTCAGTTTCTATATTTAAGTATAAGGCAGCTAAAGCAGCATTAGCGCTAGACTTAAATTTATTAACAGCAGAAGCATTGCTTCTGTCATCAGCCAAAACTGGGGCTGTTTCCGTACCAACAACTATGTCCCAGAGTCCCTGGTCAAGAAGAACAAATTTAATGTCACTCCTCCATTCCTCGAAATTAATCGTATTCAGTTTGGGAATAGAATGTAAATTGTTGACAGCCATTTTTGAGTAAAAAAAAATTGTATAATTATGGTTCAAACAATTTAAAAATATAATATATCAAAAATATCACAATTTTTCTTATAAAAACCTTTGCCCCCCCCCGAATTAAACATTCGGTAAATTCATTTATTACTTGAAAATTTATTCAAATATATATATATGAAATTTCAAAAAGTTTTTTTTTTTCTACTTTACTGAAAAAATTTTTTACAATATTCCCTCAACAATATGCAAAAAAATGGTCATCATTACTTAAATTAAACAAAACATTCAAGATTTTCATTTATTAACATTAAAGAACTTTTAATCTAAATTCAAACAATTTCTTGTTTCAAAAATCTACTATAAATGCAAAAAAAATTTAACTTTCAATTTATTTTTCAAACAAAACAGAAAAACATTAATTTATGAAAGGGCCAGCATATTTACATGCTGAAAAAGGAAAAGCCCATAACCACTTTTTATTTCTCTTGTTAGCTGGTGTGAAGTAGATCCAAGGCTAAGTGAATTAGCAGAGGAGCCACTCTAGACATAAACACCAGCTTAACAACATTTAAAGTTAATTAAATGAATTTGATAAAATGGAAGCTAGAGTAAGTAAATATGCTGAAAGATAAAAATGTATACGTTGTTAAATAAATAATGACCATAACAAATTTTAATTTAATTTGTGTTTTAATTGAAACAATAAATTCAACAAAAAAGTATATATAAATATAAATTGATATAACAATAATATAATTGAAGTAGACAAATATTTTTATGAATAACAAACATACCAAAGCAGATGCTGGACAGGGATTAATACAGGTCGAGTTTACTACCGTTTATGGGTACCTTCACAAAAATCGACCTGGCAAAAAAGGTATCTTCACAAAAATCATACAGCTAAAATCGGTACTTTCACAAAAATCTTAGTCCTCCCAGCAAAATCTAACATTTTTAATTAGCACATTTTCAAAGGAAAGTAATTCGTGCATTTCTGTTGATGCGATTTGCGAAGCAAGAATCATACAGAATGTTGGTTTTAATCTACACACAAGCGTTTGTTATGGGGGAGAAACAGTGCAGCATATGTAAACAAAACAATCCTTGTGTGTATCGGTACAGACACGCTCTGAAATTGTGGCCATAGTGTACTGTTTGCTGATTCATCAGGTGGTTTAACATTTTGGTGACTGTATGGTGACGTGTTTATCCTCCCTGGTACAATTCATGTATACTGCAGTGATACTAACACAAATAAAAACAACTTCTACTTACACTATCTCTACTGAACTGTTTACTTCAGAGTGAAGTAAGTTTTGGATTTTGGTTCCTGTTCTGCTATAAGCCTCACACTAGCTGCTGAGAGTTAATTTTATTATTCTACTTTGTTCAAACTCCCCCCCCCCCCTCATACACACAGAGAGAAAGAAAAAGAGTGCACTACAATTTTTCACAAAAATAAAATATAGTTAAGATTTTTCACAAAAATAGGTATTAAGTTTGAAATCTTAGATTGGCCCCTGCTGGATGACAAACAAGGTGAGTAAGAAGACAATATTTAACATCCTTTTATTTCCCATGTAGGTTGCAGAAAAGACAATTAAGTGCCATTACTAAGAGCTGGTGACACTTATGTAGAAGTCGTGACGTTCTTTTTTTTCCACTTGTTATTGTCGCGATATTAACACCTATAACTTTCATTTAAATTTTGAACTCACAAAAAGGATTAACGTGAGTTATAACTAACTAAAAATGAAAAGATTTTATTTGAATATAAAAAATAAACGCCACATATTACGGCGATATCTTATGAAGCCGGCATCGGCGAACAATGGCAGGGGCAAGAGCAAAGGCAAAAGCAACTGCAACACCCACTACCATCGCCGTTCGCTATTTATAGCTGATATCCATATCAATGTCCTCATATTAAAATTAAGGAACATTTGAATTTACTTATTTTTTTATCTTAAAAAATATATATTTAAACTTACCTTTATTTATTAAATCCTTTTGATATTTAAAATTTACTTTGCATCTATTCTTTTCAAACATCGTTACTTTGTTTACTATATCGGCGTTGCCATTTCTCGTCTGCATAATCTTTCTTGTTTGAGCTGTTGCCACTTCTTGGAAATTGTCATTTTTTATTATGTTTCAATTTTCACCACCGGATGTCGTGGCGCGGCGGTCAACGTTTTTATGCAGATCGGTTTGTTTAGATAGAATATAAGGCCGTGATGTTTGGGAGATACTTCAGTTTTCAGCTGAGTTCAGTTCCAGTGTGCTCCTGCTAGCCTTGGCTTGGAGTCCCGGTTTGAATAGCTGCGGGCGGCTGTTCGTTTGGAATAGTTATGTTCTGTACGCTGAACTCATATTTAAATATTTAGGTAAATCGAATGTTAAATTGTTGTCGTTAAAGTTTGATAGTTTTATAATGTTGATATCTGTTTACAATCGTTTAAGTTTGAGATTTTTTTTTGATATGCAATAGTTTCTTCAGAAGTTTAAATGATTAGTTTATTTGAGGACTTTTTATGCTAAGTTTGTTGTTTGAACTTTAATGATTTATCGAGATCGTTGGTCATGCGGCGACCACGAATTGACTTTGATCTTCTACTAAAATTAAGCTCAAACCAAGTAATTTACACGTTCTATTCATTGGTCATTTGGCGACCATGAAGTGTGGTATAGTTTAGCTGACTTTGTTTTTCAATGGCATTCGCTGGTCATTTGGCGACCGCGATCTTCAAGTAATTTACACGTTCTATTCATTGGTCATTTGGCGACCATGAAGTGTGGTATAGTTTAGCTGACTTTATTTTTTCAATGGCATTCGCTGGTCATTTGGCGACCGCGATCTTCGAAAATTTTTGTGCAGAGTTTTGATTTTCAACTAATGTTTCATCTGTTTTTCTTCAATATGGTTTCGGTGTTACAGTATATGTGCCTGATCGTTCTTCTGGTAAAAATGCTTGTACCGGTGTGAAGTGATGTTGTTTGTTCCGTTTTCCACATTGGTCATGCATAGACCATGTAAAAGAACTTGAGTGTGATACCAAAAGACTTCGTTTTCTTCCATGTATTATCAAGTAACCCAAATATGTGATTGGAGAGGTAATATGATTTTGAATTGATGTTGAGAATTAATCTTGTTATATTGAATTTGAAAATTTTGTTATATATATATATATTTATATTAAATTGTTTCCTAATCATTGTTATAATTGTTTTTTTCTAATCTATTATATTTTCATGAATATATTAATTTTCGTTTTAAAATATTTTTGTCTTTACTGAGTCTGAAACTTTTACATACTAGTCAAATTGAAATCTTCTAAAATAATTCTATTGCAGTTTTTTCGGCTTAATATAAGTTTGTTTAAGATAGACCTTAAAATGTCTAACATCTGGGTTATGGGCCCAGTTTAAATAAAGTTCTTTTTGACTAGTTTTTTTTTGTAGACTCAGTGGATTCAATTTGTTTCTTTTGTGATATATTTAAATTGGTTAATCATGGCGTATAATTTAGTGCCTCAAATAGTTAAACTTAATTCTCATAATTACTCTGGTTGGAAATGTGACATGAAGTTTCTTTTAATGGAAAAAAATGCCTACGATATCGTAACTGGTATCGAAGAGCAACCTGTAAAAAGTGATACTGTCACTGTTGAATCTATAAAAGATTTTAAGAGAAGGCAGAATGCTACTAGGTCCTTAATCTATTTAAATATCGAACCAGAATATCGGAGTTTAATTAGCGAATGTGATGATCCCGCTAAAGCTTGGGAAATCCTCAAAGTCAATTTCCAACCAGACAGTAGAAGTCACCATATGAAATTATATTCTGAATTAATGTCCTGTTTTTTTTACCCTGGCGAATCTATGGCAATTTATGCAGCAAAAATTTCAAAAATAGCTGATCAATTAAAATCTATTGGTAAACTTATAAATGACGAGTATTTGTGTTTTCAGATTTTACGTTTTTTTGCCTGATAAGTTCGACCAAATCGTCCAGCAAATTTTAAGATGGCCTGATAAGGACTTTGAGTTTAAAAATATTGTAACTGAACTTTGTGCTGAGGAGACTCGTCTCCAGCTCAGGAATATTGACAAATCTAGGGTTGATTGTAATATTGAAGCCCAGAGTGTCAAGTTTAAGAAAAGGCCTGTTTTTACTTGCTGGCGATGTGGAAAAAAGGGTCATATTAGTAAAGATTGTCGGGTAAAATTAAGTAATGATAAATCTATTAGAGATAATACATTTAAAGGTAATTTTGTAAAAAAAGGTGACTCTGCTCAACAGCCAAAACGTGAAAAAACTCCCCCCCCCCCCCCCCGTAAAAATAAAGGTTTTAAAGCTCAGAATTACATTGCTGAAGCTAACTTAAGTGGTCTTAATAGAGAGGGAAGCTGGGCTTTTGATACCGCCACCTCTCACCACTTCTGCAAAGATAAATCTTCTTTTTGTAATTTCACCGAAATTTCTGGTGATGAGTTGCACATGGCTGTTGACGGGGTTACTTTCCCCATTACTGGAAAGGGGGAAGTCGAATTAGATTTTAATGGTACTATTATAAAACTTTGGAATGTTCTTTTCTCTCCAAATTTAAGAAAAAATTTGTTAAGCGGTTCTAGATTCGACCAGGGTGGTGCTAAATTTACTGGAAAGGCTGGTAAACTAAATGTGGTCGATAAATATGGCAAGTTTCTTTTTTCTGCTAAGCTCTATGACGGGATTTATTATACTTTTCCAGAAATCATAAGAAATAATCATAATGTTAAAATGAATGGGGGGCAGAATTCCAAAACTAATGTTGATCTAAATTTTAATGCTGAAATTTCAGCTTCACCAGTAATTAAAACTGCCAATATTAAGGATATAGATACATGGCACTTGCGTTTTGATCACATTAGTCCTGATTTAATTTATAATACTATTCGTAATTCTGCAGTTAAAGGTCTTCCTCATTTAAAATCTGTTGATAATTTTTTTTGTGATCCCTGTCATTTGAGTAAGCAAAATCGTGTCTCTTTCAAGCCTCTTAGTTCTTCTTCATCTAAAAAGCCATTAGATAGAATTTTTCTTGACACTTGGGGTCCTGTTAAAATTTCTGGAAAGAAGGGTGAACGTTTTTTTGTGTCTATTATAGACGATTTTTCAGGTAAAACTTCTGTTTATCCTCTCCAGGAGAAATCTATGTGTTTCGAAGTCTTTAAAAGACACGTTCTACGAGCAGAAAGATTTCTAGGAACCAAGTTGAAATCATTGAGAACGGATAATGGCAGAGAGTTTGAGAATGAACTGTTTAAGGCTTTTTGTAGAGAAAATGGAGTAAAACATGAGTTGACTAATGCCTATACACCAGAGGAAAATGGGGTTTGTGAAAGATTTAACCAGACAATAATGAATTGTGTTCGGGCAATGCTTAAATCAAGTGGCTTGTCTGACGATTTTTGGCCTGAGGCATGTATGCATTTTTACATATACATGGAACAGGATTTGTCATGGTAAAAATTCTAAAACACCTATTGAACTTTATTCTGGTAATAAGCCTTCAGTAAGACATTTAAGGCCATTTGGCACTTTAGCTTATGTCGGAGTTCCTAAGGTCAGGCGCAAGAACAAGTTAGATGCTAAGTCCAAACGTGGTGTCCTTGTTGGATATGCCTTACGTACCCGTGGATACAGGATCTGGTTGGAAGAGGACAAGAAGGTTGTTGAGACGATAAATGTTTCTTTTGTTGAGAGCAGTGATGTGTCACGCAGTGGAGCGGTGATGGGCGACTCTTCTTTTGAGTTGGTGCTTGTCCCAGAGGAGCAGCCATGGACCGTTGACCAGTGTCATACTGATCCGGAGCCTGGACCCTCTGGTGTCTTGCCCAGCGAGACTGAAGATGTTGTTCCAACCGTCCTCCCTGCCACTCCTGCTTCTCCTGTCACTGCAGTTTCTCCTCAAGCTTCGTCTCCCAGCTGGAAGACTAATCCGATCTGGTACAGAAAGGTTGTGCCTAGGCCTAAGGGAAAGAAGATCGACATTTACTACTATCCTGACGGTGAAGGCAAGAGGTCATGTCAACGCACTCCAAAGGAAGTCGAGAAATTTTGTAATGATAATGGTTTAATTTTTAATTCTAATGATTTTGATTTTTCTAAATTTAATACTTTTTCTGGTGTTGTTAATCCTAGCATTATACCTTCCGCGTCCAGCACTACTAGCTGACTAGATGTGGTGGTCCCGCGAACGTATAAGCAGGCTCAAAAATCTAAACAGTTTGATAAGTGGCATGAGGCTATGCTTGAAGAATTGAATTGTATGACCACTAGAGGTGTTTGGCATCTTGTGAGACTTCCTGTGAATAAATCTGTGTTAGGAAACCGCTGGGTTTATACAGTCAAGCGTGACGAGTCTGGTACCATAGTTAGGTATAAGGCAAGGTTGGTCGCGCAAGGTTTCAACCAGGTCCAGGGAGAATCATATGATGAAACATTCTCACCTGTCATAAATTTTTCTGTTGTAAGGTTTTTCTTTTCTTTGCTGGTCTCATACTGCGGGTGGTTTAACGTACAATGTGACGTAAAATGCGCTTACTTATACGCTCCTCTAAACGAGGAAATTTACATGAGTCAACCAACTGGATTTGCTGAAAAAGGCAAAGAGGATTGGGTGTGTAAATTGGACAGAGCATTGTACGGGCTGCATCAATCTGGTAAGTTATGGTTTTATGAGTTAAATAAAGTATTGTTGGAACTTGGTTTTAATAAATTTGAAAATTGTAATTGTGCATATTCATATTCTGATTTTTCCGTTTTATTGGTTTATGTAGATGACATAGTTATTTTTTCCAGGACTGAATCGCAGGCAAATAACATTTTAGACCTTTTACAGTCTAAATTTGACTTAAAAATTTTGGGTACTACTCGTAAGCTTTTAGGTGTGGAATTCGAGTACACGGATACTGGGGTTTTGATCCATCAAGGTCAATATATTGCCGAAGTTAATGAGAGGTTTCAAAACCATCGGATACCTGTCTCTTCCTTGCCTATAGTTAAAGGTGTACAATTTTCTAAGAGTGATTGTCCAGTTGTTCAGTCTGATGTTGAAGAAGCATCTCATGTACCTTACAGGAATCTTTTAGGTTGTATTTCTTTTTTGGCAAACTGTACAAGACCTGATATTGCATATGCCACAAATATATTTTCTCAGTTCCAACAAAATCCTGGTTTTAAACATTGGCAAGGCTTACTTAAACTTTTAGGTTACATTAAATACACCAGTCATTATAAACTTTATCTCAATTGCACAGATATTAAAATAATTTCTTACTCTGACGCTGACTTCGCCGCTAATAGAGACGATTACGTTTCTATGGTGGGTCAGTTGGTATTGTTGGACCGTGCTGCCGTTTCGTGGCGCACAAATAAACAAAAAGGTATCACTATATCAACCATGGAATCAGAGTTTATTTCTATGTGTGATTGTGTAAGGGAGCAGGATTGGTTTTACAATATTTTATGCGAGTGCTCCAATTTAAAACTTATAAATAATAACTTTGATATACCTACTTTATATGCAGATAATCAGGCAGCCATTCGTTTTACTAAATCCAGAATAGAAAACTTCCATACACGACATATAAATATAAAATTGTTTTTTATTGGTTTGACGAGGTATTGGTAGACTGGTTTGACGAGGGAAAGTTTAACCTTGAATATATAAATTCTAAATTAAATCTTGCCGACCCGTTTACCAAGCCTATGACTAAAGGTGACTTATTAAAATTTATAAAATTAATTTTTCTTTAAATACTTAATATAATAATTTTGTTCTAATTAATTTTTTCCAGTAAATTGCTGCATCTTTCTCTTTATATATATATCTGTTAAAGTTTTTTGAGGTTTTCCTTACCTTTGCAAATTGTTGTAAATATTGTATATAGTGGTATGAATGAATGAAATGCAAGGCGCCTTGTGTATGTGTTATCATATTTTCATATTTCATATTTATTGTATATTATATACCTGTACATTATCACTGTATATATAACCATTTCTCATACTGTTTTTCATATATATTTGATTTGCATTGTGTGGGGGAAATTATATGAATTGCATGCAATAGTACTTTTTCTTTTTAACCAAATTGTTCTTTCAGAGTATCATTGGTGATACTTTGTTTTTCGTCTTTTTGTAAAGCCATGTGATACCTCGCATTTTTCTATGATACTATGGACTTAAGATGAATGGATGTGCAGCAAATTCTTGGTAATATTTAAAATGTTGTTTTCTTATATAGTTCTTGTATTATTTTTAATATTGCGGTGGGGGGCATTTGATATCCATATCAATGTCCTCATATTAAAATTAAGGAACATTTGAATTTACTTATTTTTTTATCTTAAAAAATATATATTTAAACTTACCTTTATTTATTAAATCCTTTTGATACTTAAAATTTACTTTGGATCTATTCTTTTCAAACATCGTTACTTTGTTTACTATATCGGCGTTGCCATTTCTCGTCTGCATAATCTTTCTTGTTTGAGCTGTTGCCACTTCTTGGAAATTGTCATTTTTTATTATGTTTCAATTTTCACCACCGGATGTCGTGGCGCGGCGGTCAACGTTGTTATGCAGATCGGTTTGTTTAGATAGAATATAAGGCCGTGATGTTTGGGAGATACTTCAGTTTTCAGCTGAGTTCAGTTCCAGTGTGCTCCTGCTAGCCTTGGCTTGGAGTCCCGGTTTGAATAGCTGCGGGCGGCTGTTCGTTTGGAATAGTTATGTTCTGTACGCTGAACTCATATTTAAATATTTAGGTAAATCGAATGTTAAATTGTTGTCGTTAAAGTTTGATAGTTTTATAATGTTGATATCTGTTTACAATCGTTTAAGTTTGAGATTTTTTTTTTGATATGCAATAGTTTCTTCAGAAGTTTAAATGATTAGTTTATTTGAGGACTTTTTATGCTAAGTTTGTTGTTTGAACTTTAATGATTTATCGAGATTGTTGGTCATGCGGCGACCACGAATTGACTTTGATCTTCTACTAAAATTAAGCTCAAACCAAGTAATTTACACGTTCTATTCATTGGTCATTTGGCGACCATGAAGTGTGGTATAGTTTAGCTGACTTTGTTTTTCAATGGCATTCGCTGGTCATTTGGCGACCGCGATCTTCGAAAATTTTTGTGCAGAGTTTTGATTTTCAACTAATGTTTCATCTGTTTTTCTTCAATATGGTTTCGGTGTTACAGTATATGTGCCTGATCGTTCTTCTGGTAAAAATGCTTGTACCGGTGTGAAGTGACGTTGTTTGTTCCGTTTTCCACATTGGTCATGCGTAGACCATGTAAAAGAACTTGAGTGTGATACCAAAAGACTTCGTTTTCTTCCATGTATTATCAAGTAACCCAAATATGTGATTGGAGAGGTAATATGATTTTGAATTGATGTTGAGAATTAATCTTGTTATATTGAATTTGAAAATTTTGTTATATATATATATATATTTATATTAAATTGTTTCCTAATCATTGTTATAATTGTTTTTTTCTAATCTATTATATTTTCATGAATAAATTAATTTTCGTTTAAAAATATTTTTGTCTTTACTGAGTCTGAAACTTTTACATACTAGTCAAATTGAAATCTTCTAAAATAATTCTATTGCAGTTTTTTCTGCTTAATATAAGTTTGTTTAAGATAGACCTTAAAATGTCTAACAATAGCTTCGCGGGAGAAACGAAGTGATCTTCCGGATGTACGTTGGGCATGTGCCGGCGCGGCGCGTGCGTAGTTTTCGGCTATCGTTCTTAGATGTTTTATGCAAATTTTTTAAACTCGGCTCAGTCGGAACTTCCGGAAGGTTAGCTATTGTTTACGTTTCGCGTTTGAAAAATTAGGATGGATGATTTAAATTTGAAAGCTCCTTAATATAGCATTTCATTGAACGATATATTTATTTTCCTGGTAAGTAGAAAATATATTAAAATAAAATTAGGATTTTTAATAAATGTTTAATTTTTTTTTTTCAACTAACGTTTTTTTTTCTTTAAGCTTTATTTTAAGAGTGATTTATTTTTAATATATTTAATTAGCATAACGATAAGAAAAAACGGCAAACTATAGGTTTACTATTAACAGCCTTCGGCAGCATAGACCTGTGCGCTGCGCGCGCATATTCCTTCACCATCCTTATGATTTCTCAAAATCCCATGTTATTACTCATAAATTTTCATTCTTAAGAAAAGGAATTAAAGAAAAATATCATTTAGCATCTGATAAAAACTCGCACCGGGACCCCAAAGCCTACGGCAGCGCAGACCCATGCATGCACGTGTGAGGATATACGTGTGCTGTGCATGCATATTCTTTCCCAACTCAAACTTTTATTAAGAAAATAAAATTTAAAAGAAAAAATCTTTTATCATCGGGTAAAAACTCGCACCGGGTCCCATGAGCGCACATTCCTTCTGAAATCAGACTTTTATTCTTAAGAAAAGAAAATTTCAAAAATCATTTCTCTTCAGGTAAAAAGTCGGACCGGGTCCCCACTGCCTTCGGCAGCGCTGTCTCATGCGCGCTTCGCGCAATTATTCCTTTCCCACCCTGCCGGCCCCTCCTAATTAACCTACATATACCAATTTTGAACGGTCTAACTCGATTAGCTGAGATGCAAAAGAAAACTTAATCAGGACGACTTGAAATTGTAAATCAGGTGAAATCTCGAATTCCACTTTCGATAATATAAAAGAACTTTAAAATATCTTTCGAATGATGTATTTGAAATAAATTAATCATAATTAGAATTTGAAATATTGAAATTAAAAATATTACAGCGCCATCTGGCGGTAGAAATTTCTATAATCTATTGTTCCATTCCAGATCAACAAAGCTTTCAAATGATGTATTACTTATGAAATTATTTTAATTAGTAGCGGAGATACAAAAGAAAACCTAATCAGGAGACCTCAAAATGTGTAAATCGGGTGAAATCTCAAATTTCACCTTCGATAATATAAAAGTACTTTAAATATCTTTCGAATGATGTATTAAAAATAATTTAATAATAATTGGAATTTGAAATACTGAAATTTTAAAATATTACAGCGCCATCTGGCAGTAGAAATTTCTGTAATCTACTGTTTGATTCCAAATCAACAAAGCTTTCAAATGATGTATTACTAATGAAATTATTTTAATTAGTAGCTGAGATACAAAAGAAAACCGATTCAGGAGACCTCAAAACGTGTAAATCACGTGAAATCTCAAATTCCATTACTTACGGTAGTCGGTTAATGGAAGGTGACAAAAATTTGTGGCGTCTACTCTTGAAATTCAATTTAAATAAGTTTTAAAATGACATATTACTTTTGAAATTATGCTAATTAGAAGCTAAGATACAAAAATGATATAAACACTATTATAAAACGACTTATGTCTGACTTTTTCGTGGTTTTCTCCGAAACTTGCATAATTCCAGGCTAAATACTGTTAAAAATTATTAGTACGAAATGTGAAAGGAGTATCAGAATTCGAAACTCTGCAAAATATAAAAGAATAAAGGCGTTCTGGGTTTTCCGTTGTTTTCTCCGAAACAACCGTCCCTTTTCTATGTTTTTGCCCCTTTCCCCCCCCCCCCCCTTCGTCTCTTCTAATAATTTTACACTTGAAAATATTCGCAATCGATGTATCTTTCCTTAGAACCTACCCCCCCTCCCCCTCAAGCCCTTCCTAATAATTCTACACTTTCAAAAATATTCAGAATCGAATTATCAGTCGTTAAAACCAAATATTACGAAATTTCAACGGCATATCTCAATTTAAAATATATACTGCAAAATATAAAACAAAATTTAATCTAATTTTTTTGTTTATCCGGATATTTTCATGAAAATTGAACAGTAGCTTTATAATATGCTGTCTAAGCCAAATATTAATTCAAATGTAACGTGAATAAAAATTTGAAAAAAATTGAAAATTGCAATTTTTATCTCCACTGCAAAACACGTGACATCTTGATCGGTTACTATCATTTCCTTTTTCCAGATGTTCGTCTGGTATTTGAAATTATGTTGCCACAAAAAATTCATACTTTAGTTAATTTTAAAAAATCTAATTGTTGTACCGATAAGCCGCTTGCACACTTAAATTCAGAAAAAAATCCCCTTTCAGTTGGTACTGAAATCGTAAAGATCGGACTAATATTTCTAATTTATTTTCCATTTTTTCTGCTTTTAACTCCATTAAAATATCTATTTTTATGCAATCGCGGTGAATTCTGAGTAATTGAGATCGCTTTTTGATTAGACGTGGGTCTACATTTTAATTAATATCTTGAACTAATTAAAATTTTTAAATTATGTTTTCACTATCAACTCGGGAAGGCTTCTGAGCACCCGTATATCAAATTTTGTACTTCTGCATTCAGTAGTTGCTGAACGTATAGATGCACAGACAGACAGACATCTTTTATTATTATAGATATAATAATAAAAGGAAAGGTTTGTCTGCCTGTCTTTCTATATGTTCAGCCTTTATTGAACATAGAAGTACAAAAATTGACATATGGATGCTCAGGAGTCTTCCCAAGGGGGCCCTTGAAAACAGAATTTAAAAATTTTAATTAGTCATGGAGATATGAATTACGTTAACCTTTGTCAATTAATAAATGAGTCAATTCTGAGATTAAGCAGCATTAGATGCCCCAATAAGTTAAAAATATCGGTCTAATTTATCATCGTCTAGCTCCCTTTAGAAAATATTAGATCTATAAAAAGAAAATTCTCTTATTCATGTTTATTCTAAATTATTATTTTTTTTTTAATATATAAATTTAATTTTAGAATT
Source organism: Salticus scenicus (assembly GCA_963930645.1). NCBI lineage: Eukaryota > Metazoa > Arthropoda > Arachnida > Araneae > Salticidae > Salticus > Salticus scenicus. The sequence continues at coordinate 372,159 of CAWVNO010000361.1, forward strand.
CAATGTTTATACACTACAGATTTATTTTTATTATTCTTATAATGGTATAAGTCTAACAATTTTTGTGCTTTATAAATTAAAATTTTTATTTTCTTATATGTATTTTTGTTGCATCATCTTATTAAATTTAAGGTTTACATGTTGATATTAATGAAAACAGTCATTTAATAGTCAAAATAGTTATTATATTAAAAAAAAAAAAAAAGAATATATATATATTAATTACATATTTCAGTTTGTTATAAATAAATATAAAATATTTAAAGATCTTAATTTTCAAATATAATCAATAATTTTACCTTACTTAAATCCTTACTAAGTCCGAGCTTCATTATATATTTCGGCTACCTAACGGTGCCATCTTCAGAAACACTCGGTAAAAAATGATTTTGTAGGTGCTAAGTTTGGATGACTTGTTTATCTTTTGTAGTTTCTTCTTCGATTTCTTCACTTCTCTTGTTTTATTTATATAGCTGTTGCCACTCGGTAGGAAAAATGCTATGTTCGATATCATTGATAGTATTGTTATTGGTTAGTATTTCGATAGCTTCTCTTTTGAGAGCATAATGGTGAGAGTTGTATGGGGCTATTTTATGAAAATTAATGGAATCAATGTTAATTGGGTTAGTATTGTTAGTCCTTGAGAAAGCTGTGGAATGTCTATTGTATTTTAAGTCGGTTATGTGTTCTGAAATACGTTCTTTTATTTTCCTTTTAGTCATTCCTATGTACGAGGCTTTATTTTTATTTTGATATTGGAAATCTATTTTATAAATGCCGGCTGTGTGTTTAAAGTCTATGGAATCTTTCTCATTGCGAATTCGCTGGTATATATTTTTATTTGGTTTTATTGGGATGTTTATATTGTGTTTGGTGGCTTCATTTTTAATTTTTACGGCGGCACCTTTGCAGTACGGGATCGCGGGGGTAAATAGTTGTTTAGATTTTTGAGCATTCGGAATACTGTTTAGGGTTTTTATACGTTTTTTTATAAAATTTATCAACTATGGAGGGATTATAATTAGCTTTCTTGGCGATATCTTTTATTATTTTTATTTCGGAATTTAGATATTTTTTATTTGAGCATATGAGTATAGCGCGGTTAACGTAGGAGCGAATAGCGGCATATTTGTAAGCAATTTGTCATCCAACTTACAAATATACGAGATAATGAAGTTTAGAGAACTGTACACTAGAACTGGCAACAGTTTTGCTTGTAGGAGTAATATTTTGTTCTAAAATGTAACTTCCCTGCTGCGTATGGGCCGTTTTTAGGATCAATACAAAATATTATTGTTAAGGGGGAAAATTTTCCAAGCAATTTTCCTCAAATAATTTACTCCAAGGAACAAAAATTTTAATGTAAAAGTAAATAAAAAGTGCATTTGATTCAGGCCCGGACTGGCCAGGTCGGCTGGTCGGCAATCGCCGAGGGCCCCCGCCTCTAGGGGGCCCCAGAAAACCCCTAAAAATAAATATATTACTTTATAATTAGTTACATTAGAGTAATTTGACTATTTATTTTCCAATAATCTTCGCATATACAATCAATTTTGACCCATCGCACGTTGTGCAGTTTAAGTTAGACAAGCTTCCACACAGTTTAAGACAAGTTCGCGATTAAAGAACTTAAATGCAAACAAATCTCGAGGCTTCATGGGAGAAAATCTGGTCTTTTTTGATTAATTTCATCTAGAATGCTCTCAGGTCAACTCGGCAATGTTATATTCTTAGAGCTCGCTGCTTCATGCTTCATCCTCAATCTTTGCTTTCTCCTATCTTAGCCAGCCACGAAATTTTAAAGTGATAGTTACGTCACTTCGGAATTGCAATTGTTCTTTTTATCTTGTTTTTTTTTTTTTTTAATCAGGATTAAAATAGTATTTTAATCCATGTTCTAATCCAATATAACTTTCTTTGTTGTGCATTCGATTCGCTTGTGCATTAGTCTCGTAGTAGGGTTGTTACTAAAGCAATGTCAAAGCTGTGTCAACATAAAACGTGTCTAACCAAAATTGCGTTTCGAAAAGAAAAGAGAAAATCTTTAGATGTCGAAAAAATTTCCAAACGTTTAAATACTAGGTTAACTAGTTCCACTTAGTCACAAAATCGGCCTTTAAGAGACAATAATGATACAATTAACCCTCTGACTGCCTTTGCAAAGCGCAAAATTGCAGGGCATTTAGCACATCTCCCATAAAAATCCCCCTTACATCTCCCTTAACCCGTTAGTAGTCGCTATAGACAGCGCCACCTATTACAGATTGCGCACTTTTTATTTAACTGTCACCAATAATTTTAAGAAGTGATGTGATCGACATTTCTTCGATTTTATTCCTGTTTTATGTATATCAAATGCCACCTCTAAAACTTTTTGGTGGCTATTGAATAAAAAAAATCTGGCAACAGTAAAGGATGGGCGGTAAATTGACCAACTAGCGACTACTAACGGGTTAAGAAACTTTAGGGATCAAAATTGAAAAAAAAAAAAAAAAGATTCTTAAGGTACCTAGTTATTTTACGCATAAATATCAACAATATATTAATATATATATACTCCTCTTTTTTTTTTTTTTTAATGATCTCCTACCACGTGTAAACCAAGTGTAATTCTTCGACATCAAATAATTCAAAAATGTATACAGTCAGTGTCAAAAGAATTCATGCCCTTTTGGTTTTCCTGAATAACTTAAAACATAGGCATAGAACTATATGGGGCTAGGGCAGGGCTCTTCCAATAATTTCTAAGATGGACTTAATTTTACTGCTCTTTATAATGCAAAATGAAAGGTTTCAAATTTTACATTTTAAGCTATGTTTGGCATTTCGAATATACATATTTTTTTTCATTAATTAATTGTCCTCAAAATTTATACCATACCACCAAAAGAAATTTGAAGTAAATAAATAAATAGTAAAAAAAAAAAAAAAAAAATTATTAAAAAATAATAATAATAATAATAATAAATAAATTACATTAAAAAGGAATTTTTGTCTTACAGTTCAGGATGAAAAAAGAAATAATGAAACAGATTTCTGGCACTATATCTAGTTACAAAATGAAGCATCAAACAATCATTATTGAAATCTCTTTAGCCTTCATGCAGAAATAGCAGGATCCGTATTGAAAATAAGGGAAATAAACTTAGGCGTGCTATTTTCATGTTATCCGTATTTGGAGACTGATTTCAAATCCCGTAGCAATTGTGGGAGCCATACGTGGAGGTTTGATCCTAATTTTTTTAGTAAGAATGCTAAAATCTGAAAACAGTCTTTAGTAAAATGCTAAAACACAGTTGTCGACTTTTATAATTTATTCCGGAGCAATTTTAGCCCCGCCTTCTTTTCGCACCAGAAATTTTATAGAATGTTTTTGTTTAATATGTGACAACAGTTAAATAAGGGAAAAATCATTTTTTAAAATTTCCGGTGTGAGAAAGGGCGGGGCTAACAATGCTCCGGAATAAATTATAAAAGTTGGCAACTCTGCTAAAATACTATTAGGCTTAAGAGTGTATCATTCGTATATCATTCTAGATGCCTCTTCATGTTACAATTTTCTTTTGCAAACTAAGTTTTAATCATGACATGATATCTTTAAAAACAATTTGGAGTGGCTCTCATGGACTTTCTGAACCCTTAGTATTGAACCAAGTGTTTAAACAAATTTGAATCGTTGAATATTTCAGTAAATAAATAAAAGTGAATATCATGCCAGTGCATTGATGGAAGACTTGGCGCGGGGTTATAAACAATGCAAATAACAACTTTTAGAACGCCAAAAATAAATAACAGGAAAGCAGACAGGCAGACAGCTGTTTTGTTAGCCTTTTGCACACCGTCTTCGGTGCATAAAGAATTGTGAGATAAGTGCTCTTATACATAGGAAAAGGAGGGAATTGAGCATAAGATTATCAACCAATAGAAATACGCGGAATTTGAGGGATAGGCCAACAGGAAAATGCGAAACCTAATCAGATTACTGACAGACAAAGATTAATCATTTCAATATTGTATATCTATTGTGAGGTATGAGGCGAATCAATTTCATTGCATTTTAATAGCATTTTTTCAGCATATCTAAATATCTTACGATTTTTGATAGGGAAAGAAAGAAAAATGGGAGGGGGAGGGGACTTAGGGAATATTTTGGCAAAATATAGGACTTTAAGGACCACACTAAATGTCCTGAAATTGTAATGTTTTTACTGCACCTATTTTTTACGTACTAAAATAAAGCTTATTTCAACATAAGATTAAAAATGAAAATGTGCACATGATTAAGATCCTCATATCTATTATTTAAGACCTTCATAATAAAAAACAAAGCTAGTATTTTCTAATTATATAATTTTGAATTATAAGTGTCACATGGAAAAAACGACAGCTCAGTAACCGATTATATTCGTCAGCGGTGCAGATAGTAAACACAGTTAACTGGAATTAGTTTATTAGCTTATAAATTCAAGCCAAAAATTTCTATTATTTAATTTTATAAAATTAATTTTTTTAAATTAGAGGTTCTTAATTTCAGATGAACATTTTCAAGGCTCTTATTTTTGTTTTTTATTATGTTTTGTTTTTGCCCTAAAATCATTATAATAAAAGTCCAAATCAAGTGACTGTTATCAACGCTTCGATTTTCGAACACCTGGAGGCCATTTTTAACCAAAACAATTTTTTTTTTCGAATAAAATTGCATTAAATAGTGGAATTTTTTTGCTATTGATTTAGAGTATAATGTAGGAAATCAAGGCATTACAACACTGATTTAGTTTTCACTTATCTACCGGAAAAAACAGCAGCAAAACAATTTTATTAATTAATTTTCTAAAATGAATTTTTAAAATTAGAAGTTCTTTATTTCGGGTGAAAATTAGACATTTCATATAAAAACAAGGTGAACCTCGCCAGGCCGCTTTGCTATTCACTGGTCATTACATTTAAATAACTTTTGAAAATTCTGTATCAGTTATCTATATAAAAATAACAAAAAATTCAGAAAACAAAAAATTCAAAAACATTTCATTGAAATCAGCCAGAACCTTGACTTGGTTTTCCGTACGTTCCTTGTTGGTTTTTAAGCTTTAACAATGCTGATTCACAGCCTTTTTTCGTTATAAATTATAGATTTTACAGGGGGAGGGGGGACGTAGCGTATTTTTGTCTTCTAAGTATAGACACGAAATTATGTACGAAACAGAATTTAATTTCGTTCAACACGATTTTTTTTTAATCTAGTTTTTCATATAAAAGCATGTGGTAACTGATTCATTCCTTAGGAACGGTTACTATAATCATTTTGAAAGAATTTTCGGTACATCTTTAGTATAGAAACCCTCTTGGCTTTTAAACTTTCGATGTCATTTTGGTGATGAATCAAAATAGGTGTCACAATTGCATACGTAAAGATCTTGGTGAAAGTTCACTGTAACTGTACCAAGGTTCTGTAGAGACATTTTTCTTTTTATTATAAAATATTTTTTGCTATTGATATCACAATTAAAGAGGACATTTTTTTTCGATATGTTTAGTATTTTATTAATATTGTGTCCTTTTTTAATATTTACATAGGTTTTATAGTAGGAATTAGGTTATTATGGCTTCAACAGTGTGATTGGTTGATCAGAAGCTAAAAATAATTCACAATCTCATTTTTAAATAATGAATCATTTTCATTTTTAATTAATTATTAAACATATTTTATCTAGCAATCTAGCATGGAACTAGTTTATACATGGTATAAAAAATATAAAAATATTTGTTGTAAAAGTAAGTAAACTGCATCAGAAAAAGCTTACATTTTTACTCAACTATTTTCCAAGTGGAAAAAAAAAAAAACATGAATGTGTTTTTTAAACATGTAAGCCTACTTTTCAAAAATTACGTATTTTAATATCCTGTTCACTCTAAATTCCTCGGTAAGGGGCCCCTTTTAGATTTTTAGCCGAGGGCCCCCAAAGTAGCCAGTCCGGGACTGATTTGATTGGTTTGTATTTTATTTCTATTGTGCATTCTTAATGCTTATATGAAATAAACAGTGGTCTAGTGAGCATATCTGGCACCTGGGATGTGATACCTTTTTAATGTCTCCCCAACCCTAAAAACCTGTAGCAGCAACCTGTACCCCAGAGGTGACACAATGTCTATTTTGTGAAAAGGGTTAAAAGTATGTTCTTTAAATGTCTTATTTATTTATTTACTTATTGTTTTAATTATAGAGGATTTAAGCACTAATGTCAAGTTATTATAAAGGAGAAAAAACAGTGAAAAGTAAAACTGTGTTAGTTTTCTTTATTCGTGACAAATTATTTCATTGTAGCACATCAGACATAGTGGTATTAACTTTTGACAAAATGGCATGGTATCTTTTACCTCTGGAGTACAAAATACAGAGAATGAAATTGGGTAATGTTAATATATCCCTAGCAAGTATAATGCCTGGGGTATGATCAACCCATCTGTGTCCCCCACTCATATTTATATCACTGTCACCAAAACTAATGTAAACTCTTACATTGTTTTGTTTAAATTGAAACAGGATATAATTTTCTTTTTTAGGTTTAAAATAATAAAAATAAACAATAATATAAAATAGCCTTAGATAAATATACTATATAGATATAATAATGAGTTATACATATAGTAAAAGCCAAGCAACAGATACAATATCACTGAAATAACATAGACCAATAAGAATGAAGTTTCTTCAAGTAGGAGAAGCACAAAAAAGGTGAAGAAAATTCGTCAGGGGAGACCTTTTTCACCCTTAAGCACCAATGTACGATTTTGTTCAGTGGCTATAATAGCAAATCACATAGTGGGGCCCCCTACTGTACATGAAATTAATTGAAGTGAAATTTAAAATGGAACAGACTATTAAATACAAATTAACAAAGAATTTAACAGAAAACAACCTTAATAAACAGACAATACTCAGAAGATGATACATTTGGAGTCACATGGATGAAAAAAGTATATTAATTCAGGAGTTTATTTCTTTATGGAGTAAAACAAGCAAAATTCAAGGTTTAGTGGTTCATAACTGATAAAGAATAATGAAACTTTATAGCAATATGGATATTATGTAAGAGTATTATTACTAATTTTAAGAATAGTTGACTACTCAAATGAAGAAATTGAACATTTAAAGGAATAAGAAATAATGCATATTAATACTACTGCAACAGGCCTGCTTTTTTTTTTTTTTTTTTTTTTATATTTAATTTCACATTCCCATCCAGCCAAACAACACGACCCATCTTCCATTTTCCATCAGTAATAAAGAAAAGGGTTGTACAATTAAAGGTGTTTTTAAAGTGTTGCTTTAACAGTCATTTACAAATATTTTTAATTTAAAGATAACCAATTTCATAAAGATGATAATAGTGAAGATTTTTTTTTTTTTTTTTTTTTTTTTTTTAATCCAAATAATAGTGAGAAATTAGACTTAAATTTTATTTATTTATACAATCTACTTATTTGCAGAATTGAGTGGCATGAGGTTTCCAAGTTAAATGAGATAAAAAAAAATATCCTAGCTCTAAAACACAATTGCATTGTATATAAAATGCAATACAAACAATATAAATATTTGCATTTTTATATATTCTAAGATACTAAAAATTATGTACACAAAAGTGTACACGATGAAGCCAAGGTACAATCTGTAAAATAATTAATGCATTGATTAACCACTAACTAAGTTTATCACAGCCATGCCAACATTTTAATTTATTTCACAGCATTGTAAATTCTTGCAATTTCTTCATACCACTATGTAGTGAAATTTTCTCCAAAATGTAATTACAATTAAATAAGAAAAATAATATACCCTTTAGGAAGAGAGGTGTAATAATTATAAGATAAAAAAAAAAAACTTTATGTACCATGTTCTTAAATTTTCTGATGAATCATTAATAAAATATGCAAAAATAAAAAATAATATTTAAGCACATGAACTCAGTTCAGTGAACTAATAATAATAATGGGGAAAAAAAGGCTAATTTTTTAAGGTTCACGTTTAATTAAATGTATTTATTTTATGTCGAAAGAAAATGAACCCATAAATTTTTTTTGGCAACAATTAAATTATAGCTAATATTTTAATGGCTATCTATAAGGTATTAGGATTTTATTATTTTCATATTTTAATTAATTAAAAGAAAACTATTCGAAAATCTGACTTTGAAGTATTGTGTTGTCACCGTGTTCTGAGCTACTGTGAAAGTTTCAAATGTCTAGCTAGTAGGGAAGTTAGTTAAAAATAGATTGCAAGATTAGTATCGGACAAACAAACAAGAATAGAAGTTAATAAAAACATGGTAAAAAAGAAAGAAGGTACTAACAAAACCAGAACAAATTAAAATGTTGCCATGTCTAACAGTGTATTATACTATATTACAAAATATGAAACAAGCTGTATATATCTTTATTATTTTTTTGTCTCCGTAAAAAAATTAATAAATAAAAATAAATGCTTGTTTTTTGTTGAGTAAACCACGTCTTGATTTCATCCTTTGCCTGCATCTGAGAATAATTTGCTTTCAGATTTTAGAGTATGTTTTCTTTATTTTAATCTTTAATCTGTCAGATAAACTGAATATAACGTAAAGCAACACACACACACGATATATAATATACATTGTGAAGCTCATTAATATGAATCTCAAAGAAGATAAAAAAAAATTGTTCATGCTGTCACTAACTTTATATAACTAAACTAATCTTCATTTTGACAGGGATTATGGAAACAGTTCATACTAAAAGAAATTCACATAAATGAGGTTTGACTTTATTAAATAAAAAAAAACTCATAAATAAATGCAATAAATGGCAAAGACACAAGTATTGTTTTAGATCAAAATTATTAAACGTTATCTATTATCAGCCTCCCACATCTCCCCCTCCCCCTCCAAAAACAGGAAAATTATGTTGGCTGGATTGTTTCAAGAAGTATAATTTTTATACGGCATGAAAGCTACAGCACATGTTGTAGCTTGCATGCTGCTCTTACTTTTTTTTTTTTTTCCCTTAAGCAGTCAAAGCATATTTTTATTATTCTGTGAAGAAATTTGTTTTGTAAATTACTCATTACCAAATGTATATATTTCAAAATTCTATTTTCATATTCAGAAAATTCATAAATGTTTAGCTACTTCTTGTTTTTTAAAAATTCTTTTTTTCACTTTACAATTTTAAAACAAAATATTAAAAAATATTATTTTTTTATTTATATTTTTTAAACAGAAACATTATAATGATTGTGAATTATCCAAATGTGAAAACAGAATTAAAAATATATACACTATATAAATAATGTATAATTTATAAATCAAATTTTTCTTTAGACTAACATGAAGTTAGATTTGTTACATTTCTGGTCAACTTTTAGGTGAAGAGTGAGTAAACAATATCATCTTGCTAACAGCTGTAACCCATGTTGTTCTATGGGAAAGTTTGTTTTCATTACTCATTACCTAATATATTTTTTAAATTGGGAAAATTCAAAATCATTAAATTAGTATAGTATTTTTTAAATAAATTAATTTTTCACATTTTTAATATTTTGATTTGGTAGCTTTAAAAAAAAAAAAAAAAAAAGTATTTTTTTTTTTTTTTTAATAACATTAACTCAAAATTATCATCATCATTATTATTTTTGAAAAATCAATTTTTCAAAATTGAGAGCTAATTTTTAATGGTAATTAATTTTCTTAATGTAAAAATTGAATTTTAAAAAATACATCAGATAATGAGTAATTAAGAAACAACCTAAAATAACATGGGCTTGGCTGTTGGTGGGAGCAGTATTGCTCTCTCTTAAGCATGTATTTTTTGTATCTGATCCATGCAAACTAACACTTAAACTTAGCCTCATAAATTGTGGAAATATATGAGGGGCAGAAAGGCACCAATGCAGCATGAAAGATGCAGCACCAGGTTGCTGCTTTTTATGTTGCAAATCTTTCTTTCTTTCATGTATAAATGTTGGTCATTTTTTCCATAAAAAAAATTGAGTAATGTACCCCATTCTCAAGAAGACTCGTCAGCCAACCAAATCACGTATTAATATATGGAAAATAATCACTTGTTATTCATTAAATATTGTATCTCCATTTTCCCATTCAAAAGTATCCACCAGTTTTAATCCTTTGTTTTCCAAAAACTAATTTTTTAATATTTTATTTCAAAACTGTAAAATTTTGGATTTTTACCACCTTAAAATAAATTTAAAAAATTGAAAAGATACACTTTTTCTTCTTTTTTTAGTTTTGTTTGAAAACAGGAACTTATTTAAAAATAAAAATGTGTGTGAATGTGAAAACAAAGTTTTAAAAAGAACGAATAATGATTGTTTCTTCATGTTTACGACATTTAACACACTGTGAAACACTGGCTCTTAATAAAAGTCATGAAAATTAATTTAAAATAAGATTTTTTATTTAAAAGCACATTATGCCTCTTCAGAGAGTAAGTGCATATAAGCTTTTTACTATTTAGAGGCACAAAAATATAATGTTGCACCTCTTAATTTCAAAGGCACGAAAATTAAAAATGTGCCTCTTAATTTCAAAGGCACCTCTCGTGCCCTTTAATTTTCAGAGGCACAAAAATGAAAAATGTGCCTCTAAATTTCAAAGGCACTGTTCGTGCCTTTTAATTTTCAGAGGCACGTGTGCCTTTTAATTCCAGAGGCACCATTTTGTGCTTCTTAATTTTCAGAGGCACAAAAATGAAAAATGTGCCTCTGAAATAAGAGGCACAGTTTTAAGAGTGTATGCTCCTATGTTAAAGAAAATATTAAATATCGAATAATTCCCGAAATTTTCGAGAAAGAATTTTAAAATTCAATAGAATTTATGCCAGTATCCCAAAAAATATTTTAAAACTGGTCCGACGACTTTATAATGATTCCTTCTTTAGAATATATTAGTTTACTAACTAACGTACAGCCAGACACATTTTCGATTTTGTGATTTTCAAATTGCTCAAATGTTAAAACATGTAAGCCACTAATCCAATATCAAATATTTTTACGAATATCAAACATCCTTATACACTAAAGGACGAAATATATATATATATATATATATATATATATATATATATATATCTCGCATTTAGTTAATTTTTATTTTATTTATTTATTTATTTTTATTTATTTATTTATTTTTCAAAATCGTTTAATTTAATCATTTAAATATAAGGGTGAAACGAATAAGGATTTTGGCGGATACCGCATTTCCGTATCCAGCAGCCATAAGTGTTTCAGATATTCGATATCCGGCAAAATCACTATGTATTAAATTCCTACAATTAAATTAAAAAAATTGTTATTAAAAAAATAATAAATAAAAATAAATAAGTAAAATAAAATAAAAGTATTCAAATGCGGATATTTCTTCTTTCTTTTCCTTTTTTTTTTTCTGGGGGGGGGGGGGGGGAGGGGAGGGTTAATGTACTTGTAGTATGATGGAGAAGTAATATAAATTATTGTATTGCCAGCAAAAGTAATTTTTGATTATAATATATAGAGTGAAGTGTAAATAATATGTAATCACAGATACAAATTGTTAACAAGTTTTTCCCGTGTAAAACTAACTTTGATTCAGTGTGTGCAATAACACGATTAAAGAAAGAAAAAAAAAGTAAATTTTTAATTTATAAATGTTACAACAAAAACCCGATTTTGAAAATATTATACAGTTATGAAAAACCTTTTGATTATGAAACTAAATGACAAAATTTCAATAACGATTTTTTGAAATTTTCTCTTGCAAGTAAAAAAGAATATACGTCATGGGATTAAAAACTAAACTGGTTATGTGCTGCAAATAGATATTACAAATACCAGAAGTAATACTTAAAAATGGGTTTTAATTATTGAATTAATTTAAACAGACGTACTACTCAGCATGGTGCAATTTTCACTTTGATTTTATAGTCAGAGAATTATTAATAAAAAAAAACAACTGCGATAGCATAAATATGAAAATCTAAATTATTATAAGGCACACCAGCGGCTGAACGGTTCTGTGCTGAAACCTGGTCGACGGGAGGTGGCGGGTTCGATTCCAGGCCACACTCGTCGACCTAGTCGTTCGGAGTTTTTCGTGGTTTTCTCCGAAATTTGCGGAAATACGGGCTAAGTCCCCTGAGGATTTCCATGGAAGGCGCTCACCCTGAGGCCAAGGATCAATCGCCCTTATTCCCAAACACCTAAATTGCCATAACATATTAAAAAATAAATAATTATATATATATATATATATATATATATATATATATATATATATATCATTTTCATTTATTTCAAATTCGTATATGAACCCTTACGACAAAATATGTAAATAATAATAGTAAAGCTTATTTCTTTTTCTAAGCAATAGATATAAAATTCTGCGCAAAACAGAATTCAATTTAGTACGACAGAACCTATTTTAAAGTAGTCTTCAATATAAAAGCATGTAGTAACTGTGTTTCATTCCCCAATATCGCTTACTATATTAATTTCTTGAAATATATTTGGTATAGCTTTAGCATAAGAGCTCCTTGGCAGCTTTTAAATTTTGTTGTCATTTTGGCGATAAATTAAAATGTTTATCGCAAAAGCGTAAGTAAAGATCTTAGCGAGAAACGTTCGAGCTACTTGGAAGGAGTTCTATATTTAATTCATTTCTTTAATATTTAGCACGATTTTTCTCAAATTTATTTTAATTAATTAAAAGAAAATGTTTGCACATTCAGTTTTTATCCGATATAAAAAAATATATTTGAATATATATAACACTAAATTTTTCAATAAATCTTCTATATTTTCTCTCAATTGTTATTTGGTTGTTGTTTCACTCTTCAGTTATGAGCAGCTAGTTATGAAATCGGGGTAAGTACCATGCCTGAATTTGGTAACTTTCTTTTCATTATGAATTCTCTTCATGTGTAGATATTAACTTTTTTAATTTTTATTGAATAATTTTGAAGCTATGTGAATTATAGCTCAGGAATCATAGAATATTTCTCTATATAGTTTTTAGAGTTTTAATAAATTTTTAATAGTCAAATTTACGTTACAAACCTTGTTTACTTTCAGAAATTTCTATTTCTTTTAATATACATTTAATTCTTTGCCATTATTTTAATTTATTTTAAAAAATGTCCTCTTTATTTTATAAACTTTATTTGCAGTAATTTAAAAAATGTTACTTACAAATATTTCAAACTGAACTTCTTAATTAACAAATGACATCATATCCTTATGAAATCTCAATAATTACAGACAAATTAATTTTACTTCTAATTTTCTTTTCAACTTTTATAAATAAAAATAATAATTTATATGATTCTATATTGAAGCTGTTCCATTTCTGTAGAACGATTTTTTTTAATCCTATCTTAGTTAATTAATTAATTAATTAATAATAATAATAGCTTGTTCTTTTTTTTTCGACATAAAAAGAAATACATTTACGTATATATTTATTTTTGACATTAATTAATTTTTTCTTTTTAATAATTTGAAAGTTTAAGTGGCGTTTTTATTACTTTTCAACAAATGATCCAATTGAACTCAAAAATATGAAAAAAATACGACCTGCCGTATATATATATATATATATATATATATATATATATATATATACACATACATGAATCAGTATGATACACATATGCATTTGTTTTTATGCATTCATTACATAATATTGAGGTTTATTCAATACCCTCTTCTTTAGAGACGGTGTTGGTTTATTTCATTCAACTAGCCGTGATCTTTTTCTGCAAACCAGTTATTGAGGGGGGGGGGGGGTTCTTGACAGTACTTTTCGGAGTGAAAAAGACCCCGCCTCTGTGTCATTATTTACCTTCATATTGACAGCTGAAATAGTTTATTGGACAAAACAATCACGGTATTACCCCGCCTTTTAGTCCAGGGAAAGATGCATTTTAGTTTCGCTTTTGACAGTAGGGGAGATGATAGCATTCAGGATACTGCCCTTAACTGATATATTTTATAAGTTGGCATTTGCTACGCTTTACAGTTACATAGAATATCCCCCATGTCTCTTGTAATCCGGTTCCATTGTCTAGTAAATTGTAGGAGAGCATTTTGACAGGTGCTACCCCACCTTCTTTTAGAAACTCTGTGGTGACAGAAAGTGGAAGGGTCCAAGTTCATTTTCACACTGCAAAATTCTCCCGTCTTTAAAGGTTAGAAAATCAACCTTGGTCTCGTCTCTAAAGGGTTAAGCATAAATTATGCTAAGAGGGATAGATAAAATACATCAGAAAAGCAGAAGAAATAAGTGGAAAATCAGGAGCATAGAAAAACAAGCAAAAAGCAGGAGACTTGGCATGTCTGGGTATTTAATTTTAATCAAAATGTGTGAGATTCCTCTGTATACCACATCTGCCTTCATATGACGTTTCATTTTTCTATCTTTTTTGAATCACACATACACATTAGTATCTAACACATTATACCCAGACATTAACCAATTGAAATAACTGAATAGTAACTGAACTTGGAATAAATTTTCCCTCATTTGCCAAGAAGGAACGCACCCTCTCATCTTGAGTTAAATTCCTGACATGGAACGAGTTAACATAATGTACTCAAACTTCAGCTATTTATTATAATTGAATAATTTATTTATTTTATTAAAGACTTTAATACAAACAATTTTAATAAACTGGATCGCTTCACAATAGTGTTGATTGCTGCATTTACATGCTACTAAAAAAATGTGTTGCAGCGAGGGCGATGTTCCCATTTACAAGTACTTGAATGAGTAGAAATAACTTAAGTACTGATAAATATTGATAACTCAAATTCACCTAAATAAAAAACTATTAATTAGCTCAACGAACTGCATTTTTAACTCAAATTGATTTAAAAGAAAATTAACTCCTAACTGACAGGCTGATTTAACTCACATTTTTTAAGAGTAAAAATTGTGTAATAATTATAAGATAAAAAAAACTTTTTATATACAATGTTTTTAAATTTTTTGATGAATCATTAATAAAATATGCGAGGATAAAAATAATATTTAAGCATATGGACTTCAGCTCAGTGAAATAATAATAGTGAAAAAAAAAAAAAGATGGTTTAAAAACAAAATATTACTCCTTTTAGAAAACATATATTAGCATCGTACATTAGCACTTACATTTAAATTTCCCGACTTTTCCCTGACTATTTTTCGAGATTTTTCTCCATTTTTTTCTCTGACTCTTATTCAATGAAAATTTCACGACATTAGCAAAAAAATTAGTGATTTAAAATATCATTAATAATTTAATGATTAATATAGCTTATTTTAACAAAATTTGTTAAAATTCCCAGACTTTTCCACACTTTCTAAATTCCCCAACTTTTCCCTGACTGCTAGCCACCCTGACTTATTGTGTATAAAATTTTTAAAGTGATAATGACAACAATTTTTGTGAGATGCATAATTTAACTTTTTATAATTTTTTAACATTCACGTTGAATTAAATATATTTATTTTTATGTCGAAAGAAAATGAACTTGTAATTTTTTTTTGGCAACAATTAAATTATAGTTAATATTTTAATGGCTATTTTATTGCTATTAAGAGCTTATTGTTTTCATATTTTAATTAATTAAAAGAAAACTATTTAAAAATTTGAAAATCTGACTTCAAAGTATTATGTTGTCACCGTGTTCTGAGCTACTGTGAAAGTTTCAAATGTCTAGCTAGTAGGGAAGTTAGTTAAAAATAGATTGCAAGATTTGTACCGGACAAACAAACAAACAAGAATTGAAGTTAATAAAAACATGGTAAAAATCAGATCACAAGTGATATCATCATTTGTTCAACGACAAATATAATCAGTATTAGTATAGGTCAAGATCTAACTAAATTTAGATAAAGTTTAGTTAAATTTTGTCCATTAGTTTGTAAGATATAACATCCACAAAATTTTTAAACAACTCACAGACATACAGATTTTTTTATTTTTTATTTTTTTTTATGATCAGTTCATATTCAGAACATTACAAAACATAAATCCCTCAAAAACAGGAAGTTAAAAAATTTTCACGAATACTACACCTTCCTTTTACATATAGCTAGTAATACCAAGGAACGCGGTAGCGTTCCGCCCCGCCAAGCTGAAACAAACATTAAGAGAAATACAAATGAAATTTACAAAGTAGGAAGTCAATGGTGAACACTACAAGTGTATATTATGTCGACATAGCATCTCGTACTTTTCGACTAACTGTATCTCAGCTCCCTGATCCCCAAGACATATGATTTTTTGCACAGACCTTAAGCATACCCTTAAGACAAAACATACAAATTTGCATGTCGCTCCGAATTAAGGGGCCTGAGTTATAAAACTTTGAAAACCCGAAATTTCCCTGTTACTTTCTTCTTCTTCTTGTAATTGTTAAGACAAAAACTTTTGACGCCGATTGAGCCTAGAGTTCTGCAGCTAATGAGCTGAAAATTTGCTTGGACATTCCTTCTGACCTGTACCAGTGCCTTTTGCAATCAAAAAAATTTTTGGTCGGGTTACTGCTGCCTACGGCAGCGTTACCAGTACACATCTTGCAATCGCTTTTTAACTAACTTCCCGACTAGCTAGACATTTGAAACTTTCAAGATAGCTCATAACACGGTGACATACATTTTTTAACACTTTTAGTCAACTGTCTCAGGTACCTACTGCCTTCGGCAGTGTTTATATGATTCAACAGAAAATTTATTTAACTAATTTCCCGACTAGCTAGACATTTTAAATTTTCAGACTAGTTCAGAACGGGGAGAAAATGCATTTTTTTTATTACTTTTAGCCAACTGCTACGGGTTCCTGCTACCATCGGCAGCGTTGCAAGCACAAAGCTTGCAATCGATTTTTAACTAACTTTCCGACTAGCTAGGCATTTGAAACTTTCAGGATAGCTCAGAACACGGTGACAATACATTTTTTAACACTTTTAGTCGACTGTTTCAGGTCCCTACTGCCTTCGGCAGCGTTTATATGATTCGACAGAAAATTTATTTAACTAATTTCCCGACTAGCTAGATATTTAAAACTTTCAGAATAGTTCAGAACACGGTGAAAACGCATTTTTTTAAATACTTTTAGCCAACTGCTTTGGATTCCTGCTGCCATCGGCAGCGTTACTAGCACAAAGCTTGGAATCTATTTTTAACTAACTTTTCGACTAGCTAGGCATTTGAAACTTTCAGGATAGATCAGAACACGGTGACAATACATTTTTTAACACATTTAGTCAACTGTTTCAGGTCCCTACTGCCTTCGGCAGCGTTTATATGATTTGACAGAAAATTTATTTAACTAACTTCCCGACTAGCTAGACATTTGAAACTTTCAGAATAGTTCAGAACACTGTGAAAATGCATTTTTTAAATACTTAGCAAACTGTTTCGGGTTCCTGATTCCATCGGCAGCGTTACCAGCGCAAAGCTCGCAGTCGATTTTTAACTAACTTCTCGACTAGCTAGACATTTGAAACTTTCAGGATAGCTTAGAACACGATGACAATACATTTTTACCAATTTAAAAAATCATTTGAGGACAAATGTTCTCGAATTTATAAATTTGTCCTCAAATGTCTGCAAATTAAAGCATAATTTAATTCTGTCCTCAAATGTCCTTTCAATTTAAGGACGCTGCGATGATTTGTCCTCAAATTGGATTTAAAAAATTTGGTCACTTTAGTGAAATCCAGTATCAACTTGAGTTTTACCAGAAAACGCAGCTTAAATAACAGCTGACAACATATAAATCACAGCACAAACGATACCATAGTCATAACATACAGAAATAAACTACAATTCAATGGTAGAGACTTAGTCAAGCAAAACTTTCTATTTCGTAAAGTCTTAGCGAGAAACTCACCTCAGTGGTCGGAACGGGACTCTTTTTATAGCCCGCCATTAATCCTGAATTTTACAGTAACTTCCGTAAAGTCCGGTTTCCACTGCAGTTGGAACTTCGAGGTTAAAAAAACCATTAATCACGCTCCCGACACAAACAGCCAAATGTCTTGTCATCAGTTGTAACCTTTTTTTTTTTTTTTTTTTTTTTTTTTTTTATCAGATTGTGCAGTTACTTCAAAGGAAAGCATGCAAAATTGACAAAGATATCTGCCTCTGGCCCCTCAATTATCTCAGCTCGGGGTTAGAGCCAGGGACTTTCAACCGGTCGAACCAAAACGTCGAAGCACTCCAACAGCTAGACCACATCAAAGGATTCTGAATACCGCCGCTCGTAACGACTTCCAACCATCCTTAGTGGAAACTGCACTTAATAATCGAGTTACAGCTTGGACAATGGGTCTATCGATAATAAAAGTTTTTTTCACAAAGATCGTCAAAATAGTTGTCAAGGTGCGATAAAGTCACCAAATTCATCGCCAAGTCTATTACGTGCCCTGATAAAGTGTGTTTTTAATGGAGAAGGATCTTTTTTAATGCGGAAACAAGCTAGAAATGCGAAAAATTGACATTTTATACTGTGACTAAACCTCTTAGAAAGAAATCACATAAAAAGAACTAATACTATGTAGAAATTTGTAACACTATATTTACATCTATGAATAACATGCACGATTTTTATCGATCTATTACACAAATATATTCATTATGAATACGTATTAAATTATAAAAGCACATACATAACCTGCAAAAAGAAGTGATATCTCATAAAAAACAATACTATTGTAAAAGTCACCCCGCCCAGCAAAAACTCTTACCTTTCTTATGCATACGTATTATATTTATAAAAGCACATACATACATAACTTGCAAAAAGAAGTGATATCTCATAAAAAACAATACTATTGTAAAAGTCACCCCGCCCAGCAAAGACTCTTACCTTTCTTAAGCAGCCAAAAAAGGGATTGATAGCAAATTTCGCCGCCGCTATTAAATCACGGGTACTCAATGCCCAGCTTAATGAAGAAATGCCAATAACACTGCATGTATCTTTCTAATAAATCCTAATCTCTTTCACATTCTTTGTTACCTGTGTTAGTTTTTTCGCTGCATTATAAAGTTATAATTTAAAGTATTTTTACGGTGGGGTGCGTTCCCTATGTAGAAGTTTTAATTAATTAAAAATTTAGTTAGTAAAGATTAAAATATTATTACGCACCCCGCCGTAAAAATACTTTAAATTATAACTTTATAATGCAGCGAAAAAACTAACACAGATAACAAAGAATGTTGAAAGAGATTAGGATTTATTAGAAAGATACATGCAGTGTTATTGGCAGATCTTCATTAAGCTGGGCATTGAGAACCCGGGATTCAATAGCGGCGGCGAAATTTGATATCAATCCTTTTTTTGGCTGCTGAAGAAAGGTAAGAGTTTTTGCTGGGCGGGGTGACTTTTACAATAGTATTGTTTTTTATGAGATATCACTTCTTTTTGCAAGTTATGTATGTATGTGCTTTTATAAATATAATACGTACGCATAAGAAAGGTAAGAGTTTTTGCTGGGCAGGGTGACTTTTACAATAGTATTGTTTTTTTATGATATACATATATATATATATGAGAAAAAAAAAAAAAAAAAAAAGTAGAAGGTTTGTTGCATTTGCTTTGTATTAATTACTATGCAAACTTTCTTTTTCCAATAAAATTTCAGTTTCTTCCTTTTTGAGTTGTCAACTGTATTTAATGTTCTAATTATACTGTTAAACACAATGTGATCAATCGGTGAATTTCATTGTTGCTTCGTGGTATCATTGTTGTTCACCTGCTTTGAAATTTTGCTTTTTTAAATCCATATGGTTCCTGTTCTGGTCGTGGCAGGCTGGGGGAGTGTTGCCTGTGTGAAACTAGTTTAACCCCACAGGCAAGTCACAAGTCTTGCCGCCTGCCTCTTTCATCCTATCTTGTGTTTCTTGGGTTGTTTTTTCATTAAATTTGATAAGTTTATGGTTTTAAGTTAAAATTTGTTGTGTTACTTTATTGATTCGTTTGTTTTGCAGGCTGTTAATTAATAGATCTGGTTTCTTTACATTAGTGTATTTCATCCACTGATGATTTTTTTTTTTTTTTTTTTTTTTTTTTAAATCTTATTGGTCATTGGTGTTTCAGTGATCTTGTATCTGTTGCTTGGCTTCTACTATGCTTAATAGATCATCTTTATTATATACTAGCAGGCAACGCCCGCTTCGCTGGTCCCTATTTTTAAATGAATCACTCTAATTACTGAATTCTCAAAATTGCATTCATTTTTATCACGTGAAAAGAAACGAGAAACAAAATCTGATTAGGAAAAATGTCGCACCGGGTTCTCACTGCCTTCGGAAAAAAATTCCCAAAATGCTCTAACTCTTATTTCTATTATTTTCCCCCTTCGCCCCCCCCTCCCGTCTATCCTAATAATTTTACAAATTCGAAAATATCCACAATCGATTTGTAGGTATCAAAAACCACTATGCACCAGTTTTGAACTATCTATCTCTATTTTTATTTTTTGGCCCCCCCTTCCCCCCTCCCAATAATTTAAAAAATTCGAATATATCCGCAATCGATTTGTAGGTATCGAAAACATCTATGTACCAATTTTGAATGATCTAACTCTATTTAATTTTTTTTGCCCCTCTGCCCCCCCCCCATCTTCCCGGCCCTCCTAATAACTTTACACTTTCAATATCCCCATTCGACTTGCAGGCCTCTAAAACCTATCTGTACCAATTTTGAACGGCCTAACTGTATTTCTATTTGTTTTTGCCCATAACCCCCCCCCCCCCTTACCGCTCCACCTCCCCTTCCCGCCCCACCTAATAATTTTACAACTTCGAAAATATCCGCAATCCATTTGTACGTATCGAAAACCCCTATATACCAATTTTGAACGATCTAACTCTATTTTTATTTTTTTGCCCCCCTCTCCCCCCCATCTTCCCGGCCCTCCTAATAACTTTACACTTTCGAAAATATCCCCATTCGACTTGCAGGCCTCGAAAACCTATCTGTAAATATTTTGAACGCCCTAACTGTATTTCTATTTGTTTTTGCCCCTTAGCCCCTCCCCCCCCTGCTGCCCCACCTGGGGGCTGAATTTCTAAAATTCCAGAAATTTGTTTTTAGATATTTGCATTAGCTATATTTTAGGGCAAAAATTTCACGTATATCTATTTTTTTGTTTGAGATATATAGAATTATGCGAAATCACGTTTTACGCATGTGAAATCACGTTTTGCCTCCCCCCCCCTTGGGGACCGAATTTGGAAAATTCCAGAAATTGGTTTTTAGACATTTGTATTAGCTATATTTTAAAGCAAAAATTTTACGGATATCTGTTTTTTTGTTTGAGATATGAAGGATTTTGTAAAATCATGTTTTGCCCCCCCCCCTCTCCCCCTTGGGGGGCGAATTTTATAAAATCGCTTCTTAGTGGATGCCTACGTCATAGAAAGAACATTGTCACGGAATTTCATGCTTCTAGGTCCAGGGGTTTGGTCTGGGCGTTGATAGATCACCCCCTCACTCACTCACTCACTCAGGAAGTGTTCTTTTATATATATAGATATGTATATAATAATGATGATCTATTAAGCATAGTAGAAGCCAAGCAAGAGATGCAAGATCACTAAAACACCAATGACCAATGAGATTAATTTTTTTTTTTTTTTTTTTTAAAGTAAAATTTCAAAGCAGATGAATAACAATGAAACCACGAAGCAACAATGAATTTCACTGATTGAGTACATTGTGTTTAATAGTATAATTAGAATAATATACCATATGCATTTTTTTCTTATTTCAGCTTCAAAACTCAACATTCAGAATTTAAAAAAAAAAAAAATCAATTTTTGGAGAACAACAACAAATTTAATGGTTGGGATTTTTTTGAATGAGGAAATGGAATTAAAATAATAATAATAATAATAATAATAATACACTCTAGGTATTGAGGAATTCTTGTAATAAATTTTTCATAGAATAACATGAAATTAAGTGACCAGAGACAGGAAAGTTTTTAGATATAGAAAGTTTTGTAGAGAGAAATTATGGCTTGTCAAGAATGAGAACTGACAGCAGACATCTTGCTAATGGCAAAAAAAAAAAAAAAACTGAATTTACAATACCTTAAAAACATGAGTAAATAATAATAATAATAATAAACTTACTTCTGTTGCATTTAGAGCTACTTTTGCAGCTTCTGTGTACTGTCCCTGATCACAAAGAGTAATAAACTTCTGAACAAAAAGAACTTCGGCCTCAGATAGATAATTACGCACAGTCGTGCGTAAAGCGATATCTCGTTTTTTTAGAACATTCCTTATGTAAGGTACAAAATGGACTTTGTCTACTCCGACTGACAGCACCTGCAAAGAAATTTTTAAACCAAAAGTTGAAAACTCAAAGTTAGAAAATTAATGTGCGAAACACAATGAGAAAAATCCCTTGCTTCAATGAGGTAAAAATAGAAGAGTTTACAAACAATTTAAAAGAATAATATAAAAAAATCCAAATAATTTTTTTACTGGACTATTGCTGAATAATTTCGAGTTCTTTTGTATTATATATATATATATATATATTCCTAAGATTACTTTGTTGTTATTTTATAAATTAAAGCAACAATTGCAACAAAACCAAGAGAGCTATTTTGTGCAAACTCTTTTTATGGGTTAGGAGCAATGGCACTTAATCATAACTACACAATTATATTGTTGACAATAATAATTGCACATAAAAAACATTGTTCAGGGATCTTGTATATTCCAGAGGTTTCAAGAAGGAGGGGGGAATTTTGATCTTTATCATTTCTAATAATTTGGTAGATGTTTGGGTTGGGCTTGATCAGGATATTTATATTTAATCTGCTAGCAACATTTTTAAAATTCAGTAAAAAAAAAAAAAACTCAATAAGGCGAAAAGTAGCAGTTATAAGGATTACCAAAATTTGGAAACTAATTTTAATAGGAACTGAGTTTTATTTTAGTGCTGTCCCATGAAGCTTAATGCTAAACACACCATATTATATAAAAAATATTTTTTTTAGCATATGAATAATAAATATCAATTTTATTATGATTTGTTCAGTACAAAAGTATTTAAATATGACTTAATAAAAATGTTTCTTATAAACACAATGCATTAGCATTATTTTACATGTCCCTATATAAACCAGATGTGCTATTTATATCATTTTAAATAGAGAACACGTAATAGTGATCTTTATAACATATTGTTTTGAAGAAATTCTGAAAATATTTATGGAGACTAGAAGCAGACAAAAAGACAGATAAATAAATTTAAACCATAATCATTCCTAAACATTGTTAGAATGTGTTTAAAACACAATGAAAAGGAAAATTCAATTGCTTCAATTTCCAATTATTAACGTATCTCAATACCATTGAGGAGATGTTTTAATAATGTATCTCAATACCTAAGATCATAAAAATACCCGAGACCACAATGTTTTGTTTTTTTTTTCCCCACTGCTATTCTGGAGTCCTGGACATTTACAGATATGCCTTCACTAGACTTCAAGGTTGAATTTGTTCCTGGACAGATTACTGAAAAAAATTCAGCTCCTAATCAAATGCAGCACACAATAGCCACTTTTTTGCTGCGTTATCTATGAACAGTAGTGTTCTTATTGCACATGAGATCATTGGCCACCAAAAGTTAATCATTTTAATATTCTATTGTTATTCTATTAGTAAGTTATTGAGTCTATGCAATTTCATTGTTTTCAAATAAAAATTTTTCGGCATATCTAAAAATCTTACGATTTTCGATGGGTAAGAAAAAAAAAGGGACATAAGGATCATTTTGTCAAAATAAGGGACTTCTAGGGACCACACTAAATGCCCTGAATTTCACTACTCTAAAATTAATAATTACTCTATTGTAAAATATGTGCCTAAGCAACTTCACCACATTCAAATAGGCATATTTAAAAACCTTAAGATATTTTTTATCAATAAAAGAAAAAAAAAAAAGGACCTAGGGACCATTTTGCTAAAAGAAAAGACTTTTAGGGACCTAAAATGAGTTAAGGGGCTTTAGGGACCACACTAAATGCCCTGAAGAGCTAACTAACTCTATTCTCCTTTTATTTGTGAATCAGATCTTAGTACAAATATAAAGTCTATAAATGTGCAAGCAGAATTTCCTGTTGATTGCACTGCATGTTCAATCTCGGTATTTGAGTATACTGTCGTCGTTTAAAGTGAACTATAGAAAGAAACTTCTTTAAAAAAAAAAAACTCCAGGCTGTAGAAATTTTGAAGGCATGAAAATGTTAATAAATGCGCTAACTCTTGAGCATGGGACAGAGTCGAGGTTAAATAGTGAAAACTAGTGCTGAAATGTTGACTAAATTAGCACCAAAATATTGCCTAGTGTATATTGAAATTTGTCAGTTTAGTACTTCTATTTATATTTTATTTATTTAATTATATATTTATTTGTCATGAATCGTTGAGCTATTACTTTAACAGTGCTCTAAAAAAGTATAAATAGATATCTCTTACTTGTCCTTTTACATTAACAGCAATAACACCAGACGTGGCTTCATGGGGAACAGTGACAAGAATATTGCAGACACCAAATCTACTCGTATAAATGAGAGAAGCTGTTTCTACATGATACAAATGGATGTAGCCAGTTTGAGTGATGAGGTATAGTATGTCATGCTTTGAATCCGTCTAGAGAAGAGAAATAACGTATGACTAAACAGAAATTAATATATATACAGTACATTAAATAGGAACAATTATTTAAACTAACATGGTCAATACCTGCACTGCTAGTGGAATATCTTTGGAATAACGTTCAAAACAGACATCGAGATTTTTCTCAGTATAGGGCTGATGGTTGCTTAGAGGCTGACCAAGTTCTTTTATATGTAACTGAAAAAGAAGATGAGAAAAGCCTGTTACATAGTTGTCAAGTCTTCTTGATATTTCAGATAATTACATGCCAATATTTTATAATAGCAAACCTCGAGATGTCAAATCACTGCAATTTATATTTAAACAAAAGCAGCTTTTTATTTACTTTTTAATAACCAGTTGATCTAATTAAGGAATCATTGTCTTTTTTCAGTACCCTAAAAATGACAAAGATATTGATTTCTTTTATTGCATCTTTCAATGGTCCATACGATTGTGAATCTTGACTCCAAATTGTAGATCTGAAATCCAAATAGTTTTCGAGATATTTGAACTTTTCTGAGTGTTGTCAGTCTCAAAATGTGACAACTGAGCGGGTGTGGTTAGTTTCGTTTTGATTTTGTAGCAAATATTCTTATAATTAATTAAATAAAAATAATTATACTTTAGCACATCTTATAAGTGGGGAATAAGATGTAAAAAATAATTACAGTTCTACAAATATTTTTAGTTTTTGCTTTATGTCTTTACAAACTTTAAATGTATTTTTCTCAGACTTTTATTTTTGTTGATGTTAGTGTTTGCTATTCCCTAAGGCTTTTTTTTTTATTCTGTTGCAGATAGAGTCTTGAAATTTTTTGTAGGCACTTATATATCAAGTCACAAGTCTTGCCGCCTGCCTCCTTTCTTCCTATCTTAAGTTTCTTAAATAATTTTTTTCTTAAATTTTGATAATGTTTATGGATTTAAGTTAAGATTTGTTACGTTACTTTAATGATTTGTTTGTTTTGCAGGCTGTTAATTAATAAATCTGGTTTCTTGAAATTTGTGTATTTCATCCCCTGATATTTTTTTTATTTTTCTGAACTTCTCAAAGAATTTTTAATTTTATTGGTCATTGGTGTTTCAGTGATCTTGTATCTGTTGTTTGGCTTCTACTATGCTTAATAGATCATCATTATTATATATATATATGTACTACAATAATTAGCATGGATTTAGGTCTGAGAGTTATAATGTTTTTTAAAAAATGTCAAAGTTAATATTTCCAAATTTTCGTGTGTTTTTTCAGGTTTCGTTACAATTTTTTTTTTTTTAACTTACAAGTTACATCTTTAATTCCATACTAACTTTTGCTTCCAATAATACAATGAATATAAATCACTTAAAATAACTAAAAAATATTAAAAATGTTATAAAAGTTTACTCCAAAATTTTCAAAAAAAAAAAAAAAAAAGGTAGGGGGGAAAAAAAAAAAAAAAAAAAAAAAAAAAAGTGATTTTTTTTTTTTTTTTACCAGAATCAGTTTAATTTTATAATCTCAAACAAAGTCATTAATTATTTTTAATGTAACTCTCTCCAAAAATTCTTTTTGAAAAAGGGTATTGTGTAGTCTTAATTCTATAAAAAGGATCTTTTTTTCTTTAAACGGAAATCGATTAAAAGTTATAATGTAGAAACTCATATTGCATTCCAGGAAGAGAAGTCGTACCTCATAAACATGCAGTATTTGGGAAAAATTAACTTGAAGGTAATAATTAAGCATTGGCTAGCATTAACACAACTGCCTCTTGGGTGGATAATTTTCTAGATAGAGATGAGAAGCTCTTTTTGGATGTTGCCAGGATGCGATAGATAACTTCCCAGGATATTTTCAATATCAAAATAATTAATAATACTGAACCACAATTTCAGTACTGCTTAGTTCAGACATGGCACAAGCTTACAGAAAAAAGGCTGAACTTTTCACGACCCCCCTCCTCCCTCTCAAAAGTGGTATCAGGCAACTGACACAATATAAATTTTTCAATAATAAAAATGTTAAATCTGTGATCACACAATAAACAAAATCAGAGCAATAAATCTTATATTGAATATCATATTAATTATAATTAAAATAGTTGTAAGTGCTTAAAAAACAGACCAACTTATTACATATACTTGAAAATAAGTTTATTCTATAGAAGCATTGCTTGCTGGGGCAATTGATTAGCAAAATAGGAAAATAATGTAGTTCAAGTTCATTAGGAAAATGCAGTTGAAGTGCTATTTCTTTTTCATTTTCTCCAAGTTTGAATTTGATATTTCTGAAAACCAATCACATAGAAATTGCTAATAATATACTGCACAAATTCAGTCTGACCCCCCCCCCCCCCCCTACACATGTCCAAAAAGTTTTAATGCAGATTTGCATTGATCCCAATAATAATAATTTTCAAGCTTAAAAAGGCTGAAAAGTAACATGTCTGTTAGTTCAAGAAGTTAATTTCTGAACTAAATTCTAAACTGTACTAGTTAATTGCAGTCTTCCATAAGTTCTTTGAAATATCAACCCATTTTATCCGATTGTCCTATTTAAAGGACAGCTGAAAAATAGCATATAGAAATCAGAATTTGCTAGGTGCGAATATTTTGTCAGCTGGAATATATAATGGTATATATAAGCTTCTGCTAGCGTGTTATGCGTCTCACCTCCTCCTCAGGGTTAGAAATAAGCGGTCGTTAGTCGTATTTTGCGACCAGTTTTTTCATTTTGACACCTAGAATTCCAATCATAGGTGCCATATTTAACGTCTGGATTTTTTCCTCATCATATCTAATAATTTTCCCAATCCCATCAGACAGCAAACAAGTCTATTTCACCTAA
Organism: Salticus scenicus; assembly: GCA_963930645.1. Lineage (NCBI taxonomy): Eukaryota > Metazoa > Arthropoda > Arachnida > Araneae > Salticidae > Salticus > Salticus scenicus. The sequence goes on from CAWVNO010000361.1 coordinate 399,675, forward strand.
CCTAATAAAAACCTAATTTGAACCTAATAAAAACTGATTTAAGAAATCATTTCTCTATGAAAGTAGTTGACGATTTGTTAATGATTAAATTAAACAGCCCTAAATTTGAAGATTTCTGCCCAGAAAATGCTATTAAATTGTGGCGGAATGATGTATCTTCTGGGCGAAGAATGAATTTGTGGGATTTTAAATATGTATGTTTGATATTGTCAATGTAATTACATTCATTACATAAATATTTTTTATAAAATCTTGCATGTATTATTTACAAGTTGATGCTTTATTATTATTATTTTTTTTAATATACATATTTAATTATAGATGGCACCTAGATTTTTAATTTGGACGCCCAAAAAATTTAATCCAGGGGTTATTTTGACTCCTAGTTTCAAAATTCTTATTTCTAACACTGCTCCTCCTCCATCTGGAATCTTTGTTAAATCATTACATTAGAGGGCGTGGTTTATCTTCTCTTTGCCGTTGAAAATTCTTTTTGGAGAATTATCACACGCAAATAAAAAAGTATTATACAGATAAGGCAAAACTTTATACTTGGAAAGCACTTTTCACTATTGAAAAGAACACTAAAATATATAAGTGTAAATTTCATCCTCTTTAGTTCAATGTCCTGCGTACAAGGTGGATAAGATTTCTTATACAGAATGTATTTTTTATTTTTTTCAAATTTTGTTGTATTTAGTTTATTTGGGTTTAATTAACCTTAAAAACATAATTTTTCTCAAATTTGAGCAAAATAAATAAATTGGGATAAAATGGGTTTAAAAAAAAAGTCACTGAGTCACAAAACCGTTTCTGTAGCCTAAACTATATCAGTTTAGAAGGTGAAAGAAGGGAATTTCATTGTTATTTAGTGCAAAGGCTGGATTATTTAAAACTGAAATTTATGTACTTACTTTTCCATTCTCTTCGGGTGGTCTAAAGGCGAAACAAAGTAATGTTGATGGCACAGAATTACCTTCAACCTTAAATTGGGTGAAAGCTGCAGTCTGACCCTCTAGAATTAAACTGACTCCTCTCTCCACAGAATATAGCTGCATTGCTCCATGAGGTGGCATCTATCAACATTAAGAAGAGTTTAATTCAATGCGGTAAGTAAAAATTAGAGTCAAGAGTTTAAAATTTGAATAGGTTCAGTACCTTATATGAAATTCCATTCAGAAGTAACCACTGTAATTTATCATCCCACCTGTAATTTACGATCCTGTAGTCTGCAAGACTAGAGTGTCTGTCAAACATTTTTTGTGGCTGTGATTCTCCTAAGAGAAAGAGAGTAACACAATATAATATTTATTTTACGTATAAAAATGATTGAAAGATGAAATTAAAATGTCACAAATCAAATTTGGCTAGAAATTAAAGTTATATATGTTTCTCTCAATAAAAATCCAATCACAGAAAATGTTTTGTTGAAAGTTTATTTTTTTATTTTTTAGAACCACTAATGTACAGAGGCTGTTCACATATTTTTTAGACGATTTTGATGGAGTGTATTGAAACAATTTCACTCATATTTCATGTTTTATTTGTTCAGTTTGATAGTCCTTGTTCTTAACTATCATTCTACATCGTAATTTCTATGATAATAATGCTTTTTATAATATCGGAAGAGGTATACTTTTCTACTCCTCTTGAACGGCTTTCCAAAGTCCACAAAGCATTGTAGGTCGGTGCTTAGATAATGCTGATGTTAAGAGTCGAAAAACACAAAAATCCAACGGTGATACATCAGGAGATTTAGCAGGAATATCAGTGAAGGGTATGGTTTTAATTCCCGTTTTTTGTTCCATTTTTTTCTAGAAAAGCAATTGCGGATTGTGATGTGTGGCTGCTTGTTTTGTCTTGATACAGTTCAACGGATTGATAGCATTGTGGATAAAGATCTGGATTTTCATTTTTAAAAATTGGAATTAAAATATGTTCTTGATAGTATTTAGAGCTGATGTTGACATTTTTGTCACCTTTTTTTTTTTGCTTTTATCTTGCGCTTATATGAAAAACCAGTGACAATCATTAATCCTTTAGAAAAACTTTCTTTTGATTCTTTGAACCATGTAGCAAAAAATTTTTTCTCTTCTTTTGTGATAATAAATTGATTTTTTTTATTGCAACCACTTAAATAGACTCAAGATTCATCTATTGTTGTGACATTTTTCCATTTTTCTCCTCATAAATGCTTTTCATAAAGATTTCACTAAAAACTCTCTTCGGAAAGAGCAGAAACGTATCCTTCCATCCACTGCCTTTTTAAAAGCACATTTTTGCATGTAAACAAAAATTCTAAATATCAGAAGATAAATAAAACTTCCAAAAATATAACTGTTGTGAAAATAAAATTCTCCATGCAAACGAATTTTTCTTACTGTGAAATAAAATCATCTAAAAAATGTGCGAACAGCCTCTGTAATTTGAAAAGCACAGCAAACTATAATAATCAAGAATAACATATCCTAAACTTGTTGACATTTTACCTAAATACAACTTAGTCTACAATTAATAGTAAAAGGCATTCAAATGAGAAAATGCATAAAATCTGCACGGAAAGGAAAAATAATTAATGGTTGACAGATTTTTAAAAACGTCGATGTCAAAGCATTATAGGAATTCTCGCAGCTTTAACAGCAGGCAAGTTTATCGCTAATAAAATACAATTGTAACAATTTATTTATTTGAAATCTGATAATTTGGCTGATAATTTCTCTTCATTCAACAATATACATTAAAAATGTCAATTCAGTATTACTTGTAAAGACCAGGCATTGGGGACTTTTTGAGAAACAGATTATACTCAAAACAAAATTTTATGAAAAGAACATAGCAATAAATCAATACTATTTTTTCTTTTATTTTTTTTATGGAATTAATTTTAAAGAGTAAAAGGAAATTAATTTACGATTTTCATACAGAAAAAAGATTTGCATACTTATATATAAATAAATGAATACAGGCAATTTTATTATCAATTTTTCATTTGATTCAAATAAGTACAAGAGCAGCAGACTTTTACATTACCAAACATTAACAATCCAGTATGTTGTGACTATCACAAAACTTTTTTCTATATCATTTTATGTAACAACCCCACATACTATTTAACATGCATAAAAGTTTAACCATAGTTTCTCACTATAAAAATTTTGAATAGGTAGTTTTGTGGAATTTGAATCAACATATGCTGACATGTAGGCATGTGGAAAAGTCACAAAAGGTGACAAATAGCCGTTCTACTTGTAGGCCAATCCAACATAGTGCTTTATACAGGGTTCCCACTCAATTTGAAAAATAAAATTCCCTGACTTTTCCAGGTCTATTTTTAGAAAATTCCAGTCACAAAATTTGGTCCGTGACATAAAAAATAGCTCACGGTATAAAACAGAACATAGCTCATGACATAAAAGACAACATAGTACCGTGACTTGCGATATAAACTGAATGCTCAAAAAGCATTTTCCAGGTTTTTGAGCAATATTTACAATTTTCCCTGACTTTTTTCAGTAATTTCAAATTCCCTGACTTTTCCAGGTTTTCCCTGACTTTTTTCAGTAATTTCAAATTCCCTGACTTTTCCAGGTTTTCCCTGACCCTTGGGAACCCTGTTTATAATGTTTATCCCATGTACCAATTATTTTTACAGCTATGTACAGTACAATCTGAGATATAGCCTTTTTATCCACAGGATAAATTGCAGCACAGCAGCGTTACCTCTCGGCTGATATGCACCAAAAATTGAATAAGCATAGTAATTCATAGAAACTCTCTCAAATATGATTTTTTTTTTTTTTTTTTTTTTTTGCAATTGTATACATGGAATCTGTGATACAACCTTCCCGTTTAAGGAGAAGATTGCAGTATTACGGCTTATCTGCCGATGTGCACACACATTGAATGTTTAATATCTCATAATGGTCCTTTCATATATCAATCTTTGCTCAATTATATACAGTAGACAGGGCCGCCGCTAGGCATTAAGCAACTCAGGCAATGCCTGAGGGCGGCATTCGAATCATTAAAACGAAGTACGAAAAAAAAAAAAAAAATTCAAGATTGAATTTTTTTTTTTTTAAAATGAATACATTGGTAAAAAGACACTCCCCCCCCCCTCCAACCATCCTCACAAAAGAATCTAAATTGGCTGAGAAAACTGCTGCTAGTAAAATTCCTTAATAAATCAAAGATGTTTGAAAAAGGCGGTATGAGAAATGTGAAGACACAAAGCCTTCCGCTTCCGCTTGGAATAGGAAACTATCTTTGCATGGGTCCGATGTCCGACTCTTTGGAAGGTTTCAAGATAGCAGATAACACCTGGCTAGCCTATAGATAGTTACATTCTGAGAAAGCAGACTACAAATGAGTACATTTGAGCCTAGTCCTGTCGGTATGCAACAAAAAAGCTATTACTGACCGGATATTGTTAATTTGAACAGAAATAATTGAAATATATAGTGTATGGAATGGAGTTCTTATGGGTGGTCTTAAGAAAAGGACAAAATTATTCTACTAGTATGAAACAAAATAGAATCCACGATTGTGAAATAAAAATAAAACGCTGAATTTGACCTACCCTACAACATTTTAAAGGAATCATTAAGTTTAAACTAAGCCCTTTTTACTTTAATAACTACATAGATTTTGGTGAATTTAACATTTATAGATTTTTTACAGGGAAGGGACACAAAGAAATATTGTTTATCATTAGGATCTATGGGATGAAATGGTTGTAAGTACAATAGCGTAAAATTAAACTATGGAGAAAGATATTCATACACCCTGTTATAATTTTCACTTTTGTTTATTTAAGGTCTTACTTTAATTTATTTATACAACCGTTCATTATTTAATGTTCGGAAAGTCGAGTGGAGTCACTCTAGATTTTTTTATGCATTATCTAAAAAATCTAAAAATTTTTTCTAAAAAACAAAAACAAGATAAAAAAAAATTAATAGAATAGAATTTCACATTAATTTGATTAAAAGTATACTTAAAATTTATACAAATTGGATATTAGCCCACCAGCGGCAGAGCGGTTCCGCGCTCGAATTTGGTAGATGTGAGGTGCCGAGTTCGATCCCAGGTCGCGCTCGTTAACCTAGCAGTTCGGAATTTTCCGTGGTTTTCTCTGAAACTTGCGTAAATACGGGCTAGGATCTTTTAGAAAGACCCACACACACACACGGAAGGCACACTCCCCCTCAGGCCTACGAACTTAGTGCAATCAATCGGCCTTAATTGGATTTTAGTTTTAGAGATAAAATGAATTTGAAATTTTCAAATTCATTAAATTTTCAGTTATAATAAAAAATTAAATTTAAAAATTTACTCTGAAAATTTACCTCTGCTCTGCGACTTACGTAATTTGAAACAACAAGAGAGGGGTGGGGCAAATGCTTTAATTTAATACAAGAAAGAGTTTTTCGAACATAACAACAGCAATAATAATAAAACTCATAAGATTTAAAAAAAAAAAAGAAAAGAAAAGAAATCCTTAAGAGGAGTTAACAGTCAGATTCCTTCTTTCTCCTTTCTCACTAATCCTATTTCGTATTATAAGGATATCTCATTCAAAATAAAGTTTTTCGCATTTTTTTTTTTTTTTTTTTTAATTCCATTTTTTGAACATGTCGACTTTTATCTCAAAGAACATTATATATAGTCGAACCTCAGTAACGTGAATCTCAAGGGGAATAAGAAATTTGTTCATGTTATCAGTAGTTCATGCTATGGGTAGGTAATCTTCATTTAACTAAACTAATCTTCATTTTGACGGGGACTGTAGAAACAGTTCATGCTAAAAGTAATTCACGTTAACGAGGTTCAACTGTATATATATATATATATATATACTAGCTGACCCGACAAACATTGTTTTGTCATATAAACTATTTCTAGAGAATATTTTGCTAGAAAAAAATAACTAACTTATTGTAAGTGTGTAAGGATGTGGTATATAAGTGAAACAGGTATGGAGCGCTGTGAACGGTGACTGTGAATTCCAATTATAACGTAAAAGACATAATTACCGAAATTTTCGCCACTTGCTACTTGCTACTTTCTACTTGTTATTTAAAACCTCCGCTGAATGTCGAACAGCACAAAATTTTATTTCATACGGCAAATATTTCAATTTATGAGAGAATCTCTGATAGCAACGAATTTCACATGAAAATTCAGTCTTTTTTGAATAAGCTAACAATCTGGACCGATTTGATGAACATTTTTATCAAAAAGTTATTACAATATCCAACATCATTACATGTACATTTATCACAATTCAATCAATCGATGCATGTGAGTATGTGTATAGTATGAGCGAAGTGAAATGTAGAGTTCGTATTAAATAAAATCTTAAACTCGTTTTAATTAAAGGTGAAAAAGTTGAAACTCAATTTCTTTTATAACAGGTATATTTTTTTAATCCATTGGATGTACAATATTTTTGGTTAATCCTTGAGGAGTATACACAAACAAATTCGAAGGTTTTCCAACCCTGGAACACGCAACATATAATTGGCCGTGAGAAAAGCATGGATTTTCTATATCTAAGCCACAAATTGGGACCCCTTTGGTGACTTTAAATATTTTAAGCCATTTTTGCGATGAATTGAAATGACTATCTCAATTGTGGAACTAAAGATCTTGGCGAGAAGCGTCCGAGCTACTTCGGTGAAAAAATTTCAAATTTTGCCAAAGGGATTCGATACTAAATGTGTTCCATACAAAAAATAAATAAATAAAATATCAGTGACATACACACGCACAAAAGTATGGGACCCCATTGGTGACTTTAAATATTTTAAGCCATTTTTGCGATGAATTGAAATGGCTATCTCAATTGTGGAACTAAAGATCTTGGCGAGAAGTGTCCGAGCTACCTCGGTGCCAAATTTTCCATACAAAACATAAATAAATAAAATATCAGTGACATACACACGCACAAATGTATGGGACCCCTTTGGTGACTTTAAATATTTTAAGCCAATTTTTGCGATGAATTGAAATGGCTATCTCAATTGTGGAACTAAAGATCTTGGTGAGAAGCGTCCGAGCTACGTCGGTGCCAAATTTCAAATTTTGCCAAAGGGATCCGATACTAAAAGTATTCAACACAAAAAATAAATAAATAAAATATAATAAATTAGCTACACAAATAAATTTATAGGTTAGGGTGGTTGTTAATCAACGTGCGTGTAAATTTGATTGAAAATTATATAAATACTCACTCCAATTCCGCACTAAATTTGCAAAATGTATAGTTTTTTATGCACACTTCAAAACTCTTCAAACACTAATTACATCTTGATGTAATATTTCAATTAGGACACAATTTTTTGTATAACAATAATAACACGAACTTACAAAATATCAGGGCTGCCAACCTCTGGGAGTGCTAAAGTGTAGTTAAAAAGCAAAAAAAGTGTAGTTTTAAGCTACAAAGTGTAGTCGCTAAAAAATTAGAAAATACTTAAAATATAAATAAGCATAAAATCTTTTGTTTACATGACTTACTTTCTGAAATTTATTGGTTTTTAATAATCAAACATTCAAAAATAATAGAAATTTTATCCAAATTTACCTTTTATATTAACATGGATACATGAAAATACACTAATTCTAATATAATACACTAATATGCAGGGTTGCCAACTTTTCAAAAACAGTTTGAGGAGTATTCAGAGAAAGTTTGAGGAGCATTTCGGCTACTTTGAGGAGCAATTTTAAAAATTAAAAAAGAAAAAGAAAGAAAGAAACTACTAACAGAAATAAATTAGCAATAATCATATGAAATTAAGTGAAGAAAAAAAAAAAAAGGTAAGATGTAGGTATGCATCAAATTTTTAGTTATTCAGTATACTGAATATTCATTATTCAGTAATAATCAAACATTTAGTGCATGCCTATTCAAAAGAAACTTGTTTAATTACAAGAACAAGACAATTGATGTGAAAATAATTTCAATGCTATACTTCAAACAGATACAAAAATTGGATTTTTTTAAACAAAATCTTAAATTTTTGGAGTAACAAAAGTCAAAATAATGAACAATTTTAATAGTTTAGATGTTAGAAAATGTAATAAAACTGAATCTACAATAAAATAATCATTGTTATTAAGGATGGAAAAGGATTGAAATTGTACAACATTAAATGGGGAAATTGCACATTTTTCATTTTGACTTGTAAATGATAGAGCATGAAAATACAAACATTTTGATACCATTTTTATGCATATTTGAAAACCGGATGCTTTAATAAATTAACTTTAAAAGACGTAGTTCTCATGTTGGCGGGAAAACGCTGCGTCACGTGATAAAACCTATCGTGACGTCACTATCCATGAAATGAACTGCCGGCTGAATTTCTCCCTCTTGTATTGTAAAGAGAAATCGTGCATTCAGCGAAATTTTGTATTCTTTCTTAAAAAAAAAAAAAAAAAAAAATATTTAAACTATTTAAACTCATTAAACATCACTTCATTCTATAAATGACACCAAGTTTCAATGATATTTTTTTGTACTCGCCTACTGTTATTAATCCAAATTAAACTATAATCGAAATAATAGTTGATCAATAGAATTTTCTTAAAGAATGTTTTTAGTATGCTATGCCAAAGATGTATCTTTTAAATACTTCTTTTGTTTCATTTTATTATGTTTTATAGATTTATTATTATTTTATTATTATTATAGACTGAGTACACAGTACAGAAATAAAATATTGGGATTGAGTAATAATATTTAACTGAATAATATGCATATTTTCATTGCTTAAATAATCTAGAATAGTTTATGCTAAATTAACCTAAATTAGATTACTTTTATAATTATGAGATGCCAGTATATCTGTATATATATATATACAGATATATATTTTTTAATACACTAGATATATTTTTCAATATTATAACTTAACAATATTTCTATTAAAATAGCAGCTGAAGATTGTGAATAATTAAAAACATTATAGTGATGCAGTTTGAGAAATTGAAAAGTATTTAAGGAAAATTACATGCGCTTATCATTCTAAATAAATAAATAAAATTAAAAGAAGCTCTCCGTACAAAAATATTAATATTATTTATATATGTATATATATATATAGAAACGCGTTTAGTTATTTTTATAATGTAATTACTTTTTTATTTGGAAAAATTTAAAAATAGAAAGAAAAGATTAATAGAAATAGAAAGTAATAATAATAACAACATTTAGCAATAGGAAAGATATAAAGTACTTTAAAATAAAATAAACACATGAAATATATGTTAAATGTAATAATACCTTATAAGTTATACATGATCTAGTTATAAATATGAATGGTATTAAATAATTAATTAAAAATTTGTAGTAAATTTCAGCAATCAAATGCAATATATACACTGGTGGACAATTGCTAACGACGGATGACAATAACTAAGCTATTGTCATCCGTCCTTAGCAATTGTCCACCAGTGTATATATATATTAAATTCATTTATCAATGAAGCCTTAATGTAAAATCCAAATATGTTTAGAATATATCAGGCGTCGATCCAGGTAAATCTGGGACCCATTTGCTTCCCCTTCACAAAATCCAAATATCTAAAATGGGCCCCTTTAGAAAATACAAATCCATAAAATGGGTCTCTACACAAAATTCAGATTCATAACAACAGGCCTTTCTCAAGATTTATTTTTAAAAAGATGATGATTTTGTAAAAGTTTTCTACGTTAGCGATATTATTTTTAATGAGTGTGTATACTTGGCTCAGTAATATGCTGTTAACTTGATAATGAACATTAGATACAGTAACTTCTTAAGTGAAAGGTTTCGTGGGATAATTCTTTTTATCACAAAAAGAAATAAATTTTCACAAAATTATTTTGTTTTTCACAAAAATGAGCCCCAAAAGTAAACATGGAACAACCCTTGCATATACTATAACTGACGGTCTTCGCCTGCTTCACTGGTCGCTAAATTTAATTTAATTTAATTTAAAAAAAAAAAAAAACTTTTATTTCTTTTATATCATTCTATAAACAAAAAATAAATAAATAGATAATTAAAAAATAAATTCACTGAAATCGCTCTTAACATCGTTTTGGTTATTCGCAGCCTGCGGCAACTTCTTTCCCTCCAGTGTACCCTGCTTTTTTGGATCTGGGTTCTTATTGCCCGCAGCAATGTCTTTCGTGGGCACTTCAATTTGTGTACATATCAGGAGGCGAAAGCTGCTATTATTCAAAAACTAAGATTTTAAGGATAACTGTATCTCAGCATCTATTAAATATACTTTAATTTTGGCACCATGTACTTTATTGCAATCACTTTTTCTGCTATATTACCATTTCATTTCGATTAGTACAATAAATAAATAAATAACAAAAGATTTTCCTTTCAAAGGCATTAAATAAATAATAAATAAGTTTTTATTAAATTTAAATTTTAATAAGACTTTATGCGATATTAACATTTTCCCGATAAAAACATTTAATTATATTTTCCTTTTGAAATGAATTAATTAAATAAATAAATAGTTGTGTAACAGCCGTTGCTAATGTAAACAACGTAGAACAATATAATTCAAATAAATTTAAGAAAATTAAATGGAAAAATAAATGGACAAAATTGAAATATATATATATATATATATATATATATATATAAATTACTTAAAAAATTATAAAAAGTAAATTTTTTTTTAATAAAATAAAATAAAAATAATAAATAAATAATGCAATTTTAAAATAACATTTTTTTTTTTTTTTTCGTTGCAAAAACAGGAAGTAAATATTAAATACATAATTAATGACTGCTCTATAAAATAATCATATATAATTTATAAAATAACATAATTAAAAAATTCTGGTTAAAAAAAAATAATAATAATAAAATAAATAATCAGTAAAACATATTTTTATGTACTATGAAATTTTAATGAATATTTTAGTTATAATTAAATCTTTAAGCATACATTATGAAAAAAGAAATATTCTCACATACAAGCATCTAAAAAATTAGAGAAATGTAAAAAAATACTACTAATAATATATCAAAGCAATGCTAAAATTCTATTATGAAGACGTTTATAATTTTCAAAATATGAATACAGAACAAATCTAGATCGTTTAGCTTTAGCTACTCTTATATTTATGCGCTAATAAAATCGAGGTTTCTTCTCAAAAATGAAAATATGGAAAGAGCATCTATTTTCGGAACATTATCCGATTGCTCTTTTACAAATCCAAAATCGACATTATACAAATAAAAATAGAAATATATATACATAAGATATAGTATAGTTATGGAAGGTTTAAGTTATTTCTTACAAAAGGTAAAAATTTTAAGAATAAACTATAAAATACAGATTAGAATAGAGCGAACAGAAAGAAAAGCAAGCGGTAAAAGAGTGTAAACATTCACACTTCGTGTACTGTGACGTCAATCCCCTCACGGAGCGTTTTCGGATCACGTGGTTTTGTTTTGGTTTTTAGCGATTTTAAAACGTTAATTAAAAGTTAATTTGAAATAATTTTACGATTTTAATTGGATTTTTCGGATTCCCAAGATTGATTTTATCGATTACAATTAAAAGAAATTGTTTTTCCTTCTGTGTGCAACTTCCCCATTCAATTTCAGTGCAAACTGACAGCCATCAACTTTTCTGAAACTTTTTTTCCCCCTTAAGATTATTGCTAAATATACCTAAAAAATCGAGTTTCCGTAGAGGGGGGGGGAGGTAGAATTACGTTTTTATCATTAATTAAATAAATATGCTATTTTTCTCATATTTGACAGAATTCGCAATATTTTTATGACCGATTGCCGAAATTCATAATTATTTCACTGCAAATTTACAAAATCTACGTTTAATAGCAAATAATTGCTAATATATACTATAATTTTGCTCTAATTGATAAAATTCACTCTTCTTTAAAGGTAAATCCTAAAATACGCGATTATTATGCGGCCGATTGCCGAAACACGCTATTATTTAGCTACTTATCTATGCAAAATACGTTCATCTAAAAGCTGAATCTTAAATACTCCACTATTTTGCCACTAATCAGTGAAATTTCCTTTTTTTTTTTTTTTTTTTCTTTTTTTCTTTTCTTTTTCAAAGTGTAATCTCGGAAATCGGGAATAATTTTGAAGTAGTTTTCGCTAATACGGGATCGCTTACCCACTAATAATAAAAAATTTACGTTTTATATTCTATCATTTGGCTGCTAGCCAATAAAGGTTTTTTTTTTTTTTTTTTTCCCAGTTGATTTCAGTAAATCGCGATATTTTTGTAGCCGATGACGGAAATACGCAATCATTTCACCGCTAATTAACAAAATTTATGTTTAATCGCTGAAAAAGGCTTTATTTTGATGCTAATCGATGAATTTCTTGCTTTTTTCAAACATGATTTACATTATAAGTATAATTTTGTGGCTTTTTATACAAATACGGAATTATTTTACAGCTAATTTTTAAAATTACGTAATCGTAAACTAATTGCTAAAATAGATGTTATTTTTCTAAAAATGTCTAATTATTTAGTCATAAATCAGCTTTTTTTTTTTTATTACTGAAATGTCATTTTTTGCGGCTGATTTATAAAATACGCAATTTTCTTGTGTTATTTTTGTGATGAATCCATTTTAAATCCGACGATTTTTGTGAAAGTCCCATTTTCAGATATGAAATTTCTTAGAATCACCCACGCACTATAAAAACTAAGTTATCGCGTATTCAGTTATCCTAAGAAAAAGCACAGGAAATATTCTTTTTCTTTCTTCAACGGTAGATACTTGGTACGATAAAGTTCGAAAATTTCCATGATTTTTTCAGAAACTTGTACATTAAAACACTTAAGAAAGTTTCCTATTACAGTGGACAATTCCTCCGTTAAAGTCCGACTTTATACTGTTTTCTCCAAAACTCGCGTGATTAAGGTTTCAGACACTTTAGAAAGTCTCCCACGGAAGATAGCTCTTCCTGGTCTTAGTTTCCTTGCGTTGTCAATCGTACTTAAAGTTCAGTAACTTTGAATCCATTATTTTTATCGAAAAATAATTAAAATAAACAATTTTTTTCGTTAGAAAGTATTATTTTTTAGCGACTTATTAAGCATTAAGATAACTGAAACATTGATAGAGTTTAAATGAAAATCAAAATACAGCATAATCATGGCCATGAAGATAATCATAGCATTCGGTTTCTTTCTCCCCCCTTTCAGCTTGCGGTGTCTGTGCTTGCGGTTTTAATTAAGCACACTCTCAGCTAATGTAAACAAATACTTGTTCCCGTTCGAGTCAGCAATATTTCGATTACGCAATGCCTAGCAGTAGAATGTTTTTTTTTTTTTTTTTTTTTTTTTTTTTTCTTTACTATTTATTTATGAGTATTTACGATGAAGCATGTGGTTCTTCAACTAGATTGTAAAAGTTAGATTTGTTATTTTTATATTTTCAAGAAGCACTTTCATACATAAAAAATAAAATTCAAAGAATAATGTTTTATGCGGCAGCTGTTGGAAATGCAAAATTAAAAGTTGATAAGGATTGGATTGCGATGGGGAAAAAAAAAAAAAAAAAAAAAAAGAAAGAAAAAATATAGGTTTTTTTGTTTTTGTTTTTTCCCAGTGTCTGCCACTATTCAGTTTTATATTATACTTTTTTAATCCGTGGTGAAATCGGAGTTCGCTCATTGTAAACAAGATGACGATGGGGAAAGGAAAAGCGTAGCTTTAAGTGTACGATGCGTAGAGTGTAGTAGAAGCAGGCTAAAGCGTAGTTACTACGCCAATTGCGTAGTTGTTGGCAGCCCTGAAATATTTTCCTGAATTTGATCGCAGCACCAACTGTCGGGACAAACTGGAATTACAATAGAATATACGCAAGCGAAGTGTGACGTCACTGACCGTCAGTGGATGCAAGAAAAAGATTTCCTATGCTAATCTCCAATTGGATTTTTTATAAAAAATTATTAAAAATCGAGGAAAATTATTTCTCGATTTTAATCCCCGTATTTGGGTATATATATGTATTAGTTATCGAATGCATGTGTTAGATTGGGTTGTTTTGCTCTCAAATTGACAAAATTTTAATTTTAAATTTCAAAACTTTGTCTTCCTTGGCGTTTTTTGTATTTGGCGATCAAAAACGTAATACGAAAATATACGTGCCAGATGTATATTTTCGTAATATGTATTGTACGAAATTGTTTCATATTATTCATTACTCTCTTAATATATGTTGTTGAAGTAACCATTATTTTTGAAAGAAATTAAATATGTTCGCCAGATAATATGGCGATATTTTTTTTTCCGCCAAGGATGATAGAGTTTTGAGATTAAAAATTCAAATTTTATCAATTTTACGGCAAAAACAACTCAATCTAACGCATGCACATGATAACTAATATATATCTATACCCAAATATGGGGATTAAAATCGGGAAATAATTTTTCTCGATATTTAGTAATTTTTTACAAAAAATCCAATGGGCGATTAACATAGGAAATATTTTTCTTGCATCCACGGACGGCCAGCGACGTCATCACTTCGCTTGCGTATTATTAAATATTCGATACTACGATCGTAGCGCAGTCTGCCAGATCCAATGTGAAACATTCCAAAATCAACAACAATTTATAAGTGATAAATTAATTAAATAAACAATTTAAATTGGACTGAATTGTAAATCTAAACCATTCTCGAATCCACCTGAAGACACACAAAAAATTTCATTAAACTCGGTCCAGCCGTTTAGGAGGAGTTCAGTGACATACACACGCACAAAAGAAATATATATATAAAGATAAATACAAAGCCACAGCTTTAGTATAGACCTCCCCCCCCCCCTTGTTGACTTTAAATATTTTTGGCCATTTTTGCGATGAATTAACATGGCTATCTCAATTGCATAACTGACGATCTTGGTGAGAAACATCCGTACTACTTCGGTGCCAAATTTCAAATTTTTACAAACTAAAGCTGTTCCATACAAAAAAAAAAAAAAAAACTGTTTTATGATATATACAAAATAAAAATAAAAAATTATAATAAATTCGAAATTATAACTATTTACAATTAAGGTGAAAACATAAAAGAACCTTTATAAGTTACATATAAAGTATCAATTAAAACGAAAAATTTTGTTTTACTGTAGAAAAGAAAAGTACTACTAAATTAAATAAAAATTTTAAGCTAATACCGCTAATACCAAGTATCTCTATGAAAATATTTATTTACACGCGAATTTTTTCATAGTATATTAATTATTTTTTTTCTAATTTTTGTTGTTTATCACGCGAAATTAAAAATATTTTATTTCCGGAAAAAAAATAAACGTGAATTTTGTTTATTTTAGCATCAAATATATTTTTCTTTTTAATCATTTTAAAGTTGAAATGGAGTTTTTATTTAATATCTTTTGATCCAATTATCCGATTGAACTGAATTGTAAATCTAAACCATTCTCAAATCTAACTGAAAACACACAAAAAATTTCATTAAACTCGGTCCAGCCGTTTAGGAGGAGTTCAGTGACATACACACGCACAAAAGAAATATATATATAAAGATATATATATATAGATAGATAGATAGATAGATAGACATAGATTAGAATTAAGAATTAACACGTTGAGCGCCATGTCAGCCATTCTAGATTCTAGACATTTTGTCATATATCTTTAAGCACTGAAAGAATCATCTTGAAACTTTAGGAGTGTGCAGTGCAGAACATGTTATACTTCAAACATTTCAGTGAAAGTTTTACCTCGAAAGTAAAAGCAGTACCAATAAAAATTGAAACGTTGAGCGCCATGTCAGCCATCGGTGGCGGATATAAAATAGGATATAAAACTAAAAATATTACATTAATGATTGAAAATTTATTATAAATTTGTTTATTAATTGCTCCCTAAATTTCAGAAAGTCAACTTAAAGCTCTAATTTTGAAATTTCGAAAAGAAATATTTAAACTTATTTTCCTCTATTTATTCATTATTATTTTAATTACTTTCTAAGATAAAAGGTAATATGTTTAAAAAAAAAAAAAAAAAAAAAAAAACAGAATTTGAAAACTTTATTTTTGAGTGCGATATCCTTCTAATACCGAAGCAACAAAAATCCCGTACGATAACAAAGAAAAGGAGTAAGAGAAAATTTGATTACCAACCCATCTTAAAGGAATTATTGAAGTCAACTTATACGCATTCCTGTTATAAAATTCGTCTCTAAAAATGTCAAGTGAAAAGTATAATTAAATTTTTGGCTTAAGACGAGCAATTTAAAAAATGATGTCATTGGAACGTCAAAAATTCTGTAATGTTACTATCTGCCAATATATGAAGGATTAAAACAACAAATTTAATGCAACATTACCGCTAATATTTTACATAATATCAATTTCAAAAGTTTTTCATCAAATAAATTTAACGATAAATTTCTTTTAGTAAAATGACGTTTTCAATAAATATAGATGAAATCTTTCATTTTCACTCTAGAAATGGATAACTACGTACATGTTGATAACTTTCCTTAAAACATATTATTCGAATTTTAGTGCTATTTTTGGTGCTTAAAAATAATAAAAATGTTTTCAATAGATTCAGCAATGATATAGGATGTAGGATTTTCGGGGCCGGTTGACAACGGTAGAGTCCTAGGCATATGGGTGGAATGTCTTCCGTGGAGGTCTTTCAAAGGGTCCTAGCCCGTATTCACGCGAGTTTCAGAGAAAACCATAGAAAACTTCGAACAACTAGGTGGAAGAGTTCGACCAGGAACCGAACCTGGCAGTTCTCATCTACCAGCTTTGAGCGCAGAATCGCTCAGCCGTTAGTGGGCCATTAGATTCGACAACGTATATTCTGTTAATTTTACAAACCTATGTAAAGTTTCGTGTGACTAAATCAATTTAAATTTAAACCATTTTGTATGCAATGTTTGATTAGCCAACTTAAAATTGCAGATTTTAAAAAAGTGACAACACGCGAAAGTGAGAGGGAAATGCTAAGGTTTTTTAAATAAAACTTAGTGCGAAGAATTTTTTTTTCAACATTTTATTTTGTTACGGTGTTACATACACGTAAATTTCATTAAACCAAAATCTTAATGACTAAGAAGGGAAAATGATGTTACCATTTTAACAACTTTGACTAACGGAAAATTTCGAGTTATAAAAATTCGTTTAAGCAAAGTTTCAGCGTATAAAGGGGCGGCAAACTGAAGCTTGCCTGAGGGCGGCAGAACACCTAGCGACGGCCCTGACAGTAGAACCAGAATAGAACCATACAGCCTTATTTGAAATGGCAGATATCTCAAAATCGTAAGGCACGTTGTTGTGCAATTTGCACCAAAATGTTGACAGGCACTAATTTATGTCAAGAAGGAACTACATATAATTTTAATAATTAAACTTCAAATTTTCTTCAGTCTTGCTTTTGCCTCCAAGGCAGTAGCACATGTTTTTCTGCACCTGAAGAAGGAAGGCCTAGTCCTTTCGAAACCAGTTGTGCTTGCTTAAATTTTATGGTGTGTGAAGAAGTTTTGAAGTTTAACTGTTGATTGTACACCAGTTTTGAATTTAGTTTAGTACATATAATTTTATTTGAAATTTCGTTAATTATCTCTATTCTAAAGTTCAACCATTCATTTTAAAAGTACTGATGAATTCTTTTGGAAAAAAATTCAAATAAAACAAATTACACCCCCTATGAATCTTTCCTACATATATAAAAATATTTTTCTGGGTGACAAATACTATTATATAACTCTTTTTAATTTCACAATGATTAGTTAAAAAATTTCTTATGGAGCCCATTTGTACGAAATGTTGTGTTTGATATATTAAAAATTTATAAAAGTGGGATGGCAACAGCACTTGCAGCCCGATTTTTACCTGAAGTTGACAGCAGTGTTGGGCATAATTGATTAAAAAGTAATTGAATTACAATTATTTTACTGTCAATCAATTAACAAGTAATTGATTACAAATAAATTGAATTACTTATTCAATTTATTTGTAATAATTCAATTTATTTGCAATCAATTACTTATTAATCGATTGAGAGTAAAATAATAATTGTAATTTAATTGTAATTCAATTACTTTTTAATCAATTATGCCCAACACTGGTTGACAGGCCCAAATTGATGTCCAGGTGCAACTACATGTAAGCTTGTATGAAATTCTGGTTATTACTTACTACAGTTGCCACAAACGTTTTCACATGCAGTCAGACAGATACTTTCTAATAAAGCTGGAAATTAGCGGTCGCCACTCGCCACATGGCGACTAGATTTTTAAAAGTGGCGACTAAAGAAATTGCCTTTGGTCGCCACTGCAGTGGCCACTTCTCTTCTACCCATTCTTTATAAAATATACCCCATTCCACGGCAAACTTGGATCGCGCGGCGGCTTTTTCGCGGTAAACGCGCCGCGCAAAGAATTTAGGCTGTTCTAAAATCTAACCTCGCCACTTGCAAACATATTTCGGAAGTCAATTTTAATAGTAAACACTTAAAATTCTTCTACCCATTCTTTATAGAATACCCCATTCCAATGCAAACTTGGATCGCGCGGCGGCGTTTTCGCAGTAAACGCGCCGTGCGCCTCGAATTCAGGCTTTCTCAAATCTAACATCGCCACTTACAGACATTTTCGGAAGTCAATTTTAACTGGAAATTGGAAATTGGCAGGTAGTCTTATTCATATACTAAAAAAACGTATGGCTTTTTTCCATTTTTCTATAAAAGTATTAGATTTTGATTTTTAAAAAATGTCAAAATGAGAGTTTCGGCCGACTTTCGGGAGACAGAGACGAAAAGGAAGCTCGTGAGATAATCAATCGGCTGAAACTCCGATTGTATTACGTTCGCAGAAAAATTAAAAACGTCATTCGATGCATTTTCTTTGTTATTTTATACCACTTTCTTTTCAAACTTGGCATTTCTATCCATTCCCAACGGCCGTATCGCATTCAGTCATACGCGTGGTTTGTCGAAATTTCAATCCTTAAAACAAGCTTTATATAGTAATATAAATTTTGGATTTATTGCTTTAATATGAAGAGATTTAAAGAAAATCCTGAATCACAAAGCAACCGTAGTGGTAGTAAACGTGGAGCTACAGATAATTCTGCAAAAATATCTTTTTTCGGAAAAAAGTAAGTGCGTTTTCTGTTATTATAAAAAAAAAAAAAAAAAATGTATATATGTATGTATATTTTTAGTTCTTAATCAGAAGAATGCATAATTTATTGAATATTTTATTTATTTACTACATATTATTTAATATTTGTTATTGCATATGAACTATTTTTTACTTTCTTCTATATGTAATATAGAGAAAGTATTGGATTCGCGAAAATTTTCGACCTCCGTTTTTTGACGGATCTACACGTTTTGGGGTGTCCTGAACACGAATTGATAGTTTTTAAAAAATGTCTGTGTGTGTGTGTGTCTGTGGTTTACAGAGATGAGAGTGGGAAATAGACAAAAAGTCTGAAAGTATCAGCAAAACTCAAAGATAATTTAATTTTAGTAATAAAAGAAGAAACAGTTACACAAAATAATACTTTCTATAAGCAAAAATTGAGAATATATGAAAATAAGTTGTTTAGAAACAGTCAAAAGAAAGAAAATTGAACAAAAATAAAAATATTTAAAACAAAAAAACCTGAAAATTGTTTTAAAAAATTTAAGAAAAGTCTGAAATTCCTACAAAAGTCTGAAAATTCTCATCCCTGGGTTAAGTGTTTTCACCGTATCTCACGAACCAATGAATGAAATTCAACCAAACTTGGTATATAGTTGGAGCCTGGCCAGCCACACTCTCTAAATTCAGTTAGAGAGGGGGATTATAATTGCAAATTATTAAAAATTCATAATTATTAAAGGAAAATTAATTTATAATTCATTTGTAACATGAAAAAAAAAAAAAAAAACGGAAAAAGAAACTTGCAAAATAAAGTATTATTAAAAAAATATTTTTTTTTATTTACATATACTAATATATTTTCATGAATCAAAGGTGTTTTTTTTTTTTTTGGAAAAAGTAGAAAATTGACACCATTCAGGATAGTGAAGGGGCAATATAATCAGAATTTTTCTGTTATAAAATAATATAACCAAAAGAGCATTTTAAACATATGAATTTTGTATTGAATAGTATTTTCTTACATTCATAGTATAAATTATGTAAATCTATTCCTATTTCATTTATTAAAATTTATCAGAAATGTATTATTGTGAATGAGTTTTAAAAAGTTGACTACCTTAATTATTTTCTTAATGATTTGTCGAGACTGAACATTGAAAAAATTAAAGAAAAGAAAATTTTATTTTACTTTTACTTTTATCAGCGAGTGGCCACTAACTTTTTAAAAGTGGCCACTAAAAAAATGAAGGCTAGTGGCCAGTGGCCACCAACAAAATTTCTTAATTTCCACCTTTACTTTCTAATGATGGTCAAATGTTGTTCTAATACCCTCAAAACGAATCCACTGAAAACTCAGTGGCGCACCCACGGAGGGGGCTTAGGGGGCTCAAGCCCCCTCCAGAACCAGCTGACATAGTAAAAATTTTCAGATATGCATGAAAAAATATGTATATATTACTCAAACACAGATACTGTAAGCAAAAATAGTTTATTGATTATACATTAAATATCGGGAATTTTTGAAATCCTTACGATCAAACCCAAAAACAATGAGCTAGTTATTTGATTTTTAGTTGAAAGATACCCTAGACATTCCATTACAGTTTTTAGGGATAAGCTTCTAAGGTCCTAAAGCATATACTGTTATCACGAAATCGAGTAAGTATCTAAAAAGTCAGGCTGAAGAAGCAATCTGATGTAGAAGTAAGCAAGAATGTATTTGTCAGAAAAATGGGATACCAGGCTCACACAATTTTGTATTTTAATTTACGAGTATTTATAGCATTTTTGTGAAAGTTTGTTTTGTCCCTGGGCAAAATTAACACATTCCCATCGGCAAATGAAAATTCTCATTTGATGTAAAATAAAAATTAGCCCTGCTTTTAGTCGTTCCTCTAAAACAATATTTTAAATTAAAAATGGACTTTGCATATTCGTGTTAAACCCTTTAAATGCCGCTAGCACAAATACATACAAGTGAAATTTCGCATCAGTTGCTAAAGATAAAATTTAATGGATTAATCACAAATACGTAAAGTTATTTTTCTAAAAATATACCGATTTAGAGGAATGCCAAAAGGTGTAGTTTACTGTTCAAAGTAGGAAAATGCCCCGATTACAATATGTGAAGATATTTTACAGATGCTTGGGAGGGTGAAGTCACTTATTTTTTTTTATAGACCATACAGTAGGATTCCTGCACAGTTTTCATTTTTGCCTCTGATGTCACTGAGATCTAAGCCCCGTTCTTGGATAACGCAATTTTTACCTGTTATAAAAATTCAAATTTCGCAAAAAAATATATATATTTTTTTTATTGGACTACAATATTCTGTAATGACATTACTCTGAAAGGTAACGCTTGAAATATTTACTAACTGAACAAATAATTCAAAGTAATATATTACATATTAGAATTAATGTTTTGGGATATTAAGAGGTTCTGTCCCCTGCTTGTTGTGTTGACTAACCCCAACGAAGACTACATGCCCGATTTTTTCTGTTAACCGAACCTAGAAGGAGCATCGCCACTATACTCCAGATAATTAAATAAAAACAGCCATGTAAAAGTTTACACGGAAATTCTGTTATAATTCAGAGAGTATTAAATTTGTTCAAAGTTTATTTTCGTTGGAAATATTGAGGGGGGGGGGCATTTGATTTCTGGTGAATTTTATGTTAACCAGCTTGTCATATTGCACACGGCAGGTTTTGATCGTAGATGAACCTACAACTTTATGTTTACATGCTCAATTCCAACCCAACTGACCGAACTACTGTAACTTAGCATGTTATATATCAAGATAAATTCCTCGATTGCACTATTCAACTTAAATTCAGTTTCTTTCATTCGTTTATTTATTTCAAAAGAAACATTTAAAGCAGATACTTTACTATACATATGTCTGCATACCAGTGGCGGCTCTGGACCGAAAATGGGTGAAGAGGCATTTCACCTAATATTGTACACTGTATTCATTTATAGAGTATAAATTTACATTTAAATAAAATGAGTATTTTTAGTTTAAGTTATGCTTAATAAAAATTATGCATTAAAACTACTTAAATGTTATTTCTCAGCTCTTCACATATTTTTGGTCCACAAGACGCTGCTGCTGCGTATATGGCCATAAACCTATTACTATAACTATAGGACCCAATTATTCTTCAGCCCCCTCCAGACAGAAATTCTGGGTGCGCCACTGTGAAAACTGATAATTTTTACAAAACGAATATTTCTTCTATTGAATGTAGAAGAAAATTAACTAAAAATTTTAAATCAAGATTACTTATAGAAAAAGTTTAATTAATTAGGATGAAAAATTGAATCTGGAAGAATAATTTTTTCAGATAAATGTCAAAATAGCTTTTACAACATATTTATCTCAAAATGAGCAACACTCTGAATTTTCCAGTCTTAAAATGCTTCCAGAGACTTAATCTCATTCCTATAAAAAGTATGGCGAAATCTCATACAATAGACGCTCAAACAAATCTGGCTGTTCATTTAAATTTTCATCTCAATTTAGAGAAAGAAATACAATTTGAAATTTTGAAAAAACTGAAAATTATACAATTTTTCAATTTTAACATAATATTCCTTAAAAATGAACTTTTCAATAGATCTACAAAATAATACACAAACATATTTGAACACTCATAATTTGAAATTGAGTGTAAATATTAAAAATTAGTAATGCTTGTTGCATTCTGTACTGATGTACAATTCATTCCTTGCTATCTGTCCTCATTTCGACAAGCAAACTTCGAGTCCATCATCAAAAGTCTGAAATATTTGTATAAAGCAATGATGTATCATCTTATCCTGTGCTATCTGTCCTCATTTCAACAAGCAAACTTCGAGTCCAGAATAAAAAGGTCTGAAATATTTGTATAAATCAACGATGTATCATCTTATCCTCTGCTATCTGTTCCCATCTGGACAACAGCTCATGAGCTAATTTTTTCAACTCATACCCGTGTTTTGAAATAGCATTTTGCTACTTTCGAGATATATTTCTGACTAAACACTGGATTGTTTCCTTGAGGGAGAAACAGAGATGCAAACTTCTAATGACAAAAAAGCAGGAGACTTTTTAACAGAAATCACGAGACTTTTTCCAACAAGAAAGTTTGTAAGAAAAATGAGTAAAATAATGCAAATTTAATTTTAAGTAAAGCTTTATAAGCTTAGGAGGTATTTACAAAGCATCAGTATTAAAATTAAATGAATAATATATGTTTCTTGCAGTAAAACAAACTTTCAAAAGAAAAAAAAAAAACCTCAGACATACAGTTGTTTAAACTTTAAGTCAAAATAGACAGATTTGATCATTCTGCTCCTAATATAAAACAATAAGAATCTTAATTATCTTTGTAAAAGGAAGGTAATAAAGACATGAAAATATCAGCTATATTCTAATGAAATTTGAATTCTTTAAGTTTTCAATAGTTATGGTATTTCAAAAAAAAAAAAAAAAAAAAAAAAAAAAACTTTTGATAATAAGACATTTTTCATTATGCAAAAATGAAAGTTAAAAATTTATTCTTAGCAAAAATTAATTTCAAAGCTTTGTATAGTAATTCACATTCAAACTGAACTTGATAAATTGCAGAGCAAGATAAACTTCAATTTTCTTTCAAATTTTTTTACCCAATCCCACAAATTTTAAGCATAAATTATGCTAAGAGGAATAGATAAAAATTACATCAGAAAAGCAGGAGAAATGAGTGGAAAATCAGGAGCATAGAAAAACAAGCAAAAAGCAGGAGACTTGGCATGTCTGGAAAAATAAATATCTGCCGCTGAAGGAATTAAAGTAACAATATGATTGAAATGTCAAAGGAAATGAAGAGAGAGATGGTGAAATTCTTACCTTTCGTGCACCAGTGGAAGACAGCAGTGTCTGTTACCAATGCTAGTTTGTCAGCATTTATCCATTTTAAGAACAAGATTTTTTCTGCCATTGTATGACACTTCATTGTGCTTTCCGTTTCCAGATTAAATATTTTTATGTCACCTGATAAATGAAATTTAGACATAAACACATGAAAGGGAAACAGCAAATTATTAGATGCACTTATGCACAATTTAAAATTTAAACTTTATAGAGAAACATTTATAATTTCAGAAAAGAGGAAAGGTCTAATGATTATGTTTTTTTAGGAACAAAGTGTTTTTTCTTTGATTTTTCATAAAATAACGTTATCTAAATTGTGCTTATCATTTATTATTATTATGAAATAACACTATTTCTGGGCTAATTTTTGTTTTAAGACTCATTTAGAAAAATTTTAAGACTAAAATTTTTCTAATTTAAGACTAAACAGCGCAACAGAAAAGACAGGAACAAAGGTTTTTTTTTTTTTTTTAATTTTTGAATATGATTATTTTGAATATGATTCAAATATTTAATATGTTTTTGATATGATAATATTTTGTTATGATAATAAATGATCAGCACAATTTAGATAATGTTATTTTATGAAAAATTTAAAAAAGACCTTTGTTCCTATCTTTTTGTCGCGGAGTGTAGTCTTAAATTAAAAAAAATTTTAGTCCTAAAACTTTTCTAAATGAGTCTTAAAAC
This sequence comes from Salticus scenicus, assembly GCA_963930645.1. Taxonomy (NCBI): domain Eukaryota; kingdom Metazoa; phylum Arthropoda; class Arachnida; order Araneae; family Salticidae; genus Salticus; species Salticus scenicus. The sequence goes on from CAWVNO010000361.1 coordinate 424,416, forward strand.
AAAAATGAGTCCAGGAATAGTGTTATTTTATAATAATAATAAATGATAAGCACAGTTTAGATAACATTATTTTATGAAAAATCAAAGAAAAAAACCCTTTGTTCCTATCTTTTTGTTGTGGGGTGTATAACTGTGCAAACTGTAATTTCTAACAGACAAAAATTCAATATTATTCAATTTCATTCAGATTTTATGGAGGTAGAACGAATCTAACTTTCCCATCCGACATACACATGCACAAAGAAGAAACAAAGGTGGCACCGAAATCTCATTAAAAAATAAAAATTTTATTAACAATTTATGATTTTTAATGCTTGTAACATATTACAGTACATTATATATAAACAGTCCTTCCTAGGATTAATTTTTCTTTTATTTTTAAATACATATCTCAGGGCTCCCAACATATTTTAGCTACCGAAAAGGGTAAAAGAGGACCATTTACAGTTCAAAAGAGGACTTAGGAGGACCATTTATATGATAAAAAAAAGAGGACTTCAGAGGAATTTTTTTTAATCCAAAAATTATAACAAATGTAAACATTTTACACTATCATAGTTTTAAACACCTCGTTAAACAATCATTTAATCATAAAACATATTAAATATAACATAACAATAGCTAATACCAACGAGGAAAAAATATCAATAATTTTTATTTACCATTTATAAAGGCATCTATACTGCTGCATTGGAAACTTCTTAAATTTATGGGGGAAAAAAAAAAAAAAAACATAGTAGTAGTAGTTATTTGAAGAAAAAGTAAGGCAGTTTAATTCCTGAGTAAGTTTTCCAAACTTATTTAATTATTAAAGATTTATTCTTATAATTCTACAATGATACACTGGGAGAAAAAAACAAAAAACAAAAATTACGCAGCAGATTGTGAGATTAGTTGGAAATTACACAGATTATGAAATGATACATTTGATTTTCTAAATGATATAATGAAATTCCAAAAAGAAATATATATATATGAAAGGATAAAATAAGCAAGATTTTAAATTAGTATTTAAATTAATATTAAGTGATAACTTAATATTAATATCTCAGAATAAATCTTAATTTTAAGAACAATTTTATGAGAATTCTATTTGAGTGCCCAGGTAAAGTTGTTTTCTCAATAGAGCTTCATAGCGCGGGAATCTGATTTCAGAATAAGTTTCGTAATCAAAATTATGCAATAGTCTGAATAAACGGTAAAGCATTGCAAAATAATAAATCCTGGATGCCCGGGTCAACCAATCGTAAAAGGTAGGCGGATTTTAGATTGGCTAATTATCCAATAAGCATTCATAAGAATAGTTTTGGTTCCCGCCGAAATATGCAGTATTTAAACGGGAGCACACGAAAACTCGTAGCTTTTTAAGACCATCTCTTGTCTAGTAAATTCACATCTAACTGATACTCCACCATGTAAAAGTTTATGGGATAAACTCGCGCAGCCCTTCGGGGTTCGCCGAAAGTGCCAGCCATCGGCACCTTTTTCCGGGATATACCACTCCAGATGTCTTCTATCTCGGCCCATGACTGCATCATATATTGTCACTGCCTTTAGAACTTAATAAAGGATATTTGTAACTCAAATGGACTCCCTACTCTCTTATATAAGATGCCTGGACTTCCACTTTACTACATAAGATGATGTGCACCATCTCCGTCAACCACAGAAATTATTAATATATTTATAATATATTACATATACATATATACAAGATTATTTGGAAGTTACACAGATTATGAAATAACACTTTTACTAAATATATAAATAAATAAGATGGAAGATTGTGAGATTATTTGGAAATAATTTAAAATATTTGTAGTCCCTGAAAAAAATCTTTTCTTATAGGTTCTGGGGTTATAATAAACTAAATTTAAAAGTAGCATTTACATTGTGGGTGGAGAAAAATTATTCTACACTCATCATCATCAAAATTAACTTTTCAGAGTTCCTAGAAATGGTGTTCCTTCTCCTCTAATAGTAGTAGTATGTAGAATAAATAATATAGTAGAATATATGGCCAGGTAGGTCTTTCTAGATTCAGGCATAAGAGTGCAGAAAATTTAAAAAAAAAAAGGAAACATGCGTGTTCATAAAATTAATTTTAAAAGAAAAGTAATGCTCGCGGGGAAAACTATACAAATGTACGTTCATAAAATTTATTTCAAATGAAAAACAAGTCCTTCCGGCTTATTCGGAAGGGTAGGTTGATTTCTTTTTCCTTATCAAGTAGCCATCATTATGTTTCAAAATGGTGGCTACAAATTATTAATGCACTTGGTAGAAATACTGATGTAGGCTATGCACATATGGAGTTCTAAGCAAATCGGTTCATAAATACATTTTTAAGTGAATTTAAAATTTTCAAGTGGCCGGCGCTTGGAAACAAAATGGCAGAAAGTTGACAAATATATGAAATGTATTTGTGAGATAAGTCTACTGTACGCATATAGTTCGAATTAATTCAAAATCTTCTCAAAAGTCATCGTGTTGAAAAATTAAGTTTCAAACACTTCGATCAAAATGGCAGAGAAAGTTGCTCATCTAAGATATCGTTGCAAATTTGAAATTTTTTTTTTTTTTTTTGTAGAAATTCTTTCAAAGAGGCTTAGTAAGTTGATAAAATATTAGTTTTCTGCATTTCTAGTTTGTTTTAGCATTAAAATAGCCTAACTTTTCCTAAGAAACACATTAAAAAGATCCAGTAACGCAGGTAATGGATTTGGCACCAATTTGGCAACTTTTCCCCTATGTCAACTTTTTTGGCGACTTGGCGAGAAAATACTTATTATCGATATACCAAAGATGGACGCAATAACGTGATTGGTTCACGAGTTAAGTGAATTTTCTAGATTTTTGTTGTTTGAATGATAGATCCAATTTTCAACTTTGATTTGAATTGATTAAGTATTTCTAAAGTTACCGTAATAACAAAATTTTCAAGTGGCCGCCACTTGGAAACAATACAGTGGAACAAGTTGCCCAGCAAACACATCCAAGATATTTGAAGCATAGGTTCACTGTCCAACTGTGGTTTAAATCAGTGCCGTGTTTCAAAAGTTATTAGTATGGCAAATTTTCAAGTGGCAGTCTAAATGGCTGAGACTTGGAAACAAAATGGCAAAACAATTTGCCCATCGAAATCATCCAGTATATTTGTACGATAAGTTCATTGTCCAGTTCTAATTTAAATTAAATCAGTATTTCAAAAATTATCATCATAAAAAATTTTCAGGTGGCACCACTTGTAAGACAAAAGTGGAGTGAGACGCCCAGCGAACTTATCTGAGATATTTGAATGATAAATCTACTACCCAAATTTGATGCGAATTGATTCTGTATTACTAAAGTTACCATAATGACAAATTTTCAAGTGGCCACCACTTGGAAATAAAATTGCGGATGAAATCACCAAGTGAACTTATTCTAGATATTTAAACCATAAGTTCACTATCCAACTTTTATTTGAATCAGTTTAGTATTTTAAAAGTTATTGTGATGGCATATTTTCAAGTGGCAGTGTGATTTTAAGTGGCTGGAACTTAGAAACAAGATGTCGGGACAAGTTGCCCAGTGAAAACATTCAAGATGATTATAAGATAATATCACTGTCCAAATTTGGTTCAATTTGGTGTACTATTTCAGAAATTATCATGATTTTAAATTTTCAAGCGTGAGCCTGATTTCAAATGGCCCGCTTAACTTAAGATATCTGCCACTTTATAAAAATGGCGGATATAGTTTATTAATAAACTTCATTGAGATCCTTACGTGGTCTGTATTTACATCAAAATTCAAACAATTTCAAAATACGTTTTTACAATTTAAATTTGAAATTTTCAAGTGGTCTCCACTTGAACACAAAATGGCGGAGCAACTTGGTTAACAAACTTATCCAAGATATTTATAAGATAAGTTAAGACACTGTTCAAATTTGGTTCCATTTGGAGTATTATTTCGGAAGTTATCATGGTTTTAAATTTTCAAGTGGTGGTCTGATTTCAAGTGCTCCCGCTTAACTTAAGATATCCACCACTTTATTAACAATGGAGGATAAAGTTCATTAATAAAGTTATTTGAGTCACTTGTATAACCTATGTATACATCAAAATTTAAAAAAAAATTAGGAATATGTTTTTTACAATTTGAATTTGAAATTTTCAAGTCGTCTCCACTTGAAAACAAAATATCGGAGCAACTTGGTTAACAAATTCATTTGAGTTATTTATAAGATAAGTTAAGACACTGTCCAAATTTTTTCGATTTGGAGTATTATTTCAGAAGTTATTGTGATTTTAAATTTTCAAGTGGTTGCGTGATTTCAAGTGGCCCCGCTTAACTTAAGATATCTACCATTTTGTTAAAAATGACGGATAAATTTCATTAATAAACATCATTAAGACCCTTATTTGGTCTATATTTATATCAAATTACAAACAAATTCGGAATACGCTTTTTACAATTTGAATTTGAAATTTTCAAGTGGTCTCAACTTGAAAACAAAATGACGGAGCAACTTGGTTAATAAACTCATCTAAGATATTTTTAAGATAAGTTAAGGCACTGTCTAAATTTGGTTCAATTTGGAGTATTATTTCGGAAGTTATAGTGATTTTAAATTTTCAAGTGGTCCCGCTTATTTTAAAATATGCCGCTTTATTAAAAATTCCTTATAATTGAATTTACTTCCCCCCCCCCCAAAGCACTAACATTTCCAATTGGATGTTACAATTGTAAATTTTCCATTGATCTGGAATAACATCTTGAAAACACTTAGCCCCCCCCCCCCAAAGTTAAGTTCTGGATCTGCCACTGCGTTTTTTATTATTATTACTCCATTCTGTGAATATTGAAAACGCATCTTTAAAAAATATTAAAGGTATACTCTTACTCTGATTAAATCATATTTAAATGATTTTGTTTGGATCCCCCCCCCCCCCCGCTCCACCTTTTTGTTTTAAGTTTTATATCAATTTTTAAGAATTTTTCCCAGGGACATTATTTGATTATCCTTGTTTTCCGATCTTCTGTGTAAACCGGAACATTAATTACACAGATAATCGGGAGTTTTTCTGTGTATAACTATTAAAAAATAGAAATAAAAAGAATTCTTTTAACAGAAACATCTCAACTGGTAAAGCTAACGGATTATGTTTAATAATTATTTGAAACAAAGTTACATAAAATTAACGTGCTTTTCTTATCTCTATTACTAGGAATTTTAATTTATTCAAATAGGAATTGGATTAAAATAAAACTTACCATCGGTCACCGTGAAGAAATTTTTTTTGCCTGTTTCCTTACAATTTGTGCAGGACACATAGGGCACATTGTCCTTGTACTGAACATTTAGCCAATTGTACTGTCCCTGCCATTTTCTAATTAATTCTTTGGACACTAAATTAGCTTTCTTCTTTTTTATTTGGTTATCATTCGCACTTTCGTTTTCTGTTTCTTTCCGTTTCACTGATACTGATGGTTTTAACCAAGCATCCATTTTTGTGATTCATTAAAAAACATCTATTTCGAATTTTAACAAAAGCAAAACAGGCAGCTTTATCCCATGAGCAAAATGAAGAAATTATTTAAAATGGGGGTTGGGGGTAAGAGATAGGCGAATATCGTTGCGCAATACAAGCACCCAGAGAGCTTCTATGAAGCAGATGTCGTATTCTGACTTACGAGCGTAAAAAGCAAAGGGTCACTCGAGATTGTTCGTAGCCAGAAGATTGTTCTTTGTTCTTAGCAGACGCAGACGATAGTTGTTTGTCCCAGTAAAACGAAATTAAATCAAAATATACTTAAATAAATAAAACAATTCCAGAATTTTTAGTTGTTTAGCAATTTTTTTGGCAGCGAATATTTTAATAAAATTAGAGATTTTCATATAGAAATATTTTGTGAAATCATCTTGTTTTCGCTTTTTAGCGAAATGGTGTCGAGCATATTTTCGCAAAATATGATGTCCTTTCGCAAAATGCGAAAAAAGCGAATGGCAGTTTAAACCCTGGTAATAACAGTTGTATTATAACAGCTTTTAATTAAATTCTAGCATTCAGAATCATGACAACGAAAACATGGCATGGTTTTTATGGTCTCTGTGCAGCACAAGAATAGACATAATCATATATATGGTTTACAGTAAAGAGGGTCAAATCAGATTATGTTATGACATGTCTTATTAATATGTTGTCAAGTATTAATTTAGATTAGAGGTCTGCATAGGCCGGGCTCGGGCCGAATTTTTCAATTTGTTCTCGGGCCAGGCTCAAAATTTTTTTGCAGGCTCGGGCTCAATTTTTTTGTGTATACTTGAGCCGGGCCGGACCTGGATGAAATTTTTTCTGGGCCGTGTCGGGCCGAACCTTTTTCTAGTTCTCATTAATCAACAAAAAAGGAAAATGATAAAATATTTCTTCAGTCATTTATTTTACATAATTTTACAGGCCATGTCACATGAAATTTTATTTTGTTAAAAAAGTCTGTAACTTCAATTTAACTGCTTATCAGTCTGTCGTTTCGCTATCTGATTTTCCGCAAATATTTTTAGCATGTCTCGAAATTAATATATATTTTATTTCAAGTAATATTAAATGGTTTCCTATTCAAAATAGTATGCATGCCACTATTAGTTTGCGCACATGTTCAAACAAAAGAAATTAGATACGTTACTATGTATAAGGCTTTGTCTCCTATAGTCAGTAGAGTTTAGGTGGTATGAAGGCTATAAAAATCCATACGATGTAGCTTTTTCTGTGACTCCTTTTTCTTTTCTCCAGTGCACTGAATGAAAGTAGCATCATTTTTAGCATGTGCAAAAGCCTATTTTCTATTGAATATGGTTGGATTGCCATTAAAATTTTGTTTACTGGATCACATGAAAGATTTAGATACATTACAGTATATAAGAGGAAATGGTTGAACGTGCATTTTTAGTAGTAATTTAGATATAGAAATATGCTTGAAAACAAAAACTGATTTTTCTTTTTATAATTGTAAATTGATTTTTATTTCTCTATTTCAACTTTTAATAACTGCTACTGCATTAGTTCAGACAAATGGAAATTTATGAGCAACATTAACAAAATTCATTGATTTAAAAGAAAAATTTTTGTACACTTTAATTTTAAAGAAACTGCACAGACAATACAAATCCTAGCATCTTTTCAAAATGTGAACAGGGTCCATTTTTTTTTATATTAAAATCAATAAATAAATAAAAATAAACAAGTAAACTAATTTACATAATTCCTATTATTACAAAATATTGGCATGGAATATTTTTGAATAACACAATTGGTACTTTAGAAAAAGTAATAATATTCATTAAAATTGTAGTCATATAACTCATTTGAAGGAATAAGCGTATCATATTGTTCTCAACAATCACAAGCAAAAGATTCAGCATTAATATTTGCACAAGAAGTGTTAATTACAAACACAAGGACAGACACTCAGAGATATTTATATAAAAAACACTTACCAGTATTAAAAATCCCTGCAAAGGAAAAAGAACAATTCAATTAATGCACGTTACAATAATATTTTAGTGAAGAAAAGTATAAAAGGCATACACAAAAAACATTTATATGTGGCAATCTTAGAAAACAATTATGAATTTTTTTTTTTTTTTTTTTTAATCATCCTAATATAAAAGGTTCATTTTCCAAAAACGTTACAAATTTTTCTTAATGCTGAGATACTTTATTTATTTATTTATTTATTTTTTTTAAAAATGTTAATTATTTTCAAATAAAAACATATTTTTTCTCAGTTCAGTTTATTAGAATCTGTTCATGTTTATCATTGTTTGCCAACCTTATTATTATAAGTGAAATACCCACTTTATTTTACTCAGTATCAGAGAGAACATGCCCCACCTTTATATGCAATGCATTGTATACAATGATTAATGTCTATGGATTTTAAACAATTTAACTGACCAAAAGATTTTTTTTCTCTTCTGTTTTGTTTAATTAAAAATGATTATGAAATTATAATTTTTTGAAGACTGATGCATATATGCATACATATATTTTATAACACCATCGGTGAAAAAAAAAAAAAAAAAAAAAAAAAACAATCAATTAGAATGATATTTATTATAATTTTCAAAAATCATTCAAAGAAAACAAAGGCTAAAAGAGTTCACGAAGATCAGTTTTTGCAATAAAATAAAAAAACACAAAAACTAGAGAAATCCGCATGATAGTCAATGCCTCAAGAGTTTAAAAAACAACCGTGATATTACTTGCCTAATGACTGATAAAACCAGTCAAACCATCATTCTAAACAGGGATCAATATAACAATATGATGTCAGAAACAGTAAATAAACTCCAGGTGAATAAAATCAATACTAACCCTCTTATAAAACTTACCGTTAAAACAAAATCTCTAATAAAATCTGGAATCTGGCCTAATGATACCCCACCATTTTGGCAAATATAAAGATCAGAAAACTCCTTTAATGTAAGGTATTTTAAACTTTTAATTATTATTATTATTATCTAAGACATTTAATTAAAACATACAAAAAATAAATAAATGGCAAAATAAATAAATGTTTTGAAATTCAATGGAACTTCTACATCAGTATTAAAGACGCTTTGCAAACATACACAAACTTATTTAAAATAAAATCTTTTTTTTTTTTTTAATTATTATGAGACATTCAAAATATCTATATGTATAAATATGATAAAAATAAATGTTTTGAAATTCATTTAACATTCTTCATCAGCATTAATGGCCCTCTTCACTTACCGTCACCGAAAGCCCAAGCCAATGTTATTCTATGGGGAAATTTTCTTTACAAATAACTTATTAACTAATACATATTTTTAAATTCTGTTTTCACATTCAGAAAAATCACAACTGTTAAATTGACGGACCTTTTTCAAAAACATATTTTTTTAATTTCTAATATTTTATTTTGAAATTGCAAAATGAAAAATTTTCACAAATTGAAAATTCATATTTTGCAGCTTCAAAATAAATTATATAAAATTAAAAAAATAATTTTTTAAAAAGGTCCCTCAATTTAACAGCCGGGAATTTTCAGAACGTGAAAACAGAATTTAAAAATATGCATTAGTTAATAAATTATTTGTAAAGAAAAATTTCCCATAGGATAACATTAGCTTAGGCTTCTGGCGGCGGTAAGTGAAGAGGGCCCTTAAGAACAACATTTTACAAACATACCCATACACCTCAAAAAAATTATTAAAGTAAAGCGAAATATTGAAGTGCTAATATGCATGCCTCATTGATTGTATGCGGCTGTCAGACAGTATGGCATCCTTCTAGGAAAATACGAGAATCATAATCATCGCATCCACGATTCAGAATTTTAATATTCTCCAAATCGAGAATAGGATCAGTTACAGTTGAATGAATTCCAGTTTTTGACTGTTGGTCACAATTATTAAACAGGTGTCTATACTTTTGTAATCTAACAACTATAATGAAGTTTCGAATATAACTGTAATAAATTTTGAAAAGCTTATTCAGGGTTGCTACACAAATCAGGTGAAAAATTTCTCTGAGTTTTCTTTGTCTCTTTTAGAAGTAAAATAGATGACACGCAATCATGCAGCATTAGAATCTAACATGTTAACAAGTCAATTCAATTGAACATATTTAGGGTTTATTAATTTTATTAACTTACTATAGCTGGAGAAAAAAACCATAATTGATTCATTATAAAGCACTAAAATTTTTAAAAATATTTGATTATGAAAAAATTTTCCAATATTTTTCCAAAAATTTCAATATTCCCCGAATTTTCCCTGTTTTCACAATAAATTTTGAAATTCCCTGAGCTTTCCCTGCTTTTTAATAGATTTTCAAATTCTCTGAGTTTTCCAGGTACCGTAGCAACCCTGTTATTTTGATTTTATGTATATTTTTTATTCGAATGTCCCATAATAATAATAAAAAAAAAGTCAATGCATATTAGACTGTATGGTTGTTGGGAAGAAACTGCACGGGTTGAAAATATCATCTAATTTTAATTTTAATTAAACGTTCCCTTTACAGTCATCCACTAGGTTTAACCCCGAAATCATACAATATTTAAAAAAGTACATCTGTGATAAATAATCACCTGCAAAACCCAATCTTATTTCTAGGTTCAAACAAATTAATAAATAATAGGCAATTAAAAATTTAAATTCTATTAACAAACCAGTGTTTACTAATCAGTTCACACGTAAGGGATACAATGAAATATAGTTGTACTAATCATATTATAAACACAAAAAATTCTAGATTACATAATAAGATACATTTTCCTTCTCATGATGATATATAAACTTACAGTATATCTTAATGTTCCGCTCATAATGTATATACTTAGGTACATACAGTTTCTGCCCGATAAGTTCTTTAATTAGAAAAAGTCTATAACATAGAACTGGTTTACAATGTAAGTCCTATATAGTCCAAATATTGGCTTCTATTAGAGGTTCAATTAAAAGAAGGAACAGTAATAAGTTATTATGAGGGGGAAGTAAGCTTGTCACTGACCAGTGGCCGAAACACTGCACAAGTTCAAAGTCATATTATTTAATTCTCAATTTGTAGTAGTATATTAAATAGAATTATACACATGGTTCATACACTTAGGAGTAAAAAAAATTCAACTACTTTCCAGGAAATTTTCAAGGACTTTCAATCGGAATTTTAGATGTGTCCACACACACACCTATATTTTGGGGGGAGGGGGGATTACCTACTTAAAAACCCAGTATCAAATGTGTTTATTTATTTTTTAACATAACTAGGGGGCTCTGCCTCCTGCTCACTCCACTTACCAACCCCCGACTCACCTTGCTTTATTAACCCTTGCAGGGCTCTTTCTACCTGTTTGCTGCTTTCCTATGCAATAAATAGGAATATAAATAGTGCATTTCATAAAACAAAAGCAGAAAAATATTATAGAAATCCCCATATTCAATGCCAGATTGAACTACATAATATTTAATAGCACTTAATAAAAAATAAGAAAATAAAATACGTTAAAAATCAGTAACTTATTTTATTCAGAATAGAAGAAAATTCGTTATATCTAGACCACTCATGTTACAGATTTAAAATATGAACCCGTTTGGCAACTTTTAAATTTTTTTCACTATTTGACGATGTCTTTTTTCATAACTGTTTGTTTAAAAAAAAATCTAGTACACACTTTTTCTAATGCTTATAACTTTTACTATTGAATTTTTTAGTTAATTTAAAGCAATAGATAACGCTATACATATATTTCTAATAAACAGTTAGGTAACAATTTTATTTTTATTTGGAAAAATGCCCCATGGCTTCAATTTTCCATTCTCTCCTGCTTATTTCTTAAAATTACGAAAGATACTCGAGAACATATTTCATATCTTTGGTTCTTGTCGAAAAGAAAAAAAAAAAAAAAAAAAGAATGTCTAACTCTGTAAAGTTAAAAAAATTATCATTGGGAAATTAAAAGATGCTTCATTTACAAATGAGTTTGAATTTGACTCTAAAACGTTTTACGTGTAAATATATTATCCAGAGTATATCCGAGGTAATTTAAAATATGTTTTTAAATAACAAGATACAATAAACAACATATTTTTAAATAATAAATTAACATACCAATAGCAAGGTTGACATTTCATTTATATATATATATATACATATCACTGATCACATTTTTATTTTCCTGTGGAAAATGGCAAAACCAAAAGAATTATTGCCGGAATATATATTTTATTATACAAACCTAATATCCCTGTGACAGAATATTTTTATGCTTTCTGTGACATGCATTGTTCGTGCAAACATTTTCTACACGACAATATTGACATCTTTTCTAATTCATACATAATAGGTACACACAGGGCCCGAAATTTCAACTGAGAGTGCACTCGCTGAAAAAAAAGTTTTACTCGCCACAAAATAGGGTTGTCTTTTTTTTTTTTTTTTTTTTTTTTTACGCAATTTTGGTTTTTATTTTCCCCAGCTGTTTGAAAGGCTTTTACAAATATGTCTTAAATTATATACAATATTAAACGTGTGTCGAATATCATCATTTTTCATAATCATTTATAAATAAAAATCATTATAATGTATTTGAGATTTAAAAAAGATTAAAATATTTAATAACATATAAGTGCAAAATGTCATTAAAGAAAAAAAGAAGAAAAATAAATTCTTTGTCAAACAATATCCTGTGTAAAAATGTTTTTAGTATAAAAGATTGTTTCTTTACTTACCTATTTGTTTACTTAACTTTTTGTATTAGAATTGTCTTCTTCATCCATTTTATTTTTGTAATCAGACTGAATGCCGATGTATATAATTTGTTATTGTTGTCATTTGAAATAGCCATTTCAGAATAACTTTTTCGATAAAACTGTTGCTTACAAATCATTACAAGTGCAAATCATTGGCATTTTGGTAAAAAATTGAAAAATATGAACTGTTTTTTCATCATTATTCAACAAAATAAACATAGGCAGAATCTTTAAAAGGGCTCGGGCTCATTTTCATGTGACAATATCGTAAAGGCAAACTTTCGCATATCTCTTCCATAGGCGTAGCCAGCTTTCCGAGCGGGAGGGTGCCCAAATTTTAAACTAAAAGTTACAATATGAATACATTATGAACATAGTGTGCGTGTATATGCATGTGCGCGTTTTAACACATGTATAAAAGTTACACAAGTTAACACATGTACGTTTTAACATATAAATTAAGTAACTTTCTCTTAGAATAAATAACTAGACTTGTGTAAATCAATATAGAAATATCAAATCAGAAATATCAATATTTACACAACGTTAAAAATGCCAATGTAAAAAAATGTTAAATGCAGACTGCAGTTTTGGTAGCATAAATCGGTGCATTTGGCTTCCTTTGAATTATCATTTGATAAAGTTTGGACTTTCAGAGTAGTGCCGCTATCCGTCTAACAGAAAAGGAACAGACGTTTGAAAATTGATTAAAACAAGGAAAGAATGTTGCATAAAAAATGTTGAATGGTGTCTAGTATTTGGTTTCAGTACGAAACCAATGAACGTTAAAAGGTTAATTAAAAATCTGAAGCCTCAAGTTATACACGAAAACCTAAAAACTAAACTACGGAAAAACTTATACTATGTAACTTAAATTGTGCACACAAAGTGATAAAGAAGAATTATAATGATATGTTTATTTATAATCGCATTTCATTTCTTTTATTTTACTAGTTTCAAATTATGAACCTATATATATTAATTAAATATATTTATATATATATTAAATTAATACAATCTTGTAGATACTTTTTAAAAATTATTATTTTATTCTTTCCCATATTCATGAATAGCATTTATTTTCTATATTTTAAAACATTGTTGTATTGTTGTAGTTGTGATGTTAGTTTCAAACAGAATAGTACAAACGTGTATTGTGATCGCTGTAAAATTAAAATGATACTTATTAATAAGGTTGTAATAAACTGTTGTGTGTACCATAATATAAAAATGTGATGTGTGTTAAAGTCGCAAAAATAAATATATCGAATTCTGGAAAGTGTAGAAACACGCCACAGACCGGACCAAGAGCTGACCATTAGCCAAATAAATTCCATGAAAAATTGCATAAAGTAAAATGAAAACATTAAAAGGGACACATACCAATAAAATTGCACTGAAAATCCCTGCAAAGTAAATGTATCAAAATGGAGGACAGATAAAAAGCTAATATGGTGTCTCACTATCCGACCGTGCACTGGCCATCAGCCGAAAATATTGTCTAGCCACCACCACAATTCAAAATTGCATACATAATCGAATCCAGAAACATTCATTAATAAAATAGCAGGAAAACTCATCATGACATAATGTCGGAAATTTTCTACCCACACAAATAAACGACTTTGCTATTTAAAAAATTAAAAGACCAATAAACCATATTTTACGCATATCTTTCTTTGATGTTTGTATTTTTTGTGTTGTCTTGAGCTTCCTCTTCAAACTCTCTCTTTTGCTTTAGTTGGAAAAATTATCAAGTCCTTCACATTTTTGCACATGATTCCAGAACAGTTTTTCGTTTCTTTTGTCATTCAATACAGCTTTAATAGAATTATACTCCGCTTTCTCCAGATACAGGATTTTCAGGAAAGAGGAAATTGTTTTATAAAATTGCACGAGAAGAAGGAATCCGAATAAATATTTACACTGTAGCCTAATTTTTAATAATTTTCTTTCTTTATTAATTACAAATACAAAATCGTCTGTTCATAAATACATAATTTATTTTCAGCTACAAATCGTTTGTCAAAGTTCAAAAGTAATGCAAACGATTATAAAATGCCTTATTATTATTAAGTTTGAGTGACAGCTTTTAAATAAGGTAAAGAAAATTAAATAAATAAAATGTGGCATTCAGTCACAAAAATAAGATATTGTATACTTGACCGACCATTTCTGAGGTGCTTTAAAAAAGTTGAAAATTGTTTTAGAAACAATTTTGTTTGGCATGTATTTTTGTGAAGGGGAAGCATGTCTATTGCATCCTTCAAAACCCTCTGATTCCTGCATTCTTAAAACATTTACTTCAGGCTTAAATTAAAAATATTTTTAAAATGATTCAAAGAACTTTCACCCACAGTAAATTTTTTAAGAAAAGTCTGCTTATGATATGATTAACAATACTAATTTGAACTTTCCAGTGTTGTCTTTAAAAAAAAAAAAAAAAAAAAAAAAAATAGCAAATAAGACAGGCTGACGAAGAAATTTTTTCTTCAGGTTGATATGTTTTTCTGATATATTTTTGGATGCTGTTTTAGGAAAACTTATTTAAAAATTTTCCTCATAAAAAAAAAATAAATAAAATAAAAATTGTTTGAGTTCAAAGCTCTATTTTTTGAGACTCCCATCTAAATTATTTCCCTGAAAATTTGGGTGATGTGAGTGAAGAACAAAGAGAGCTGTTTCATCAAGACATCAAAGAAATGGAAAGCAGGTATCAAAGACGATACATTTTCAACATGTTAGCAGAATATTGTTGCATGTTGTATAGAGAATTCCCCACATGCACACACACAAGACCCTCAAGCCTTGCACAAGGTAAAATGCTTTAAAGGGAGATTCAATGTGAAGAAATATATTTAAAAGATAATATGAAAATTAAAACCTATATCAATGCATTTTTTATATAAATTGTTTCGAATTTGTTATAACTTCTAGACGAATTCTTCCGATTTTCATCAGTATTTTGTAAAAATGTCTTACGTGATACGAAAAAAAATAATAATAATAATAATCATTTCTGAATTCAGATTATCAAAACACATTAGAGACACGCAACGCAGTACATAAAAAATTTGAAAAGTACGTTTTCGCAGACCAGTGTAATCGGAAAAAAATTACCCGCTAAGTTATTATGATACCAGACATGCATTCAAATCAACAATTACTAAAAAAATTATTTTTGCATTCAAAGAACTTCAAAACCTGAAATTATCGCAAATATTTAGTTTCGAAAATTCGACCCCGTAAATAATACTTTCTGTAACTCATGGTAAGGGAAAGTAATTATCATTTTTAAACGTTTTTACTGGACACAATGTAGTTTGGTATGAATACTTTTAATCGAACCTAACTTTTTTTACAATCTTTTACACGAAAATTATTTTGTATCAATAGAATATGTTAGTTTCATTATGTTTAGTTCACTTTAAAAATGTTGTTGATATGTACAACTAGAAATTTTGTACTTAAACAAAAATGCATTTGAACTTTTTGCATGTCATAGTATACGATCATTATGATATAAATTGAATACGATTTTAGACTTCCTGCCAATACCTACTTTTGAATTATGCCCATGCAGACTAACCACAATAACCTGGTTATACAAATGAGCGGACCTCAAGACGTACTATTGTAAAAACTATTTCATATTCAAAAACTGGATCGCAAATCATTACATTCTCCAACATGTATGGGTAAGAGAAAGTTTAAAAAAATGTTTATTAAAAAGAAATGACAAAAAAAACTTGACTCTCTGTTAAGGCCACGAGTTTAAATAAACTAAATCACTTTATCGCCTCTTTTCCTGCTTTTCCTTGAAGGAAAAACAAACTACTAATTTCCTTTTATTTTTTTTGTTTACCAAGAAAAGTTACTTTGCAAATTTTTGTCAGAAATGTGCAAGTAAATTTGGATTTATGAACAATTTAGATTATTCTTTTAAATATATTTTACCACCATGTTTAAGAAAGTGTCTTTCTACTGCATAGAATCATTGGTATTAGGAATGACAATTTTTCTTTTAACCTTCAAATCTTTTTTTTTTTCAGTTTTCAATATGTTTTTGTTAAATATACTGAATGTATGTGCGTGAGCGGGTGGGTGCCCGGGCACCCAGGGCACCCCCCCCCCCTGGCTACGCGCATGTCTTCTCTCGCATATTGGACGACAGGCGCACAAAAAGAGGCTCTCTGCTCATCTATTCTCACCCTGCTTGGAGAAATATAACAGTCAGAGAAGCGAAACTGCCGAAGAGATCAAAACTTTTATGTATGCACAAAACATTTTTCCTTTCCCAGGCTGGGAAGATCTCGGGCAGCACACACACAGACTCGGCTCCCCGAGAATCTAAAAAGGAGAGGTTAAATATCAGGTTATAAGAGGGCAAGAGTTTGCTATATTTAAATCGATAAAAATAATGTTTTTGCCACCAACTTTTGTATGAATTCTATCTATTACTAGACCAAATTTTTACTCGCCAGAGTTAAAATTCCACGCCCTGGGTACACATAATTATAAAGATATCAGTATTATTAATAGACTGTTGGAGAATTCTTAAATATAAGACATAAGTTTCTATTTTCTACTGAAATTTAGAAATATCTTTAATGTTTATAAGCAGTTCTTTCTGCAAGTGACAATTTCTTTTCTGTGTCAATGTCACTGTCTCGCCTAAATTTTGCCATAGGGCCTAATACAGTTCAAAATTTAAACTTGAAAACTTCTTCACAAATCATGAAATTTTGGAAAACACAACTGGTTTTGAAAGGAAGTGGCTTTTCTTCTTTAGGTGCAAAACACATGCTACTGTCTTAGAGACTTGAAGCAAGACTAGTATTGTGCTAATATAGTTCAATTTATAAATATTATACGGAAATATAAGCTTTCATATAAAAACCTTCAATGATGCCACATCGCCTTAAACAGAGCTGACTACAGGTTAAATAGAGTGTTGCACCATTTTTTTGTTTTGCTTAGGCATCAGGGCTTGAACTTAATTTCTCATCGCAGGCTCGGGAAGGAGACTCTCTTCGCATCCACTGCTCTTCCATTCTCGTAGCCTCCACTTGCTTTTTCTTTTTCTATCTCTAGCAATAGCATCCCCTTCGCATTTCTTTTCCTCTTTTGTCACTCCTGTATAGCTTTCCCCCCTATTTCTATTGGTGGAGAGAAGTTTTTTCTTCCACAGAGGTATACTGAAGGAAGAAGGGTTTGGGAGGCTGGCCACTGTTACTTCTTTTCATTTTTGTTTCTATTTATTCATTTATTTTTTTTTATTTATCAACATCTTTAAAGATGTTAGTAAGAAAAGCATTTATAAATTTAATATAAAAATAACAAAAAATAAATGAAAAAACGGCGCAGCACTCTATTTAACCTGTTGTCAGCGCTTATCAGGTGATCCAATAAGGAATGATGCCAACAGGTATTCACGCCTAAAAAATCCTCTCACATGCATGTATAATCTAATTAATAAACTACTACAAATTGAAAATTAAATAATATGACTTTCAACTTGTGCGTTGTTTCAGCCACTGGTCGATGACAAGCTTGCTTCCCCCTCATAATAACTTATTACTGTTCCTTCTTTTAATTGAACCTCTAATAGAAGCCAATATTTGGACTATATAGGACTTATATTGTAAACGAATCCTATGTTATAGACTTTTTCTGATTAAAGAACTTATCGGGTAGAAACTGTATGTACCTAGGTATATACATTATGAGCAGAACATTAAGATATACTGAAAGTTTATATATCATCATGAGGAAGAAAAATATATCTTATCATGTAATCTAGAATTTTTGGTGTTTATAATATGATTAGTACAACTATATTTCATTGTATCCCTTACGTGTGAACTGATTAGTAAACACTGGTTTGTTAAAAGAATTGAAATTTTTAAATGTCTATTATTTATTAATTTGTTTGAACCTAGAAATAAGATTGGGTTTTGCGGCTGATTATTTACCACAGATGTACTTTTTTTAAATATTGCATGATTTCGGGGTTAAACCAAGTGGATGACTGTAAAAGGAACGGTTAATTAAGATTAAAATTAGATGATATTTTCAACCCGTGCATTTTCTTCCCAACAATGGTATTTGTGTATTTTAAAAATATCTATAAGTTATGGAATTACAATGAAGATTATTGTCCACAGAATAACATTGGCATCGGTTTCCGGCAACAAGTGGAATGTTCCCTTTTTAAGGATTTTAGAAAATACAAGTCAAATAATTCAGTCAAAACTTATGCTATTACCAGACATGAAAAAATACAGCCCTTTTAGAAAAAAAAAAAAATGAATGCAAGTCTTTTTTTAAATTTATTATTATTATTATTATTATTATTACATTACTATTATTTTTAAATTTCATTTTTTATGTTTGAGAGTACATTTTTTCAGAGCTTGTTTTATTAGATTGTTTATAAAAATCAGTTCCCTTGCCCTTTAGTAGATCACTTCCGGTTTTGTGCATTTTAACATACGAGTAAAAAGAAGAAATGATAATAAAAATAACCTCTAGTAATATGTTACAAAATTTTAGAGTATTAAATTTGAATAAAGTTCTTCAGAGAAATAATTGCCCAGAGCGGGAATCGAACCAAAAAACTATTGGTTAAATGTGTAGTCTACCACTGATCAATCCTGAACCCCAGTGACAGAAAATTTTGTAGCTGTCTGTGACAGGTTTTTAAAATTTCATAATCTGTCTGTGAAATTTGCATGTAGTCAGGGATGAAAATGGCTTAAGCTCAAAAAACCTGAAAGCTGATAGCGGCAATCTGGAAGAGGGAGGGGGAAGGAGGACTTAACAAAAGTGGTGATCTTGTGCAACAATACACAATACAATTTTACTACAGAACAATATATGTAGTATAAACAATTGTATTCATTCAATTCATCTCATTCAATTAAATATTTTATATAGCAATGTTTAACACAATACATTATAAATAATAAAAGTATTAGTGTTAGTTTTGATACAGAAATTTTTATAAGTGAATTTTGAAGTGGAGGAGGAGTTTTGGAGTAGTTTTAAATGAAATTAGCACTTTTCTACGTTCCCGTAGAATCTCAGTAACAGGTAACAAGAGAAAAGAATACACGCATAATGCTGCCTATCAAGGGAGATCTAGGCTTCTAGGTCGTCCTTGTTAAGCACTGTTTTGTGTGTTTCTACCAAGGCACCTATAGGGGGCTCTAGAGTTCCTACCAGAGAGCGTGTAAGACGTCATACATCGGTAGCACATTGCCATGGGAGAAAAATGTCCGTAAATTGCAGTCAGTGTTATAGCATCGGCATGTTTAACTGATGGTTCCAGGTTCAATTTCCGGTCACGATTTTTTTTGCTCAAAGAAAAATTCACATAACCTGAAAAAGCACAAACTAGATTCTAATAATCCTCATTTATTGTGTGATCCTGTAAACCGATGTTGAATGTTTTCCGTACTGTATTTTGCAGTAAACCAAACGTGTTTAAAAAATATATGTTTATTTTGTTTTGTTTAGTGCAGTTTAACACTTTGACTGCCATGGCTATCATATGTGATAGCCAGTGATGTTTCCGTCGAGATACTGGCTATCAGATATGATAGCCTGGTGTTTCAACACTTCAGTCCTTGGCTATAAAAACGATATCAGTTACATGAAAATCATACTGGAGTTTGATTGTTGGAGGATGAGAATCTTCCCATGTGTTGCAAAATGAATCACATTGAAAAAAAAAAAAAAAAAATTATATATAATTTTATGTTGAAAAAAATACAAACTACACAAAAGAATTTTTGGCACCGTGGTGAACATTTGCAATTTTGGCTTGGCAGTCAATGTGTTAAAGATGTCAAAACGTACCAGTGAGAAATTCTGCCAACCACAGGAGCAGAATTATATCCGATGTTCTGCAACAGGACATCAAAAGTTGCAAATGTTCTGTAGATATTTTGTCCAAATTTCTCATTCCACAGTAAAATGCAAAATAAGCATAAAAATAATACTTATGCAAGGTGTGAAAAAATCATGATTTTTTTTTTTTTTTTTTTTAAATCAAAAAAATCGGATTTTTTTTTTTTTTTTTTAATTATCTGACTGAAAATAAATGTTAAGACATTAAGCATGAAAATTTTTTTAACTTAAATGTGAATAAATATAAGAAGCAACAAATATAAATAAACTAAATTAAAAAAAATATGAGGATATTACAAAAATAATAATAAAAGTAGATTTAAAAAAATTGCAGTATTAGCCAACATAGATAGATTGCACCCCCTCTCCCCCCCCCCAAAAAAAAAGAAAAAGAAATAAATAAATAGTGTAAGTGAAAATATTTTAAAAGCATATACGATTTATTATTATTATTATTACTATTTATGTTATTATTATTGTTGTTATTAAAATGTGCATATAATATAATAAGCGATAATCTTGAATATCACATTACGAAATTTTTTGAAGCAATTTGGAGAATCAATTAATCAATTAAAGGAAATCTGACGTGTGTGTGTATATATATATATATATATATATATATATATATAATAAAGATAATCTATTAAGCATAGTAGAAGCCAAGCAACAGATACAAGATCACTGAAACACCAATGACCAATAAGATAAAAAAAAAAAAAAAAAAAAAAAATCATCAGTGGATGAAATACACCAATGTAAAGAAACCAGATCTATTAATTAACAGCCTGCAAAACAAACAAATCAATAAAGTAAAACAACAAATCTTAACTTAAAACCATAAACTTATCAAAATTAATGAAAAAACAACCTAAGAAACACAAGGTAGGAAGAAGGAGGCAGGCGGCAAGACTTGTGACTTGCCTGTGGGGTTACACTAGTTTTATGCCGGCAACACTCCCCCAGCCTGCCACAACCAGAACAGGAACCATATGGATTTAAAAATGCAAATTACAAAGCAGATGAACAACAACGAAACCACGAAGCCACAATGAAATTCACCGATTGATCACATTGTGTTTAACAGTATAATTAGAACATTAAATATAGTTGACAACTCAAAAAGGAAAAAACTGAAATTTTAATGGAAAATGAAAGTTTGCATAGTAATAGAAAGCAAATGCAACAAGCCTTCTACTTTTTTTTTTTTTTTTAATTATATATATATGACATTAGTTTGTGCAATAATTATAAGATAAAAAAAAAAAAAAAAACTTTTTATACACCGTGTTTTTAAATTTTCTGTTGAATCATATAAACTTGATAGTTGTATGTATTAGTAAATGCTTATTTATTTATTTATTTATTTTATTTTTATTATTATTATTATTATTTTGATTAATTATTCCATCAACTTGAAAGAAAATGATCAAATGTATAATAAACAGAACAATTGTAAGAAATTTTCAAACATTTATTAATGGTATAGAAGTATTAAAGAATGCATTGTCATCGTGTTCTGAGCTATTCTATAAGTTTCAAATGTCTAGCTGGTTAGGAAGTTAGTTAAAAATTGATTGCAAGATTTGTACTGGACAAACAAACAAGAAAGCAAGTTAATAAAAACATGGTAATAAAAGACATATAAATTCAAGATTATTTTCAAAAGGTTAAAGTTTAAAAAATTTAAGAAAACTGAAATAATTGGACAAGCCATTACTATTTCATTTCAAATTTTATGAAAACCTAATTAAAAAATGATAGGAAAAATTGCTTACGAAGGCATTGGTCAGTTCAAATATATAGGGATTACAATTAGTAATATCAAAGTTAAAAATGAAAAACAATATTTTATTTATTATTATCATTTTAACACTTAAGGCAGAAAACTTATGGCTTTGTATAAAAAAAAAATTTAATCCAAAATAAGAATAGAAGATAGAGTTGGAAAATTAAAAGAATCATTTTTAAAATTAATAAACACTTTTTATTTTTGGCATGGGGGAAGGGGGACTATTTGATGTAAATAACAAGCAAGTTCAAGTTTTCTTATGTTCTGAGACAAAACTACATATTCCTCCCAGTGGCGGATCCAGAACTTGACTTTTGGGGGGGGGCTAAGATTTTTCAAAGTGTTATTCTAGACCAATAAAAAATTTACAATTGTAATATTCAATTGTGAATGTCAGTGTTTTGGGGGGGGGCTTCAGCCCCCTAGCCCCCCCCCCTTAAATCCGCCACTGATTCCTCCCAAATTATAAAATTTTATTTTTGATTTAAATCAATGATTTTTTTAAAAAAATCAAGTGATTTTAATCATGATTATAATCAAGCTGATTTAAATCGGCGTACCCTGCTTATTAGTAAAATATTTATTACACATTTATAATGAAACATGACATCAGAATTTTATAATCTAAAACTGAGGAATATACTCAGAATTTGCAATTTTGTCAATGATTTTTGGCATCAATATTGTCACATTAATGTGGATATACTACTTACAAAATGTTTATAAATTTTGTCTACACATTGAAGCAATGACTGTTTCCAGCAATTTTCTAGTGTTCTAACAGATTTATAGGTCAGTTGAACATATCTAGGTTATATTAACTTTTGAAAATTGATGTATCAACATCATCCAGTAGGGAGATACAAGAAATGTTCTGCAAAAGCCTCAATTGTTCTGCGACGTGTGTCGCAGTTTTAAGCACTTTCTGCTTCTGGGTGCGCCAAATGACATAATGTGTGCAACTATTTTTGAATATCCCTGTGCACAAACTATTTGTACGATTTCAATAAAAATTCTGAAGTAAAATCACCCCATAATACAAATTTAGAACATAGTTTAGATTTCCTAGTAGTATTCGTTTTTCAGTTGCGCTGATAACAGACACAGAGACATGCAGACATACACACACATATAGATTTTTGAAATAATAATTTATTTTAAATAAAAATAATTTAAAATATAACAGTATACGATAATGTACGACCATAGCTGCCAAAACATTCTAATTAATAATCCAGAGTATTGTTTGTACCCACTTTTCTTTCGTACCAGTGTTTTTTTTTTTTTTTTTTTTTTTTTTTTTTTAAAGAGTATTTTCCTTTTTATTTCACTGCAAATATATTTCATGAGTATTACTCTAAAAATTAAGGAGTGTTGAAAAGGAGTGGGTACTAAAAACAGTAAGGATTCATAATATTAGGATGTTAGCAACTATGCACGACTAAAAGCCTTGTTTTGAAATTCAGAGATCTTCAAAACATACAAATCTATTAGAAACTGGGTTTCTAAAATTACACACACATAATATTTTCTCAACTACAGTGAAATACGTTTAACACGAAAATGCTTAACATGAAAAATCGGTTAACACGAAATGATATAGCGGTTCGGACAGTATACTGTGCTATTTAATACAATTTTTTTCTTTTAACACAAAACAAAACTCGTTTAACACGGAAAAAAATTTGCTTTTGATCTTTAGTGGCATGCTTGCTTCAACAGAGATGCCAACATTTTAATTTATTCCAAGGCGTTTTTAGACCCGTCTTTATTTCCATACCACTTTTTTCTTATTTTATCCTAGTTACATATTGAAGGAAAATAGTCTATAAATAAAGTGGTGCAGATTAAAGGTGGTGCTAAAAATGTGCCGGAATAAATTAAAATGTTGGTAACTATGCTACAATATGTTGCCTTCGATGATCACGTGTTTACAGCACCGTCAATGAGATTTTTGGCATTGTTCATCATTAAAATGATTCCACTAAGGTAAATTTTGATTACAAATCTGACAACTGAATCAACGATGCAGTTTCTGTCCCCTCTGCTTAAGAAATGAAGAAAAAAATGAGTATTTGCAGTTATTTAGATGTGCATTCGAATTCAGAGATGAATAAAACAATGTATAATCTCGATAAATTTTTGAACAATATGGTGCTGAAAAAGACAGTAAAAGATATCTGATTTTTTTCCCCCCCAAAAAAACCAATCATATTTGTACTTGATTTTTATCCTAATGGATGTAAGTTAGTAGTATTTTTACAGGAAATGGAAATAATAATTGACGACAGGAAAAACATTGGCCAATTTTGTACTTTTTTTTTACGAATCATATTTTGGTTCCCTCGGTTTTGTGTTAAACGTTTTTCACTGTATATGTACATGGATGAGATAATCAGAAATTTAAATAACAAAATATACAGGAATACTTACATGTATATGCAATAATTTTTGATGCAGGATTCATGGTGGCATAATATGTATAGAACTCTCTTCTAATAGGGTTAGTGGGATTTTCTATATCGGTGATGACAAACTGTGAAGGAGTTCCTACTTTTTCACAGACACAAATGAATTTGTGAGATGACATTGTAAGAAATGGAGTTCTATCTTCATCCATAAAACTAGTTGTGAGCTGCAAAATAAAACTAGTACATTAATGTTTTTTATTATAAATAATAATTCATAAAATGAAAAGTACACAAATTCTAGAAACACTATTTTTCTGCTTACAAATTTGTTTATTTTATTTATTTATTTTCATTTATTTATTTATTTATTTTATTTTATTTTTTTGTCATAGAATATAATAAAAGGACATACTCACAAATTGAAAAAATTATAAATCATCTTACGATGTGGTGGATATGATTTCACTGTTGTATTGAAAATAAAATTCTGAACTAAATCTGCAAATTTTGTTTTTGTTAAAAACTAAGCCTTAAATATTTATGTAATTCATAAAAGGTTGATTGGAAAAAGGGGGGGGGGGTCTATTTTTAATGTATAAAAATAAAATAAAATAAAAACCTTTCATCTGAAAATATAATAAGTTTACACTATTAACTTGTGTTATAAATTAGGATTGGAGAAAAAAAACAGCCCAGTGGGTTTTATCAGGGTTATTTGGTTTTTTTCAGAGTATTTTCAGGTTTTTATCTATGTTCAAAAATATTTTCTTTCTTCCCGCTTTTAAACATTAAAAGCACTAAGCATATCATTCCTAATTGGATAATTAAAATATATATATATATATATATATATATATAATTATTCACTAAAATCAAAATTTTAAAAATTTAGTTTTTAAAATTTTTAGTCCTTTTATGATTGAGTAAAAAGAAATTTTTTAAAAATAAATAATTGTATTATTATTCTAAAATTCTGTTTATCTGCCCTTTACAAAATAAATAAATAAATCAAAAAATAAACTGGTTTTTAATAATTATTTAGAGTTGCTTCATTAAATTTTTCGTATTGAATAGATTTCCATAAAATAGTTTTAATTATTGTCCCTGTATGTACACGACTTAACAGTTTTGCACTGTGAAAGTTTTCAGAATTTTTTTAAAATTTGATTTTTATTATATTCTGCATTCCCCAAGTCCTCTAATCTTATACTATTAAGTGAGCAATATTTGTATATATATATGTATATTTCACTGTTCTCGAAATCGGTAGCTCGGACAGTCATGTGATTTAACACATAGGTGACCTCCGAAGGGTCATTGTACACATTAAAGTCAGATTTTCGAATTTTTGAACAGTTTTCTTTCAATAAACATATGAAAATAAAACTTCCCATTTCTATAATGACGCAGAATGGAGAATCTTAGGAGAGATTTGATTGGTTTATTTGATTTTCATTGATTTCAGTGTATTTTACATTGAACTACAGCTACGTTATGAGGAATTACAAGAGATTTCATTGGTTTATTTGATTTGAGTGTATTTTACGTTGAACTAGAGCTACGTTATGAGGAATTACGAGAGATTTGATTGGTTTATTTGATTTTCATTGATTTGAGGTAGGGGTGTCCAGTGATGTTTTTTTCGTTTTAACAGGCTTCACTGATTGCTGTGAAAACGAGTTTTGTGCGTTTTCAGATTCATGCACAGCGAGGTAGGGAGTGTCTAGTGATGTTTCTTTGGTTTTAACATGCGTGATAGTGATTGCCGCGGAACCGAGTTTCGTGCGTTTTCAGATTCATACACAGCAAGGTAGGGGTGTCCAGTGATGTTTTTTTTTGGTTTTAACATGAGTGATAGTGATTGCCATGGAACCAAGTTTTGTGCATTTTCAGATTCATGCACAGCAAGGTAGGGGTGTCCAGTGATGTTTTTTGGTTTTAACATGCGTGATAGTGATTGCTGCGGAACCGAGTTTCGTGTGTTCTGAGATTCATGCACTGCGATGTAGGGCTGTACAGTGATTTTTTTCTCTCTCATGTGCGTGAAGCATACATACGTGCGTTATAGTGATTGCTGCGAAAATGACTTACATGCGTTCTCTGATTCGACCATTCATCGAATAGTGACTTTTACAGTACGAGTAACAGCTTCAACTCTTTCCAGAATATTCG
The DNA here is from genome assembly GCA_963930645.1 of Salticus scenicus. Taxonomy (NCBI): domain Eukaryota; kingdom Metazoa; phylum Arthropoda; class Arachnida; order Araneae; family Salticidae; genus Salticus; species Salticus scenicus. Next base: position 450,973 of record CAWVNO010000361.1, read on the forward strand.
AAGAATTAACATTTCTATTTGACTATTTTCATCTTTCGAGAATATTCATTTTAATAATAATAGTTTTGTTGCACAGATTCGAGAAGTTCAAAAAATGTTTCATATTGTCAAGGAGATCCCATACTAAAACTGTGAAGAAAATAGTCACCAATCGAAATATATTTATTTAAATGTTTCAATTAAAAAGAAATCCTTTAAATATAGTGCCCAGCGAAGCCTGCTAGTTTTCTTTATATTGACAAACTACTCTTTTTCTTGCTTTTACTTTTTTTATATATAATTTTTTATTGTATTTTAATAAGATAAAATTAGTATTATTATTTATTTATTTATTTTTATTTATTTATTTATTTTTATTTATTTATTTATTTAAGAGCAGTTTGAGCACTTTTAATATTTTAGAAAATTCTTTGTTTGTGTTCTCATAATAATGTATAAAATATTTGTTTTATATTTATACGTAAGTTAGATAAAAGTGTAATTTTTAAAAAGTATATTTTGAAAAAAAACCCACCCGGGTATTTTCGGGTCGGGCAAAATCAAATCAATCCTGTTATAAATATACCATATCATCATAATATGCCATAAAATCATAGAAATCATACATACAAATGGTTATTTAATAATTATGCTTTTTTATATCCTCCCCCCTTTTTATGTAAAGTAATAAAATGAAAAATTATAGAAATCATATTACAGATGGTTATTTAATGATTATGATTTTTCTATTTTTCCCTTTTAATGTAAAGAAAATAAATAAAATTTATTACTATTATTATTATTTAATTGTTCTTTCTATTATAATTTTTCCGGGGATTAGACTTTCATTTTATCTGATGTACGCATCGTTAATGAATGAAACCAAAATAAGTTACGATAAAAATAAATAGAAGCCTTATCCATATGATCGGTCCCTTTAAAACTGTATACAGATTCCCGTTGGTTAAAAATGAACAATATCTGAATGAAATTTGAATATTTTTTTCGAATCTTCCCTTTCTTACTTTCCTGACATCAGCAGTTGTGGAAATCAGCTGTTTGGCTTGAATCACAAGCATCAGTGCTTTCCCCCTTTCTCTCATAATCCCTCCCACTTTGCAAGTTGCTTTTCGTAATATTGTGAATTAACCCCTAAACCATTGAATAATCAGAGTTCCATATCTAACGATCAGGAGGTCGGTGTGACAATTAAGTGAAGATACACCTTATACACAGTGTTTGAAATAAGAATTTTGAAACTAGGCGTCAAAATTATGCCTGGATTAAATTTTTTGGGCGTCCAAATTAAAAATCTAGGTGCCATCTATAATGAAATATGCATATTTAAAAAATAATAATAAAGCATCAAATTGTAAATAATATATGCAAGATTATATAAAACATATTTATGTAATGAATGTAATTACATTGACAATATTAAACGTACATATTTAAAATTGCAATTCATTCTTCGCCAGAAGATGCATCATTCCACCACAATTTAATATCATTTTCTGGACAAAAATCTTCCAATTTAGGGCTGTTTAATTTAATCATTAACAAATCGTCAACTACTTTCATAGAGATATGATTTCTTAAATCAGTTTTTATTAGGTTCAATTGACTGAAATAGACTTGTTTACAGTCTGATGGGATTGGGAAATTTATTAGGTATGATGGGGAAAAAAAATCCAGGCGTCAAATATGGCACCTATGATTGGTATTCTAGGCGTCAAAATGAAAAAACTGGTCGCAAAATGCGACTAATGACTGATTATTTCTAACCCTGCTTATACAACATTCCTCCTTCTTTAAATCTTTGCACAAATGCAGGGTTGTTTAAAATCCTATGCTTTCTCCAGACGAAAATGCATATACAGCGAAACATTACATAATCTGGAATTCTATATCTAGCTAGTAACACCCATAAACCGGCACTAATGACTTTTTTTTTTTTTTTTTTCTTTAAACTTCAGTCTGTAAATCGTAGTAGTACTCAACTTCTTATTCACAGCATGCTATCCTATTTTTATGAATAGTTGGTTCAGATCATCCAGCATCGCCAAGGGCAGTCTTTTCGCAAAGCTGCAAGGCGATTTCTCGCCAAATGTGGCACATTTATTTTTGTAGCAACCCTTAGATTTCATCTCTTAATCAACTACTACAGGTACAGTCGGTAACAAGTGTCCGAACACTAGCACAAATTCCTATGTAAAAAAAGTACACTTCATACGGTTTTGTTAAATAAATCCTTGTCGAACCCTGTTCTTAATCAGCGTAGGAACATGATTCGATAAGGATTTATTTAACAAAACCGTATGAAGTGTACTTTTTTTACATAAGAATTTTTGCTAGTGTCCGGACACTTTTGTTACCGACTGTATGCTGGTAATCATTTCTCTGTGCGCTTTACTTTCCACTGTGTTGTACTTCGTTTATGCTTGGATTTTCTACACATGGTTTGGTTAATAAGGTATGCCTAGAGATGTAAGGTGAGAATATTCTCTGATAATGAGAATATTCTTTTTGTCTTAAATACATAAAAAAATTTTCATGTTTATAATTTAAATTATAAGACTTATTCGTAATTATTCAGTTTGACATGCATAACAAGAACAAATAATTCATATTTAATATAAAATCAATACCTTTATTTATCTTCGTTCATGGCAGAAAGCTTTTTTGCGAGGGGATCCCCTGCGCCAACGGTGCCAACTGCTTGTCGTGGATGGTGGCTTTTTAAGTCTTGATCTTTACTTTTATGTTTGAACAGGTGACACCACACTTTGTAAATCTCTGCCAATTCAAGGTCGTTAATGACGTAATTATTATGCATGATTTCGATGCTTTCCCTAAAAGAAATTGTGCATAATAATTATGCCATTAATGACCATGAATCGGCAGAGATTGACAAAGTGTGGTGTCACCTGTTCAAACATACATAAAAGTAAAGATCAAGACTTCAGAAGTCGCCATCCACGACAAGCAGTTGGCACCGTTGACGCAGGGGATCCCCTTGCGAAAAAGCTTTCTGCCATGAACGAAGATAAATAAAGGTATTGATTTTATATTAAATATGAATTATAACTTCGTTTTAAATAAGTTTTTATATTGTTAAGAACAAATAAATTTATTTCATGATATTTTCGTTACAATTCTTAATTTTTAATCTGAGAATATTCTCCAGTAAGCTCCACAAAGTAATTTTTTTAAACATACATTATTTATTCCTTGAAAAAAAAAAGCATTTAGTAGCAAATAATGAAAAATATTCATATTAAAATGCAAATTTAAAATTTTTAATGCCTAAAGATTTGTATTTTTAACTAAACCAGCACTAAAACTTGAAATTTAATTTCTCCTCATATATAGGGGAGATTAGGGTGACTTGATCCCCTTGATCATTTTCTTGCAGTTTTTAATTTTTTTGGGGGGAAAAAACAGGTTTTTATTTGGATGTCTTGAGTTATTATTAAAGCTCCTACTTTTTACTTTGTTTTAGTAATTTTTTTACTTTTATAGAACCATTTTTAAAATTATGAAATTAAAAATAATAAAACATTGAAAAAAGGATCAAGTCTCCCTAACAGCAGGGAGACTTGATCCCTTACCAAGGGAGACTTGATCCTTGAAACACAGACACATTTAAATGTCTCAAATTTATTGTCACCTGATTTGTAAAAGAGGAAAAAAGAAAGAAAAACTTATGGAGAAAAATGTACATTTAATGAAAATTCCTGTTTTCCATATGAATGATTGCAATCACTTAAATTAATCAAGAAATATTTTCAAAGCATGAAAAATCAAACATAAATGTTAAAACTGTTGCAGTTCGAAGAGTTCCACCAAGCATGGATGGTTTGGGTAATTTTTTGACAATATCATCACTATCCACAACACTTATGTCCACGTTTTCTGGATAGATAAATTGGTTGGAATTAAGCCCTCGTTTTCTTAAGAAATTTATTTCAAATTCAGACGGTGAAATCTTCTTTTCAATTTTTCCTACGAAATGAGTGATTTTCTTCTTTCCTCGAAATCGTACGATAACAAAATCATTTTCATCAATGGAAAAAATTTGTGGATCTTCGTCGGTTTCAAGAGACTGTTCATCAAATGTTTCTGGTCTGGTTGAATCATGAATGCTGTAACTATCATCACTTTCTGAAAATTCAGCACTTTCTTTTTTAGTTTTCTTACTTGATATAAAAAGATTTTGTTTTGATTTCTTTTTCTGTTGACGATCTTGTATTTCTTCTTCAATCTGTCTTTTAGTTGGTGTGCTAGTCAAAATTTTTGAATATCCTTTTTTTCTTTGCGATTGCTTCGTTTTGAGTACTGAAACTTTAGGGAATGGTTGTATATCTTCTGGTGTTAATATGTTTGGTTCACTTGTAGGATTATTGCTTGTTGAAGTTTGTGGTTGATCTGTGACATAAGATGATAAAAATTCATCTTCTGAGAAAATATTCCTGTTTAAAGGATAAATTCCAGTGATTTTAAATCCATTTGTTATGTTAGTTGGTATCATGGCTTTAGGGTAGGCAATTCCAAGTAATTCCGATACTTGATAAATTGTTATTCTTTGAGCAGGATGATTGGTCATCCAGTCTTGAGCAGCCACATTAAAATACCTTTTAAGCGGTCCATATACGGTACGGTCTAGTGGCTGTAACTTGTGAGATGTGTGCGGTGGTATTGTCAACAAAATTATTCCATTTTGTTTGACATAGTTCAAACTCTCAATGCTTTTATGGCTATCGTGATTGTCCATTATGACTAACACTTTGCTGTTTTTATTGCATTTTACATTCTGTACAAAATGCTGTAAAAATCTTACAAAGCTAAAAGTATTCATCCAACCTGTTACATGTGACACTCCTATTGTTCCTGGTGGAGCTCCTTGTGTCATTCGATCTTGCCACTTAACTCTAGAAAATATCATATATGGTGGTATGTGGTTGCCAGCTGCATTTACTGCTGCACAAACTGTGACTAATTCTTCTCGTTCTGCTGAAGTAACAGCTCCAACTTGTTTTTCCCCTTTTATAGCTACTATTTTTGGAGGCTTGTGAACAGTAGTAAAGCCAGTTTCATCTATATTCCACACACACTGTGGATTTAGTTTTTCTTCTTTGTATATTTTTTCTAAATTTGAAAAAAACATATTAACATTATGCTTATTGAAACTAACTGCACGATTAAGACTAGTTGCCTCTGGCGTACGAAGTGCTAATGTTTTATTACGATCCATGAAACCTCTCGTATACCAGTCGTATCCAGCACACTCTTCTGTTTTCCAAGATTCAGGAACTTTCTTATCATTATTCACAGCATATTGAAATGCTAACTTTCTCAACTGCATAGGCGTAAGTCCATGATGTAATTTACTGGATGTTTTTAAATATTCACATAAAAGATCTTCTTCCTTAACAGAAAATATTTGTGAGCGCTTATAGTTCGATTCATAAGAAATGTCACTTTCTTCAACTTTTTGTTTCATGACATAACGCTTTAAGGTCATCACATTAATATTATATGATTTTGCTGCACCTTTTAAACTGGATCCATCTAATACAGCATTTACTGCTGCCCGCAAATCTCCAGCATTGATAGTTTTTCTGGGTTGAACACCCTCTTTACATGTGTAAATACGTGGCATGCCTGCAGAGAGAAAATATAATCATTGCAATAGAATTAAAAAACTCTTTAACTAATTTAACTTATCTCTCCATACAATGGGGATCATGTGTCCCTATATGCAGGGCCGGCTCTAGGCGGTAGGCAAGGTAGGCAATTGCCTACGGCGGCAAAATTTAGGGGCGGCAAAATCAGCTGAACTACAAAAAACAAATAAAATACTTCGATTATTGAATGTAGAAAATAAATAAATAGAAAAAAATAAGTAAATAAATAAACAAGTAAATAAATACAAGAATTTACAGGCTTCTCTGCCCATTCCTATAATTTGAAATGCAGACAAGAATAGACAAACTTGTCGGTTCTGTACAGTATGTATTGTATGCACAGCCGCGATGCGAAAGGAAAAATGCACACTCGCTGATTTAACAAGCTCTTTTTGCCCTCTAATCAAAGAAAGTCAAGAGTTTGCCAATTGTAAGGACTTTTAGCAGTGTTCGTCAACATGTAGGAACTATTTGGAGGTACCCGGTACTCTTTCTTCCTAGGACATTATCAATATATCCTAAGTATGAAAGAACGTTCTAGAATCTAGAACATCCTCAGCCATAAGATAGGGACAGTTTGAGTTGTCCATAAAAACACGGCAAAATTTGAGTTTGAATTGGCAACAGTGATGTCACATTTAAAACATTGCTTTATTTATGCACATCAGATTCATTGGATGGGGGGAGATAAATTTTTGGTTAAGATATGTTTCCATTGGCCAATCAGAATTTCAATGTAAATTCAATGAACATTTTTAAGGTTTTCATTCTATTGAAAGATCTACTGGTAATGAACTGCCTAAAGTTTTATTAAAAGAGTTGGGAAAAAAATGGGTTAAAATTAGAAAATATGAGAGGTCAAGGTTATGAAAATTGCTCAGATATGAGAGGCGACAAGTTCGGAGTACAATCAAGGATTAAAACTTTTGATTCCAGAGCATTTCACGTACATTGCATTAGTAGTTAATGAATGACTGTGAAGTTGGAAAAGTTGTATAGATTCCCTAATATTTTTATTTCTTAAAATAGAAAATATTCATGATGCTTTATTAAGCATTTATAAAAATGTAGAGATAGATAATGTGATTCAAAATGAGGCAGTTGTTTATTGATTACAGTCGACAGCAAAATTATTGAAGCACTAGCAATAATTCCTACTTAAAAGATGCGCACGTAATACTGATTTATTAAGTAAATATTTGTCGAGTGATGATATTAGTCTTATACTGTTTATAAAAAGGAAAGTTTATAATAAAAAGAAGCGATCAAACTAATATATATATATATGAAAAATGTGGATGTGTGATTCAGTAACTTTGCTGCCGACTGTACAATAAAACAATTAAAAGTTTTTTATGTTTGATCATCATTTGATACAAAATTTTGAATCATATTAATCCGATTAAGTAAGCTATGTGAAACAAAAGTTTTTGATTTATATCAAGCCACTGATTTATTAATAGCTCATTATTATTATTATTATTATTATTTTAAGAATTAAGATCAGTTGAATCCTTTGAAAACTTTATCTTAGAATCTGAAAAATTAGCTAATGTAATAGACGTAGAAAAAAAAAACTTTGAATTGACTACATCACGCCATCATGTTCAATCTTAAAAATGAATATTTTCTTATGAAAGAGCAGACAAATCTATAGAAAATTCAAAAGAGAAATATAAAATAGATTTTTTTTTCAGCGATCAGTGCACTGAAGCTGACATCAAATTTATTGAATAATCATAATCATTCTTTTGAATTTTTATGCAATGTCCACAAACTTAAAGACACGTGCAAAAATTAGGGGTGGGAATCGATTAAGAGTTTTAACTGGGTTAATCGTAGTTCATTAATCGATTAATCGGTCGATTAATCGATTTTTAATTGGTTTTCATTTTTCTCTTTATAATTTTATTTCAATGATGAATAAAACTCTCATATTGTGTATTATTCATAAGTTTGATTGAGAATTTTTTTTTTTTCAAATTAATTATATCTGTTTTATAGCTGAAATTTAAATCAATTTTCAGAGCAATAATTGGTGATTTTAAGTGTTAATTTTATATAAATATTTTCACTTATTCATTTTTTTTATATAAATTAATATTTCAATTAATTTTGAAAGAAACATTAAATGAAATTACACATATTTTAGTTTTATGCTTGCAGACCTTGTCCATCTCGCTAGTCACTATTTTTAAATGAATTCTCAAAATTCCATATCATTATCTTAAAAATCTCAAATTCTTATATTTTGGTTCTTCTTTGTCACTTTGAACTAGGAAACAGAATGTTATTTTCTGTTTCTACTTCAATAGTTACTATCAGCAATTCTGATCAGACATTAAACGCTTGAAGATATTCTGAAACTCTGTTGATATGTCCCCCATCACAAGGATAGTGAAAATCTCAATTCCTTCTTTTCGTTTTTTTTTTTTTTTTTTTTTAAGCATTTCTATTTTTTGAAAGCTTCTTGTTTCTGAGAATACTATTACCCTAGCCAATACTTTCTGTAGAAGGCTACAGACAGGTGGTGTTGCTCCAGCATGCACATGGAGCGGCATTTTGTTTAATAACTGTCCTCTCCCTTTTCTTTATCAACAAAAGTGCAACAACTTCTTTTGAGAGGTTTTATTTATTTTTATTTATTTATTTATTTCATTTTTTATTTTTTGCTTTTTCATTATTTGATGGATGTTTCTTAGAATGTTTGCTAGCAAAATATGCGAAAAAATATTTTCAGAACAGCATTTTTAATTTAATTCGTAGTTTGAAAATTTTAATCGGATTTTGAAAATTGTTAATCGAATTAATCGATCCGATTAACTCGATTAAAAAAATTGATCGGTACTAAGCATTGATCGATTAACCGAACCGATTAATCGACACAGCCCTAGCAAAAATGAATTACTAACACACTGTAAAGATCTGGGAAACGACTTAATAGATGGTGATTCCTCTGATCCTAACATTTTAAAATTGGCTGGTAAAATATACTTTATTTTCTTAACTTTTGAAAAAAAAAAAAAGAATGTCCAGTTGATGTCCTTAAATTCATTACCTTCCTTAACATAGGGCCGAATTTAAGAATTGCTTTAAAATTTTTGTTAACCTTGCCCATAACTTTTGCTAACGGAGAAAGATCTTTTTCTAAACTAAAAATGATTAAAAAAAAAGTACTTTAAAACCATGTCTAGTCAAAAACGACTCAATGGGTTAGCAATGTTGGCCATTGAACATGAATTGAGTAAAAAATTAGATATACAAGAAGTTATTAGAGATTTGCAGAAAAAAAAAAGGTTCGAAAGAGATTATTTTATTCAGGTTTAAATTTTGTATATTGTACTAGCATTCTTTATTCTTTGCTGTTTAGAAAATATTGTCTGTACTAGTATTAGTTCCAAAGATTTTGTGTTTTTAACTTAAAAAAAAAAAAAAAAAGGGAAAAGAAATAGTAGTAAATATTATATGAGTATTATTTACTTAGCTCAATTCAGTTAGACCGATTTCATGATTTTTTTTTTTTTTTGAAAGTTTTAAAGTTTGAGGGGGGGAGGGGGCGGCACTTTTGAGGTTTGCCTACGGCGGCAAAAACATTAGAGCCGGCCCTGCCTATATGTGTATGCTTTCTAAAAATAATTCTTAAACCAAAAGTAAACAAACTATTTTGGTTTTAAATAGCATCATTTAAGCAGCAAACTATGTTAGTATATTATATCAATGGGCATTAGTAATTGAATATATGTAGCAAAAAATAAATAAATCAAACTACTTACTGAAAAAAAGATCTGAATTTAAGAAATCAAAGATTCCTTCTTAACAATCAAAATAAAAATGGCTGAATGAAATTTTGTTGCCAGATTTGTTGCTAAGGAATAACTTTATCAGTGTTGCCAGTTTAAAAAATATAATTGCTAATCAATTTTGATTTAAGGCCTGGGGATCAAGTCTCCCAAGGGATCAAGTCACCCTATTCTCCCCTAAATATTTTCGTATAAATGCATGTGAAATTACCTAAGAAATCTAAATTACAAAATTCATATTTCTGTATCTTTATTGTACAGATAAAACATATGTTTATTATTCATTATATTGATGATTTTTAATTAATCAATAATTTGATTATTGTGTGTACATGAAACTTAATTTGCTTGGGAAAACCTCTTCCTCAGAATCAAAATGTCTCTAGTTTAAAAATAAAATTGTGCTAACTGTTAGCAAATTTAAACTGTACAACATTTTATAATAAATAATAATATATGTTCCATTCAAATTATAATTTAAAATAACAAATAGCTTACAAATGAAGTTTTATTTTATAATTAGTTACTTATTACACAAAATTTAGAATGAAAGTTGTTAGTCAGCTTTATTTTACAATGAAAGATTATTCAAGCAACTTTCTATAATTACAGACAGACTTTATCATCAACATTATTTTGTTTTAACTTTTAACTAAAACTGTTTGTTTCTATTGCAGTCACATTGTTTATCTATCTATATAAATAATGGGAATTTTGTCATCACGATCCAAATTGACATTTTGTTGCCAAGTTACAGCCACTTGAAAATGAGCCATCACAATAACTTTTGAAATACTATACTGATTTAAACCAGATTTGGATAGTGAACTTATAGAAATATCTTGGATGATTTCGCTGGACAAGTTGCTCTGCCATTTTATTTTCAAGTGAATACTAAACTGATTTAAACCAGATTTGGATAGTGAACTTATACAAATATCTTGGATGATTTCACTGGACAAATTGCTCCGCCATTTTATTTTCAAGTGAATACTAAACTGATTTAAACCAGATTTGGATAGTGAACTTATACAAATATCTTGGATGATTTCACTGGACAAATTGCTCCACCATTTTATTTCCAAGTGGCGACCACTTGAAATTTTTTCATTATAATAACTTTTGTAATACTGAATCAATTTCAATCAAATTTACGAAATGGACTTATATCATTCAAATATCTTAGATAAGTTTGCTGGGCATCTCACTCTGCCTTTTTCTTTCCAAGCGGTAGCAACTTGAAACCAAGGTGCCACTTGCAATTTTCTTATCACGATAACTTTTGAAATAATGAATTAATTTGAATCAAAGTTCGACAGTGAGCTTATCATACAAATAACTTGAACGATTTCACTGGGCAAGTTGCTCGGTCATTTTAATTCCAAGTTGTGGCCACTTAAAATCAGATTGCTACTTGAAAATTTGTCATAACAATAATTTTTGAAATACTGAACTAATTCGAATCAAAGTAGGATAGTGAACTTATGTTTCAAATATCATCAAGAAATCAACCTACGCTTCCAAATGAGCTGGTAGGACTTGTTTTTACACGTCAATTTGTCGCTTTCTTCTATAGACAAATGACTTCTTTTTGAACTGTGAACACCATATAAATATGTTTATCCTTCAAGTAAGTGATGAATAAATCCATTTTTATTTCATATAGATAAGTGTAAAAGATTTTAAAACAAAAACAAATAATTCAAAATATTTTTCATTAAATGTCACCTTGTAAAAATAAATGTCTTTAAAGAAAAAAAAAAAAAAAAAAAATATATATATATATATATATATATATAAATAATAGATAACGTAATAAAATTTAATCGTAAAATTTAGCAATTAATAGAACTAAAACAACAACAGCACACTAAAATATAGAACTGAATTTAACATAGAGGAAAGAATGACACAAAAAGTTGCGATGTAGATAAGGAACCAATGAGTTACCATATTAACTAAAAATACTTACGCCGACCTGAAAGATAATAAAAAGGACAATTAAACTTGTGAAAGAGAAAAAAGATAATAAACCACATAATCAATTGGATATAAATGCTTAAAATTAGAAATATACTTATCAAGGGGCACATACTTCATAAAGCAGAGAAAGCTGCAATGATTTTGCAAAACGATATTGCTAATCATAGCAATTTATATCATCTCACACCCCGATCAATGCAGCAAAAAAACCATAAAGAATGAGAAAAAAGTGAAAAATTAAATTAAAACAAAGGATAAATAAATATTAATTAAAATCTTAAAGGAAACCAAATTAATAACATGAAATAAGCAGAATAACCACATGGAAAACAGTTAACACAAACTGAAAAAATGGTTGATGCCAAAACCTAAATTGAAGTTAAAATAATAGCTCGACAGATATCGATTAATCGAAAATTCAGAACAATTACATTAAAGATAAAATACACAGAGTAAATATTAAATGATAATGTTAAAATTAATACTAGTAGAGTTAAATTAAATATTAAATGATAATGTTAAAATTAATACTAGTAGAGTTAAATTAAATCGTTTAAGATAAGGACTGAAGAATGAAGGTTAAAGACTACTAAGTACAAGCGCCATCTTTCGGTTAGCTATAATAACATTAAGTCAGTTATATAAGAAGTATTGACTGAAAGATTGAGATAATTTAGAAGTATTAACAGCAAGATTAAGATAATTTTTAAGATTTTTATTTAAGATGTATTGACTGAAAGATTAAGATAATTTAGAAGTATTAACAGCAAGATTAAGATAATTTTTAAGATTTTTATTTTGAAGTCAAATTATTAAGTGTTAAGTTTTAAGAAGACATAATTACAAGCAATAATGCCAAAGAGCACAACTATAAGGATAAGCATTATAATGCGGTCATCATAAATTAAAATTAAAAATTTAAATTTAAAAGTTTTTTTTTTTTTATTATTAATATTTATAAGATCTTATTTTTGTTATGAATATAGATGGATTGTTCAAACGTAACAAGGGAACATAGGTGTAAACTACGGTGGGGGCGGCCTCCCCGGGAAGTAAATTTTCAAGATGGGTATCTTTCGAAAGGTCTCGTTGATAATAGTAATAGTTAACAAGGGAAAAAAATTTGTGCATGTGGGGGCATCGGTTCCCCCCAATTGGGGAGCAGTACCCCCCCCCCGGGGGGGGGGGGGGGGGTTGGAGGGGGCAAAGTTTCAAGATGGGTATCTTTCAAAAGGTCTTTTTTTTTAATGAAATTTAACCAAACTTGGTATTTAGTTGGTCCCTGACATAAACTGGTGCTGATTACATTTGGGGATCAACCGCTCAACAGGTGGCGCTGTGATCTCATGTTTTTTTAATTTTTAACATGGCAATATAGGACAAAATTTCGTATAAATGTACATAATGAGTTATTTTTAACTTGTGATTGTAAAATTAATATGAGTTATTTGTTATTGATAATAGTAATAGTCAACCATACTTGCCAACCAATTTTAATGAAAAAAGGGAAGATTTTTGTTGAAAACCCAGAAGATTTCATAAGAAAAGGGAAGATTTTTTTTTTTTCTCTTTGACGTATTAAACAATACAGTTTTACAATTTTAATATTTAGAAGCAATCTATAAAAACATTTTACTATAGATTGATTATACTAAATATATAAAAGTTTTAAATGAAGTTATTCCTCTTCAATATATAAATATCTACAAAACAGAATCTGTAAGAAATTTATTTAACAATAGACAAAAAAACTTAGTTAAGTTAAAGTATAACTATTTTTTTAAAATAAATATAGAATATGATTTTTGTGTACATTAATCATACATATAAGAAATAGTAGCAGTAGCTAATTATCAGGTAGGAAAAATTTTCCTGAAAAAATTATTCTTCATTTTTTTCATATGTTTACACATTTGGTATAAATATGAGGACATACAAATATTTAATTTAATTGAGGAAAAATAAACAGATTCATTAAATTCAACAATAAAGATCTAAAAATAATTACATATGTGAAAAATATTGAGCATTTCCATTGCTTTATTGTTTCTAGAATTGATCACAATCTGGGCAAAGGATGAGGGGGGGGGGGGGGGGGAATACAAAAATAATTACAGAGTAAGAAATATTTTAACTCTTTAAACTCTACTTCTAGAATCTAATGTAATAACTTTAAAATTAATATTATCATTTATGTTGCAGATGGATAAAGATTCGGAAAGAAAAGACTTCTGCAGAACATTTGATTGCTGATCACTAATTGTAGATAAATAAAGGGGGAAGGGGCAAAAAATAATTACATTAGCAAAAAATATTTAACAATTCTATTTCTTTAAATGTTCTAGAATCTCATAAAGCAAGTTTGAAATGAATATTGACATTTATGTTATGGATGGAAAAAGATTGGGAATCAGGAGTTTTCGTAGAACGTTTGGGTTTCTTTTTAAAATGAACGATATCTGCGAATTTTTTAAAAACGGAAGATTTCATCATCTGTCCGGAAGATCGGAAGATACGTTTAAGAACCGGAAGTCTTCCGGGAAAACCGGAAAAGTTGGCAAGTATGGTCAACTAGGAAAAAAAATTTTGTGCATGTGGAAGCGGGAAGTACCCCCCCCCCAGGGGGGGGGGGTAAATTTTGAAGATGGGTATCTTTCGAAAGATCTCGTCAATACCTTTAAAATGAATGGTTGAACTATAAATCTGTGATCATTTAAAACAAAGTTATCGATTTGTTTTACTTTTAGCAAAAAAAAATTTTTTTTTTTTTTTAATATTGTTACTGATTGAATATGTATTACTTTTAACAAAAAAAAAAAAAAAACTTTGAAAAAAAATCATAATTTTTTTTTTTTTTTTTTTTTAATATTGTTACTGATTAAATATGTATATAGGAAAATATAGAAGAAAGTCTTGTGGTGGCCACAACATACTAGTTTCATATGTATGTATGAAAAGAAATTTGTCTCTATTTTCATTAATGAACTTATTAGTTCAGTAGCCAGGTTCAATCCAGTCATTTATCACCTTTAGAATTTTTTTAATTTAAAGTTACGGAAATTGTATTTCTCCTTATTACTTTTTGATAAGATTGATATCAGTTCGCATTAAATATTTCTTTTTCTTGCCTACAGATTTGTTTCATTATTTTGTTCATTACTTCACAATTAGATCAGTTTTCCTTTTTCTTGCCTACTGATTTGTTTCATTATTTTGTTCACTGCTTCACAATTAAATCAGTTGTGTTTTTCCCTTCATAGAAAGTTAAGATTTTTATAAAGAATGCATTTTAATAGCCGTATTGTTGGTATCACATGCGAGGGGCCCACATGAGGGGTATCACATGCAATATATATAAATTCTAAAGTTTTTTAAATCTTATTTGAACATAGCTCCACTGAAACTCGCCCCCCCCCCCAGATTTTTTAAAAGGTTGACACCTATGCAAGGGAATATATATATATATATCTTTAATGGTTTGTCACTTTATTACTTGGATTATCACTAGATTTAACGTTCATATTTTATAAGATTCTATCTTTTAGTTTGAAGAGAATTTTTTTTAATACTCACAACTAAATAAATTTAATTATTTATTCAATAAATCTGATTATTTTATTAAAAGCAAAACTTCATAAATTTCTAGACTTACACATAAATAAATACTTATACACAAAACACATTACCCATTATAATGGCTTTTATGAGAAAATTCTCAATTATTCTCTTCGAGGAGAATATTCTCGAGAATTTTACAACTCTAGGTATGCTGTAACTATCTTTTTTTATTCATAATCTTATGCTTTCAATTTATGTCTTTTGGAAATTTTCATATATTTTTTGCCGCAAATATTTCGCAAAAATGTATCGTAACTATAATTTTAAGTATTTATATTTTCAAAGTCACATTTACAATACTTTCCTAGGTTTCCAGGAATTTGTAAAAAAAAAAATGGTTGAAAACAAAAATTTCTGGTAACCTGTAAAAATATCCTCCATCGTTTTCTTTCTTTTTTTTTTTTTTTTTTTTTTTCCTTTTCTTTTTCAATTTTAAAATTTACTTGAATAATAGAAATCAAAATTCTATGCATAAAAACCAATTATTTATTAGGCTAGAATGGCAGATCAGGAAGCGCCTGTTTAAATTTAACATCATGAAACCAGTTTTATTATTTTCAATTGAAACAATACAACATCAGCATTGATACATCATTACATCGGCAAAACGATTCAGCACCAGGTCAATAGCATGCACAAACAAGAGCAGTGTAAACCAATTCCCTAAAATGGTGCAATAATTTAACACTGAGTTCTGAAACATGCATGGAGATGTATAAATCCCCTAATGGTGTAATGATTCAACACAGTATCTCAAAAAGTGGTGAGAGAAGCAGGAATCAAAACAACAAGAATTAGCCTACATCGAAAGTAGAATCTGAGCCCAATTCTTTCACAAAAAAAAAGGTGAATTTGCTTAAAGTCGAAAGCATCAGCAGTTAAAAAATAATGGTCGCCGTTGGCGACTAAGTGACCGTGTTTCACAAGCCCTACACATACACACATTAATAAAGAATTGTTTTATATATATAGAAAGAATAAAGATAATTAAATTTAGTACTCGCAAATAATTAATAGGGAACAAAACAGTATTTTGTCTGGGATGGTTGTAACCAGGCTTTTTCAACTATGGAAAAAACGGAACAAGCCTGGTAATAGTAAAAATATGAAAGGAAATGGGATAAGTTTTTATCAGTAAGTTGTATTTCACTAATTTATGTTATAATTAATCGTGTGGAAAGGAATTGCATTTTCTTCTGCAGTGATCAATCTATGCCTTATTACTACATGGTTTGTGGTCAAGCAATTAACTTTACAATTAACCTTACCTTACCTGTAAAAGCGTCTTAATACAAATTGGTGATAACTGATCAGTCATGGTGTTTGCTTAATGTCCAAAGAAATTAGGGAAAAAGAATCCAAAAATCCAACAGATTGACATGTAACCACCTACAAAGATTTGAATACCACAATATAGAATGACGATACAGCGTCCTGGATTTTTCTCTGCAAAAGATAATCCTGAAATCAATATTTTTGAAGTATAAAAAATTGTAATTTTGATTTAAAACAAATTATGAAAATTATCAAATTTAACCATAAGAATAATAATAATAATTGTAGCATTTTATGCATTTTCTAAGTTTCTTCAATTTTAAGTTAGAGACCAAATTTTTAGAAGCAGAAATGGAGACAAAAATTGAAATGTCCCCACTTTTTGCCTCATAAGTAGGGACATCAGGGTTGGCTTGTTCTTGCCAGACCTGAAAAAACCCGGGCGGGTTTTTTTTCAATAAAACCCACTTGAAAAAAACCAAGATAAAATCCAATTTTTTTTTTTTTTAAATCCTTATTTAAAATTATACCTTTATCTAACTTACAATAAGCATATAAATACAAAACAAATATTATGTACATTATTAGAACATGAACAAAGAATTTTTTTGAAATATTGGAAATTCTCAAATTGCCTTTTATTTAAAAAAAAAAAATTATTTTCTTAAAATACGATAAGAAATTATATGTAAAAAAATATAAAAGCAAGAAAAAAGAGTTGTTTGTCAATATAAAGAAAATTAGGGGTAAAGTTGTTTATCGTTAAAAAAAAAAAAAAAAATCTATTTTTTTATTTAAATCAAGATTTATTTGATTTTAATGATTTTTATTATATAATCATACATTATTTTATTGTACAACATGTGTATTTTATTATGTGTATATGTGTGTGTATATACATATGCACAATATCCACACTATCAATCATTTTACTTAAATTATAAAAATATAAATAAATCATATTCTATAGATTATATTCTATTAACATAGAAAAAATCCATGTAGGCATTTATTACCAATATTTTTATTCAACATAGTATCTTTGTAATAAGTGTAATTTTATAGCAATCATAAATGCTGTAGCATGAGCCACTCAACTAGCAACTTTGACTTTGTAACTACAATAATGTATTGAAATAAAGTAAAATCTTATCCATGGTATTGAACACAAATAACTTTGGAAAAGGATAACTCAATAGGAAAAATGACATAAAACTGAAGCAATGGGAACAGCTTTACTATACGGCACCCATTGCTTATTGCCGATGTTTTGATTACGTGGTATGATGGTGTTTTGATTCGGTTTGTGAGTTGGTACTGCGAATCGTTTCACAACGTCGTGAATCGAATCAAAATGTCATGAAACAATACTTTTCATTATTATGACACATTTTTTTTATGTTTCACTATGTTTTCTGCTGTTTGCTCGCTTTGCGAGCATTTAAACCAAAAAAAAAAAAAACATCGCTGGACGCCCCTAATTCGTGGAGCATGAATCGGTAAAAGCAGGGGTGGCCAACCCGCGGCCCTCCTCCTTCTTGCGGCCCGCGAGGTGACTAACGATATTTAAAGTTTGACAACTTTGGTTAACGGATCAAAAATTAATAATTACGTTCTGAATTTTCGAAATGGAAATACCTTTTAACAATTATGATAGCTAAAGAACTGTTGTAATGGAATATTATTAAATCCATTATTCATTCTTTTTATTATAGTTTTAATGTATAATCATAAATTTTTCCCGATTCTATTGTTAATTTATGAATGAAAATAATTTAAATTAATGTGTTCTGCTAAGAATTTTCACCCTGCCCTTCCCCATAAAAAGTATATACATACATGAATCGTATTCTCACAAATATATATATGCACAAATGCATATGTACAGTCATATAATAATAATAGTAATAATTTCCTTCCCCGGAAATTATCGTAGAAACCAGCAGCTGATGCCTAATGATTGGTAATAACATCTAGTTTTTAATTCAATTGCTAAATTTTGTTTAGGGTGTCATTTACTTATTAAAACTTGCACAAACATTTTTTTTTTTTTTTCCCGAATAGTAACATCTATTTTTGACTACATATTTGAATTTCGGAAGTCAAGGCAGTTTGGAAAAAGGTATAGTTTATATTCTTTATATCAAGTTTTCATAGAGTTACAAGCAAAAATTAATCAGGGGTAAATCTCTATATTTAAAAAAATTAAGGTATCACAAAGAAAATTATTATATCTATTCAGATAATAATAGGAAAAGAAGTATAACAATTTTAAATATAAACTAAAGTAATGCTAATTAAGAAATGATGTGTACGTCTAAACTTACATGAATAACTATTTTAAATCATGTGCAAGCAAAGTAATATATGACACTGATAACACGTGACAGCCCTCTAAGAGTAATAAAAATTGAAATATCACTACAATTCAAAAAATTATGATAGGAATGAACTGTAAATTTAGAAACCCATATATTTGATGTTGCCCATTGCTATTCGTGCAAAAGTTAATGTAGGTCATAACCATAACACATAATTTTTTGAAATATGAAATTATTAATAATTTTCTTAATTCAAAAAATGTTTTTTAATCAGAAATATGCATGGGATATATTTGAGTTACTTCACTCTAACGTAAAAAAAAAAAAAAAAAAATTCAATATACTAATTTTTTGGGAAGACATGAATAAATGTTTATTATATTCATTTAACATTAGCATCTCCATAATTTAACAAATTATGTGAAAAAATCGAGAGAAACAGATAAACTATACCATTTTCTGGGCTAATTTGATCCAAATAATCCAAAAAGCTTGTCGAAATTGGGGGTTACCTGGACAACGTTCATCGTTCAGTTTTAGAGAAATTCTGTTTCTTATTTTTTTTCATCAAATATCTAATTTTGCTGCAAAATGAAGAAATTATTTTTTTATTAAATAATTTAATAGTATATTTCTTTTCTTGTACAGATAGTACAGCTATTAATACATGCATTATTATTTTTCCTTTTTTATTAATGTTAAGTCTATCAGAGGGGGAACACAAGCATTTGGTATTAGAGAAAAACATGCATATACTATCAGCAGGATATCTCTTTATGCAAATAATAACCAAAAGTAAACTCTTTTCCTGTGAATAGCTAACACATCAGTAGCTTATTTAAAAAAAAATAAAAAAGTTTCTAGTGCTCCCCCTTTATTAGAAAAACGGCTGCCAAGATGGCCGAAATTGCATTTTTTTGCCCTATCGTGTGTCTTTAAGCTTAAATATTTCCAAGGAGTAAGAAACCCAATTAATTTATTGTGTAGCAATTTATGGTGAATGATATCCATATCAATGTCCTCATATTAAAATTAAAGAACTTTTGAATTTACTTATTTTTCGTCTTAAGAAAGTATTTAAACTTACCTTTATTTATTTGTTAATCCTTTTTGATTTTTGAAATTTACTTTACATCTATCTTTTCAAACATCGTTACCCTGTTGGTCGGCGTTAGTTCACATCGTTCACATCTATATACGAGCTGGCGCATCCGACATTTTTTTGCCTTAGGGTTGCCACATGTACCCAGCGCGTTTCCCTGATAACTAAACGAAAAACATTTTTTTTTATCGTCTTACGTTACTTTAGAGTAATCTGTTTTATTATATTTCATAATTTTAGCTAAGTAAACTATGATATGGACGTTTATTTAACAATATACTGCTATAATCATTCAAGAAGTGAATATAAAGTGTTCACAGACCTTCTATTACTCTGTATTTGAGTTTTGGCGACATTTTGTAACAGAAACCGCCCTAACAACATATCTTAGAGTACATCCATGGGATATCCTCAGAATAAAATGACATCCTGAGAATGTACTGTGCAAAAAATGTGTTTTTAGGAATATTATTGTTGCTTATTGCTCTTATTTTGACCGGATTAGCTTCAGATCAAGATTTCTTAAAATCATTGGAGAAGCGATAAGGACGCCAAGCGGGAATGCTGTCCTCTTCGGAGGCAAAAAAATGGCGGTGATGCGCCGGCCTATTATTTTAGGCTGAGTTCAGCGATCGCTTCCCGGGAAGCCCGGTCTCCCCGGGATCTCCCCATGCCGTTCAGCGACGTCATCACGTGACCATTTGTGGGTAACCCAAGGCGTTCAGCGCACCATCCTGGGGAGCACGGGATGTTCCCATTTTACCCAGACTTTTTTTACGGGAACTTGGAAGATTTTCTGGGGAGTTGGTCACGTGACGTGTAACGTGCATGCGTGTGTGTTTGTTGTTTGTCAACAAAATCATAATTATTTTGAATTGTGTGCTTTTTTAATGGAGATTTTATGAATGAAATTAATTTTGGCAGACTATGAAAGTATATTATATTACATTTTAAGAAAAGTAATAAAATATTTTCATAATATAAAACTCTTACAGTAAATAATTAATACGTATTTTCACTTTTTTTTAAGAAAGCAGTTTTTTTCTCATCTTCATCACATGATTTATATGAACTATGTGTTAACGTGTTTATTTTTTAAAACACATTTCCACTCCGCATATTATTTAAATTAATTACATGAATATTTTTTCGTTATCATCACGGAGTAAAAAGACAGGAGAAGAAGGTAACGCTGAAATTTTGTGATGTTGTTTTCTAATGTTTACAGATGGCGCCAGCGTGCAATCCTTCCTTCTCTCCAGGTTCCGCAATGTTATTCAATGGGGAAATGTCTCGTTTTAATTATTTTTTTTAAAATAATATCAAGCTGAAAAAATTTCGATTGAAAGCAAATTTCATTAAATAGAGTATTCTAACCAACATGTTTTTTTAAAGAGCCATTTTATACTAATTTTACTTTGAAACAAAGCTTTTAAAAAATGACGATTCTTATGAACCGAAGCTAGCTAAAACAGACAATTGGGAGGAAGGAGAATGGATGAAATTTTGTAAAGAAAAAAGATAAACTTACTTTAGGTGCAGAAAACACGAACTCGGACTTTATTTTTCTCCTAGGGATTTTTTTTTTCTTTTCTTATCACTATCATAGCCTGTTTTATAACTAGGAAGGAAGCATTTATTTGAAACATCTGAATTATGCAGTTTTAAGAACTTAAAAAGAAATTAAATTGCTTAAAATAAAAAAAATTAAATGTACTCCAGCAAAATTCTATTGAAAACAACAGTACATCTGCGCCGAGGTAGGGAGGAATGACAAGTGGCGCCCTCAATATTTACCAAAAATTTAGATCACAGTTTCGTAGATTTCTCCCATTGGACCTTCAACTCCTATTAATATTACTCCGTGGTTATCATACTTGCCAACTATGAGAAACTTCACTAAATTTTTAAGTTTTCGGTGATTTTCGCTTTTGCCGGGAAAAAAAAAATCTTGTGTCTCAATAGACAGCATTATGTTAAAATAATAATTACTAGATTTTTATTTTATTATTAAACTTTATTTATGCATCGTTTTTTTTTTTTTTTTTTTTTAAACAATTTATACCATGGATTAAACTATTAAAAACTGGCATATGTCGAAAACCTGCCAAAGTTATTAGCAACGAGATATATAAAGTAGAGTGATAAATGGTAACCCTTGAGAAGGTCCAAGATGAGTCATGTGACATGCTTTCCTTGCACATGCGTATTCGGTGGTTTCCTTGGTAACAGCTCATTTTCAGTACATTTCTATGGCAACGGTTTCAATGTTTTTGTTTACTTTACGTAGTTTAATATTCTTTTGTTCTAAACCATTTTGATTTTGATTTTACTTCTTTTTTATTTCGTGTAGTTGAACTTTAACCGACAAAATGCTTAAAAATAGTTGAAAAATTATTATTTGTTGTTAAATTTAGCTCTTTCAAAGTTTAAATTTTCTTTTATAAACACTTTTAAAGTTTGTTGAGAAACGACGAAAAGAAAGGTATTTTATTATTTATTAAAATGTGAAATATGTGTAAAATTATTTTAAAAGCAATTTATTTCGGTCATAGGACTGTCATGTTACCTAATAATAATGATAATTTGTTGAACTGATATTTTAAATGCCAAAATAGCGATAAAGGGCCAAACACAGCAACCTATTCAAGCATGTCACGTGATTCATCTTGAACCACAGAAAGCTAATCCTTCATCCATTGAATCAGCACTCTAATTTATATATCTCGTTGGTTATTAGACTGAAGCAGTGATGCCAGATTGGGGATTTTGTCCCCATTTTGGGGATTTTTGAGGCTTCTGGGGACAATTTTGGGGACCAAATATTTGTGGGGACTTTTTTGGGGTATTCTAAAATTTTTGGGGACAAATCTGGGGAATTTTTCAACTTTCTGTCAATGTTGGCAACGTAACGATTTATCCCTACGACTAGAGACTTTCAATAGCTTTATTGTTATTTGGGGATTTTTTTCAAAAATTGCCTTCATTTGGGGAAAAATCTGAGCTTAAATCATACAAAAATCTGCTTTTTTTTTCTGAAAAAATTTTTATTTTCCCTTTTTAGCAGAAATCAAGTTGGGGATTTTTTCGAAAAAAAAAGCCCTGATTTGGGGAAATTTGAAGACCTGTTTGGGGAAATAATTTTCGACCATCTGGCATCACTGGACTGAAGTCAATCAATATTATGTAAAAATCTGAAAATGCCATATACAGACATGCCAAGTCTCCTGCTTTTGGCAGGAGTCTCCTGCTTTTTGCTTGTTTTTCTGTGCTCCTGCTTTTCCACTCATTTCTCCTGCTTTTCTGATGTAATTTTTATCTATCCCCCTTAGCATAATTTAGGCTTAAAATTTGTGGGATTGGGTAAAAAAATTTGAAAGAAAATTGAAGTTTATCTTGCCCTGCAATTTATAAAGTTCAGTTTGAGTGTGAATTACTATACAATACTTAGAAACTAATTTTTTGCTAAGAATAAATTTTTAACTTTCATTTTTTTTTTGCATAATAAAAAATCTTATCAAAAGATTTTTTTTTTTTTTTGATAATACTTTAATTATTGAAAACTTAAAGTATTCAAATTTCATTAGAATATAGCTGATATTTTCATTTCTTTATTACCTTTTCTTTTACAAAGAAAATTAAGATTCTTATTGTTTTATATTAGGAGCAGAATGATCAAATCTGTCTATTTTGACTTAAATTTTAAACAACTGTATGTCTGAGTTTTTTTTTTTTTTTTTTTTTTTTTTTTATTTATTGTTTTACTGCAATAAACATATTATTCATTTAATTTTAATACTGATGCTTTGTAAATACCTCCTAAGCTTATAAAGCTTTACTTAAAATTAAATTTGCATTATTTTACTCATTCAGTGTTCCCACGGTCCTTGAAAGTCCTTAAGAAGTACTTGAATTTCATTTTCTTTTTCAAGGGCCCTTGAAAGTACTTGAATTTTGTACAAAGTCCTTGAAAATCCTTGAATTTTCCACTCCGAATTCTGTCATTGCTAAACTATCTCCATCTCCACATGTGCACGCCATTGTCTAATATAATGATTTTGTCATGAAATTCTTATTTCATTGTCTTGCTTTTGCATATAGTTTCGACTTATTTGGTTTTTTTTGCCAGTGTCATACCTGTTTGATGGACTGGTCATTAATTTTGAGCAGAAAGTGACTAGACCAGGACTCAAACCTAAAAACTTTGGAATAATTATAATGATTCCAAATCCTGAACTAATCGTTTTTTGACTCTTGTCTTGTAAAAGTTAATTTGGTTAATCCATCAAAAATGTATTGTGAAAACAGGCAAAGTTATTCTAATTGTGAAAAATATATTACTAAAGAAAGTAGTTACTAAAGTTTTGTGTGTATACCTAGCGTTCTGCGATTTTCCCTTAGTCCTTGAAAAATTTCAAATAGGCCTTGAAAAGTACTTGAAAAGTCCTTGAATTTTTTTATTTGTTAAGAGTGGGAACCCTGTCATTTTTCTTGCAAACTTTCTTGTTGGAAAAAGTCTCCTGCTTTTTTGTCATTAGAAGTTGGCATCTCTGCATATATAGAATCACCCTTATATTGATCCTATGTCGGTAGATATGTTAAGTTATTAAATGCATTTGAGATCTTTAGTTTACTTGTGTCCCACTGTTTGTACTAATTTGAAGAATTTTATGTTTGAATTTAGTTGCAAATGTTTAAAATTTTTTGATAAGTTGAATAAAGAAAAATAGATTGTTAAATTACATGTCATTCTTTGAGATTAATTTCAAAGTCTTGCTATATTGAATGATGTTTTACACAAAGTCCTTACTGTTATACTTAAATGCCACAGTTAGTTGACTAGTAGAACAATTTATTTACTTTTTCTTATGATGTGAGAAACACATTTTTTTTTTTTTTCATCCAGTGAATAAAGTATGAGTATTATGATATATATTGTTCCATGTTTATGATAATGAAATTATTTATTTATTTTTTGTGTGTATGTGTGTGTGTGCTCAGTTATATATAATTTACAAAAAGCAGCAAATTTTTTAAAACAATTTATTAGTGAGGAAAAAAGAAAGTGTTTCCTGAAATTATCCTGTTAGTTGAATGCCTGTTAACAAAGAGTTAATCGTTTTTTTTTTTAATCATTGTAACTTAAAAAAATATGTTTTCTTTAAACTAATTTTTTATGCGGTTTTTTTTTAACAGGGCAATACATGTCAATTTCTTATATTTGCTGATTTTTACAGTTTACAATGTTGTCTGAAGGAAATAGTAAGATCTGTCATACTTAAAAAAAAAAAAAAAAAAAAAACTCTAAATCTGTCCAGACAGGAAAAAAAAAAAAAAGAGTATCGTTACCTTGTGCTGTAAACAGCCTAGAATTTTACAGAATCTTAAGAAATTACAAATACTTAAAGAAGAAAAGTCAAAGTCAAAAATAAGGTTTGTTTAGGAGAGATTAAAATATTACAAATTAAAGAGATTACAAAAATTTTTTCATCAACCTGAAAACTGACCTGATCCCGCAGTAGAGAATTTTTGTGACCCACACCTGCTTTCCTTATATCCAAACCCAAAAACTGTAAGAATATTAATAATTCATCTAAAAATCATGAAAAACTTTTTTCAAGGATAAAATGAGGTAAAATTATATTTATTGTCACACAGTTGGTAAATTATTTAAAAAAAAATTTAAATTGTAATTGTGTTAAGTTAAAAATCTGAAAAATGGATTAACCCTTTGCACTCGAGGCTTTTTTCACTTGGATGAACAAGTAATCCGAGACAACTTTCTACATATGAGGTGAATTTCTTACCATTAACATAAAATGATTTCACACACAATGTGCATGCATCTGTGCATGTTATTTGTCAACAAAATCGTAATAACTGGTAAGAAATATTAGAATGACGATTTTTATTCGTTATATTAAAATATTACACATTGTGTGCTATTTTTATTGGAAATTTTATTAATGCATGTAAATTTCAGCAGACGACGAAAATATATTTTATTAAATTTTAAGAAAAATAATAAAATGTTTTCATAGAATAAAACTTTTACAGTAAATAATTTTAGTACTTATTTCCACTTGTTTTAAAAAAGCAGTGTTTTTTACCATCTTCATTTGAGCTATGTGTTAACGATGAGCAATCTTGGACGTTATTTTAATTTAGTATTTATTTTTTAAAACACATTGCCACTCTGCATATTATTTAAATTGATGACATGAATATTTTTTTGTAATTATATCATACTTGCCAACTATGCGAAACTTTTATTTTGTTATTGTCATCTACTGCTCCTTATTCTGATATATTTGTCCCTCCCTCCCCCCCCCCCTTTTTTTTTTAAGCATTTTAAAGTTATACATGTATTTTATCAAAAACTTCTATAAATTTTTAATTTTCTAGTTACTTTTGCTTTTGTTGAAAAAAAAAAAAAAATCTTGTGAGTCAATAGACAGATTTATTTTAAAATATCAATTAGTACATTTTTATTTGTTTGCTAAACTTTATTTATGCATAAAGATTTTTAACGATTTAAATCATGGATGAAATTATTAAAAACTGGCATATGTAAAATACCATATATAGAATCACCCTTATTTTGATCCTTCAATGTTGATAGATTGTTATTAAATGCATTTGGTTTTAATAATTGAGTACTTTAGTTTACTTGTGTCCTATTGTTTCTACCAATCTGAAGGATTTTCTTATGTTTGAATATAGCTGTAAATGTTTACAATTTTCAGGTCTAGTTAAAAATGGGCAATAAGCGTACCAAATGTAGTGGTCTTTTTCTCGCCAAATCGCATATGAAGAAAGCAACACAACCTCCTGTTGGCATCGTTGATATCTGAAATTATATATTAACAATCTATACTAATATTATAAATGTGAAAGTTTGGATGTTTGTTACTTAGTAACGGCTAAACGGATCTGGATGAAATTTGATACAGAGATAGATAATAGTCTAGAATAGGACATGGGCTACTATCTTTAGAGAAATTCCTCCACATTCTCTCCTGGGAGGGGGGGGGGGGCAAAAGACAAAAACACGTTTGTGCGGGTATCACTTGAGAACGGCTGGACAGAATTCAACAGCGCTTCACAGGAATTTAGGTTTTTACCCAAATTAAAATGATATCTGTCAACTTTTCAGCAATTCCCCCACGTTCTCCCCTGGAGGGGGGCAAAAAACAGAAACACGTTTATCCAGGTATCGTTTGAGAACAGCTGAATGGAATTCAATGGTGCTTCACAGGAATTTAGGTCTTTAACTTAAAATTATATCTAACAATTTTTCCGAAATTACTCCCTTCTCCCCCTGAGGGGGGGGGGGGGGCAAAAGAAAAAACGCATTTGTAAGCATAACTCGGCTCCCAATTACTTCACAGTAAAGAAATTGCACATGGGGTGACTAGACATGAGTACAAATAACACATTATCTGCGATTTATAATTTTTAATGGAAGGGAGGGGGAAAATCAATTTTTGGCGGGAAATATCAGAAATTCCTGATTTTGAGTAGAACTCTACTAAAGATATTGAAAAAAGGCTATGCGACTTCCTTAGGATATTTCCAAATACATTTTTTTTTGGTGGGGGGGGGGGAACTCGAGACACCTTTTTTAACGCTAAATTCGTCCTGAATAATCTATGGAAACTGCGGTCACGAATTTTGGTGCTTGGATTGTTCATACACCATAATGGACACCGAAAGTAACGAATTTATCAAAATTACCCCCACTCCCCCCCAAAGGGGGACAGGAGGAAAAAACACTTTTGTAAACATATCAAAGCTCCAAATTACTTCACAGTGAAGAAATTGCACAAGGGGAGACTACACATTAGTACAATTAAAATATTATCAGCGATTCAGGAAATTCCGAATTTTAAGAGGAGGGATTGGAGAATTCGTTTTTGGCAGGAAATTTTGCAAATTCTGGATTTTTGAGTAAAACTCTCCAAAGAATGGAACAAAGATGTAAAAAACAGCCATGCAACTTCTTTAAGATATTTCCAAAACACATTTTTAATTTTTTGTCACCTGTCATTTTTTTTTTTTTGGTGGTGGTGGGGGGGGGGGGGGAATTGGTATGTGTTATAAAGGGCAAATTTGAGACACCCTTTTTAGTGCTAAATTTGTCCTGGGAAATTTATGAGAGCTGTGGTCATGAAGTTTGGTGCTTGGATTTTTTATATGTATCCGACAACTAAAGAAACGGGATTTATCGAAATACCCCCCACTTTCCCCCTGGAGGGCAGGAAGAAAAAAAAGTTTGTAAGCATAACGTGGCCCCAAATTGCTTCACGGTGAAGAAATCGTACATGGTGAGATTAGAATTGAGTATAAATAAAACAAATACCATTTTTTAATTCTTGATTCTTAAAAAAGAGAGGGGAAAAATCGTTTTTTGGGGGGAAATTTCAGAAATTCTGGATTATTTAGTAGAGCTTTACTAAAGATGTTACAAATGTATTTCCAAAGACATATTTTCGTTTTTTTTTTTGTGATTTTCGATTTATTTATTTATTTAGGGGGGTTACAAAGTAGCAAATTCAAGACCCCCCCCCCCCTCTTTTAGCGGTAAATTTGTCTTTGGAAATCTATGGGATCTGCGGTAATGAAATTTGGTGCGTAAATTGTTTATATGTATCTGATACTATTGTAATGGGATTTTATGAAATTCCTCCCCCTTACCCCCTTGAGGACGAGGGGGCTATTAACACATGTAAAAACACATTTTTACATTTGAATTTGCCTTAAATTATCTTAGAATGGCAAACTTTGGTGTGTGGATGTTTATTAGGTGTACGCAATATGTACTTTGTCGAGATTTCGCAAAACTTCGAACTTAGCCACTAGGGATGGGGACGTAAGAATCGGGTAAGTTGCTGCCAAAAACAGTGGGAACATGGACTCCTCACATTGTGAGCGAGAAAAATCTCTACCGAACACAACGGGAACTTTACCTCAGGTTAATTAATAACGATATGGGATTTTGACAACTCATTTAAATATTGTGTCCAGCGAAGCAGGCAAAGCTTGCTAGTCTCTCTATAAATAAATGGCTAAGAGATTTTTGTCTCTGTCTGTATGTTGATGCAAGTTGCCACCAGATTTTCATACTTTAGTTAATTTTAAAAAAATCTAATAGTCCGATCGATAGGTTAATTAAACCGACAGATTCAGAAAAAATGCCCCTTTCATTTGGTACCTTACTTGTAACAAAACCTTGATTAGATTTTTTTTTAATTAATTAAAACGTGAAAATAATAACCTGGTAAAAGCTTTAAAAATGGACAGTTAAATTTTTAATTGTTGCCAAAACAAAAATAACTTTTATTTTTTTTCAACATAAAATGAAATATGCTTTCACGCAAAACAAAATAAAGTAAATAAATTTGCTCCTGCACATGAAAAAAATGAAAATGGAGTAAAAAATAATAAAACCTCAATTTTAGATTTTTTCCCCTTTAGTTTAAATGGTATGTTTTTGACACGGATGAATCACGCTTGGCATAAAAGCTAATTCAGCATTACATTAAAGAGCTTTACTTATATATAAACCTGGGTAATTTTTAAATTTTGATGCTGAAATAGATTGGACATTTTTCGCCAAGGAATCCACTTTTCTAAAAGCCATTTTAAGCCAAGTAGCACATAAAAAATATAAATAAAGCATTAAATATTGAAAAATAGAAAAGAAAGAAAAGGAAAGGAAAATGAAAAGAAACAAACAAAAATAATAATAACATAAATTATGTATTTTTGTCTAAAGAGACGATAAAAATTCAAAAGTCGCCAAGGGCCATGATCAGGTTTACATATTTCATTATTTATTTTCCTATATACCAACTACTTTTAACTAACTCAACTACTATTATAACCACAAAAATTGTCTCATGCGATAGACGTAACTGATCATAACACACTGTAATATTATATTTGGTGTGAAACTGTCATTTTATGGTTGATTGAATAAATCAAATAAATATAGAAACTAACGTGAAAGAAAATATTATGTACACCACATACAGTGTTGTTCTTATGTAACTGGGATTCAAATATAAAATGGCTACTTGAATTTTTTCGAATTTGTCATCTGATAAGCACCCAAATGGAAGCCCACTAGTAAGCTATTGTCACAGGCAATAGAGACAGACACCCAAGAATGAGTGGGTCGGTGCCGAAGGCAGCGGGAAAACAAAGTGGGCTTTAAGACAATTTCATGATGTCTTTAAATTTTATTTTTGTTTGTAAAACGATATAGAAAAGAGTTTTCTTTAAATATAGTGACCAGCGAAGCGAGAAAAACCTTCATTGATTTCATTAATTAAAAAATGATTTCATTAACAAACTTTGATCTATTGGTACGCAGGCAGCATCAGGCCGAGTTTTGTACATAACGAGTTTGAATTTGAAATTTTTCTCGCATTTGGAAATCGGTACCTTCCCGAACTGGGGCTTTGCTAGTAGTCGATAAAGATTTATAGCATTTTCTTTCTAATTGGTTGTTATAGTTTCATAATTTTTAGTAAAATTATTAAAAATTGTATTGCAGATGATTTTTCTTGTTTTCTATGTTTGTTTCAGATCAAACTGCTTTTTTTTCAACATGTTTTGTTGATTAGTTAGATCACTGAAAAGCTCGCTATCTTATGCCGTCAATGGGCTATAATAACTGCGGACAGGATGCAGAACAGTACAATGTTAACAATTTTTTTTAAAAAGCACTAAGTGGACCAACAGACTAATTTTCCCTTATGAATGTGAATTGCACTATTTAACACTATTTGATTGCATGCTTGCAACATTATAAATGAAGGGAAAGATTCATCATATTTCAGAAGACACTTTAGGCTCAGGAAATAGAAGCTCTTGTGAAAATAATTTTTTTTTTTTTTTTTAATTGTACTTACAGTTGAACACATTTCTTTAGTTTCTTTTTGTACTTTATACTGGAAGTGCTTAAGCAGATGAACGAAAAGTCACATTTTTCGGTTTATTTTGGTATTTATCTACGTTTCTTCCTTTTTTACATTAAAGTAAACTCGTTAATTGCAGTTGTATTAGCCAGACTTCACAATACATTTCAGATTTTATAGATTCTGTTGTTTTAAAAAATGCTATTTGGATTTTTTTTTTTTTTATGGATGATCAAGTTTTCATTGGTATTTGGTGTTTTAAGATTAAAGGCAACTGAGTACTCGAGGATCCCAGGCCTGATCAAGTTTACATTATATAACTACATTTAGAGTTTAAATTGCAAAATTTTATAATGCGATAAACATGCTAAGAAAAAGATATAATATCTGTTGTCCTAGTGAAAATGAAGAGATCACCAATTTGTTCAACATATTTAATTCCTCTGAAAAATCCTGATTATTTTGATAATGTATACTATTAAGGGAGCAATCAGTAATATGAAACAATATTTTGCCCAATATATATCATGAAAATATACACATGTCATGTATGTTTTTGATTCCCAAGGACAACATATCAAATCTATGCCTATGCTAAAAACAAAGTATAAATACATAAATCACTACATTCTCTGGAACATTTAAATTTTTCTTTTATTTTTGGTTTTATTCAATGATTGAAAAATTCTCTCCACACACACAAATTTTTAAATGATAATTTACAATTAATAGTCACTCCACTACATACACAGCATCAATTTATAAGAATGTAATATATATATTAATCAGGATACTATTTATTATATTTCATAAACCAAAGTAATTACTTACTTAAAACAAAGAATGAATACATTATAAAATAGATAACATTCTAAAAAATTGAACACAATTTTACTTTTTAAATAAGACGCAATAAAACATATACATGATGAAAAGTATCCGGTTTTAATTCAATCTTTTAAATGTAAACTTGATCATCCATAAAATTTAGTAGTACTTTAAATTCCAACATAAAAACATTAGCATGTACATTTTATAGGAAATTACATTTTTTTCAAACGATAGTAATACATAAAACCAAATTAACATGCGAAGCGTGAATCTGTTAAATCTGATATGCATTACGAAGTCACACTAGTACAACTGCACAATTAACAAGTGCTATTTAATCTAATACAAAATACAAAAAAGAAACCTGTATAAATAATACCAACATAAACCGAAAAATGTGATTTAACCGCTCAAATACTTCCCAGTATAAAATAATTTAAACTAAAGAAAAGAATCCGTCTGAAAATACGATTTAAAAAACATACTATGCTTCTAACAACAGCTTCTATTTCACGAT
This sequence comes from Salticus scenicus, assembly GCA_963930645.1. Classification (NCBI taxonomy): domain Eukaryota; kingdom Metazoa; phylum Arthropoda; class Arachnida; order Araneae; family Salticidae; genus Salticus; species Salticus scenicus. Next base: position 483,011 of record CAWVNO010000361.1, read on the forward strand.
TTAGTATGAAATATCTCCTGAAATTTGTTTAATCATCCATTTCTTTTATAATTTTCATATGATATCTTATTCTTGGAAGATAATTCCTTTTATTTAAGCTATTTATTATTTGTGACTCTTGTTTTTGGAATCTTTTAAAATATACACAAAATATTGACGATATCCGCCATGTTTGTTATTGTTTGGTTGATTGAGTGAACTCCCCAAAGGCGTTCAGTAAATCTTCTCCCCACACAACTTCCCGGGTGAAATTCGTGACGTCATTTTTGAGGAGAATGGGGAGCAACGCTGAACTTACCCTTATTTAGGGGCTCTATTCACATCCATCGGCAGTCGTGACGTCGTCACTGCTTGTCACATGATATATCAAAATAGTAGATTGCGTCATCGGTTGCTGCTAGCAGTTTACCTTCATTATTATTTTCTATCATACATTTCAGCAGGGGGGTGCCATTTCATAGATGTGCGAATTTTTAGCTGTTTGAGATTCCTCGCGCACTACGTCATATGGCGTGAGGTTGAAATCTTGTTTACATTTGAAATAACTGTGTTTAAATTGCGTTTTTGTGATTTAATTTTTTTTTCTTTTAATCGAATTTGTTGATAACTCTTAATTTACGTCTTTTGTTGATTCTTTGACATGCTCCGTATTCGAGAACAAAAATTTTTTAAAGAATAGATTATTGAAAGTGATAGAACATTCATGAAATCTGTGATGTATAATAGCAGTAGATAGATTGCTCATAAAATCAAATCATGTAATATATCATCGTGTATATTATATCATACATTTTCAAGTTCAGAAATAATAAATCAAAGGGATATTAAATTAGCAGTAATCATGTAATAGGTATGTTTGTTAAATGTTTATGCTACTTCCCTTCGATTTTCAAGTATACTCTTTTGAAAGCAGACAGTAGCCAATGCCTGTTGTCTGCTGTCAAAAGTGACTTTTTTTTTTTTTTTTTTTTTTTTTTTTTTAATTCAAATAGGGACATAATTAAGATTTCGTTAAAATTTATTATCTTTATGAAACAAATTGTGGTATCTCATAATAAACAAAATGTTTAAGTTATGTAGTGCATAAAAATGAGTACACACAAAAATATTTCTGCACTTCAAAATTAAATTTGCAGTTAATACACTTAAAATAAAATAAACTTGTGTGTAAAAAAAAAAAAAAAAAAAAAAAAAAAAAAAAATCTTAGGTACATTTTTTTTATTTTAATTTTTTTTTTCCCCTTTAATCCTCTGTAGAAAGTATCTGGATAATTGAAAATTTTATGAAATTGTTTTTCTGTAGTAACACATTTCAATGTAACTTTTGTAATAACATGTTAAAAGTGTCAGTGGTAGCACATGTTTTCAAATGAAAATAGTTTTAAAAATACCAACAAGCCAACATGAACAAAATGTTTTGAAACTATTTCTGTCATACCATATTTAGGCTGGGATTGCGGTGCCTCGTTCTTAAGTCTTATCTTAAATGTTACGAGCTTTCGTAGATGGGCGTGGTTAAGAACGATCTTAACTTGGTATTGCGGTGCCCATGAAGCTAGAGTAAATAGGAGATCTAACGCTGTATAACGAAAATGGTCCCGATTTTGACTGAGTCTGCTATCACGGCTGACCCTCGCGCCATCTATTGACGACTCTCCATAGCAACATTAATTTTTTAAACGAAGTTGGGAACGACAAAATTTAAATATATATGAATTATATTAGACTTCTTAATGGGTTCTCACAAAACTCACGTGGAAATATATATATATATATTTATAATATTTTCCAATATATTTACACTTTATTTTCTTACTTTTCCTAATTTTATTTAACCCCTTAACGCGCGCTGTCTTCGCTGCGAGGATGCAAAATTTAAGATCCAGCTACAAAAATTCATCCCGGAAATTTTTTAGCAAACATTTACGTTTATAACATATCAGAAAAGGCCGGATTTTTTAACCTTAAAATTTAAAATTTCTTTTAGTATAAATTAGTTTCAATTAAATAAATTAGTTTAATTTCTTTTAGTTCATAAATTCCGGTGGCAGTATAATTTAAATGATCCGAATTATCTTGCGCCGCAAAGGGTTAACATAATTTTCGATGTTATGGATAAATTTCAGCTATTTCTTATATATATTTTCGTGTTCATAAATACTTCCATATTTTATTTCAACGAATTTTATTCCTTGATGTAAAAACTTTAATGAATACTTTAGAAATATGCAAAATATAGAAAACGCAATAAACTATGAAGAAAAAGAATTCATTAGAAAATAATTAAGGCAGTTTTAATATATACATTATATAAGATATTTATACCCCACCCTCTGCTAATTATGTTTTATTTGGAGATAGTTATGTAGAAGTTAAAGCTAATTGACTGTAATTAAGCCTAGGTGCATTGCCTCCGTAGTAGTCTTATTAAGGAAACGTGAGGTGCCGGGTTCGACCCCAGGTACGCTCGTCAGTCCAGCCGTTCGGAGTTTTCCGTGGTTTTCTCCGAAACTTGCGTAAATACGGGCCACGATCCCTTAGAAAGACCTCCACGGAAGGCACTCCCCCTCAGGCCTAGGACGCAAGTGTAGTCAATCGGCCTTAATCCCAAACATCAACACCTATTTAACGAAACCAAGTCCATATTTACGCGAGTTAAAAAAAAAAAAAAAAAAAACGAAAAACTCGGAACTGTTAAATTGCCGATCGTGATCTGGGATCGAATCCAGCATTTCCCATTAACCAGTGTATTTTGAAGAAAGAAATGTAACTGATGTATATGCCTTGTATGCAATGTAAAAGTGCCTTAAAAAGTTTTATTTGAAACAATTTTCATTTATTCCTATGTTAAAATTATTTTAGTTATCCCAACTTCAACTCGGAAATTTATACTATTATTTTTTTTTAAAAACAAAACAATTTTAATGAAAAAGTGAAAAGCGAATTTGTAAACCTCTGTTCTAAGAAAAAAAAAAAAAAATCATAATAAATAAATAATATGTATAGAATTAGCTTTTTGAATGAAAAATAAATAAATAAATAAAATTTATAAATAATGGTTATGCTTAAAAAAAAAAAAAAAAAGAAAAGAAAAAAAAGTCACCTTGCAAAAAATTTAAATCCATGAACTGAATACATGAGAAATTTATAAAATAAAATAATTTAATTATAAATTTATTTAAATAATTATCAAAATTAAAATGAATTTAATTTTTAGTGGGATGAAGATAACATTCTGTAAACCTCTGTTCTAAGAAAAAAAAAAAAAAAATCATAATAAATAAATAATATGTATAGAATTAGCTTTTTGAATGAAAAATAAATAAATAAATAAAATTTATAAATAATGGTTATGCTTAAAAAAAAAAAAAAAAAAAGAAAAAAAAGTCACCTTGCAAAAAATTTAAATCCATGAACTGAATACATGAGAAATTTATAAAATAAAATAATTTAATTATAAATTTATTTAAATAATTATCAAAATTAAAATGAATTTAATTTTTAGTGGGATGAAGATAACATTCTATTTGCAAAATAATCAAACTTATATTTCATTCCCCACCACACGCTAAGAATGATTTATCTGCACTTAGATCCTAGATTTAGGTGGACTGACTCCATGTTACTCTTTTTAAAGGGACCTAGCCTGTATTTAAGCGAATTTTGAAGTGAATCATGGAAAACTCTGAACGGCCAAGTTGAGAAGTGCAACCTGGAATTGAACCAGGCACTTCCCACATGCATGTTTTATTTTTAATTTAGTTATTCCAATTTTAATTCAAAAGCTTATTCTTTAACTTTAGTCAAAAATTTTAATCATAAGATAAATAATGCCATTTCAAATCATTAACATTTTTTTGTTAAATTCATTAGTAAAGAATAATGTATTTCAGTTTTTAGAATGTAAAAAATGAAATAAATAACTAAAATTTTCAAATAGTTAAACTATTTCCTTTTTCTTTCTTTTTCTAATTTTCATTTTTTAAAAACATATAATTTTAAGTGATTTGGATTAATTGTACAACAATTCTGCATTCGTACTTCTGAATTCTTCTTGCTCCCCCCCCCCCTCCCGATTGTAAGAAAATCTGTCACGTAAAAATCTGAGAAATTTATAAGACATATTTATTAGATTTGTAAGAGCTGAAAACCTGAAAAAATTATAAAATATATTAAGCGTAGTAAACTCGGTGGGATGAAGATAAAATTCTCCTTGTAAAATAATCAACACATTAGTCCCCCCCACTACCCTGCTAATTCTGTATTTTCTGCTAAGACCTAGCCTGTATTTGCTCGAGTTTTGAAGAAAACCACGGAAAACTCCGAACGATGAAGTTAACGAGTGCAACCTGGAATCGAACCAGGCACTGCACGTCAACCAGTTTATTTTAAAGTAAGAAATTTATTTAACTGATAAAATGTATGCTTTGTATGCCGTGTAAAAGTTACTTCACAGTTTTATCTAAAACAATTTACATTATTTATCTGCAAAATTATATTTTTTAGTCATTCAAAAATTAATTCAAAAATTTGTACCATTATTTTTTTTAAAAATGGTAACGATTTTAATGAAAAGGGAAAATGCGGTTATTTAAATCGTTATTCCAAGTTTACTTTTTATTCTTACAATAATAATAATAATAATAATAAAAGTTTTAGCTTTTAGAATCCTAGGATCCACTAACGACCAAGTGGTCCTGTCATTGAAGCTATAGACATGAGGTGCTGGGTTTGATCCCTGGTCGTGCTCGTCGGCCTAGCCGTTCGAAGTGTTCGGTGATTTTCTCCGAAACTAAGTTAAATAGGCTAAGATCCCTTAGAAAGACCCCCATGTAAGGCACTCTCACACAGGCCTAGGATCCTAGTGCAATCAATCGGCCTCAATCCTAAAACCATCAACAACTTTTAAAATGTTAAAAAAAAAAAAAAAAAAAAAAAAAGCTTGTAAAAAAATTAAATTTATGAACTGATAACCTGAAAAATTAATAAAATATATTAAATGCAATAAACTTACTGTGCAAAAATCTCTTGCAAAATAATCAAAACATTCACTTCACCCCCCCCCCCCCCCGATATTGTTTTACTTAACTTAGGTCTTAACCTAGGTGGATTGCCTTCATATTGGTCTTTTTAAAGGGACCTAGCCTGCATTTACTCGAGTTTTGAAGTAAACCACGGAAAACTCCGAACGTTTATTTTGACGACCGTGGCCTGGATTCGAACCAAGCATTTCCCACTGACTATTTTCGAGAGCAGACACATACTGCTATAGTTGGAGCATATTTTACTTCGCAGAAAAATAAACTTATGAAATATAGACTTTGTATGTGATGTAAAAATGATTTTAAAATTTCATCCGAATCAAAACTTACATTATTTCCGTGCTAAAATTATTTTTTCTAGTCATTCCAATTTTAATTTGAAAATTTATACCATTAGCTTTTAAAAAAACGAAGCATTTTTAATCAAAAAGTAAAAAGAGGCTTTTTAAATTACAATTCCATTTTTATTTATTTATTTGATTTATTAATTTAAAAAAAGAAATGTCACACCCAATTAAAATTTTTAAATAGCTACAATTAATCTAAATCATCTAAAATTATATATATATATATGTATGTATAAAGATGAAAAAAAGAAATGAAAATTAGAAAAAAAAAAAAAAAAAACAGTTTAACTATTTTGGGAAAATTTTATTTATTACTTGTTATTTTTAAAATCATTATTAAAAAACTAATGTATCTTAGATTTCAAAATTAATTGATTAAAATAAAAATGGTAAAATTTTTAAATAATTTCTACATGAAAAAGTAATATATCTTAGCATTTAAAATTAATGATTTAAAAAGTAATAATTAAAAAATAAAAACAAATATAAAAATGTTCAAATAATCTTTTTATTTCTCTATATTCTCACATTAATGGTATAACAATTTCTAGCCAAATTTTTAAAAAATAAGTACCTAAAATTACTTAAATTTTATTAAAAAGCAATTACTTCCATAAGCTTTCAATGCTAATCTGCTATAACGGCTAATCTTTGCGCCATCTAGCGACCTGTTGATTAACTAAATTTTCTGGTCCGTTTTCCTGCCGAATCCCCTATCTCGTTTTCCCTCCTCCCCTCTATCTTCATGGCGGTGCCTCAAGCGCACGGAGTAATATTAATAGGAGTTGAAGGTCCAATGGGAGAAAGCTACGAAACTGTGATCTAAATTTTTGGTAAATATTGAGGGCGCCACTTGTCATTCCTCCCTACTTCGGCGCGGATATACTGTTGTTTTCAATAGAATTTTGCTGAAGTACATTTAAAATTTTTTATTTTAAGCAATTTAATTTCTTTGTAAGTTCTTAAAACTGCATAATTCAGATGTTTCAAATAAATGCTTCGTTCCTAGTTGTAAAACAGACTATGATAGTGATAAGAAAAACAAAAAAAAAAGCCCTAGGAGAAAAATAAAGTCCGAGTTCGTGTTTTCTGCACCTAAAGTAAGTTTATTTTTTTTCTTTACAAAATTTCATCCATTCTCCTTCCTCCCAATTGTCTGTTTTAGCTAGCTTCGGTTCATAAGAATCGTCATTTTTTAAAAGCTTTCTTTCAAAGTAAAATTAGTATAAAATGGCTCTTAAAAAAAACATGTTGGTTAGAATACTTTATTTAATGAAATTTGCTTTCAATCGAAATTTTTTCAGCTTGATATTATTTAAAAAATAATAATTAAAATGAGACATTTCCCCATTGAATAACATTGCGGAAGCTGGAGAGAAGGAAGGATTGCACGCTGGCGCCATCTGTAAACATTAGAAAACAACATCACAAAATTTCAGCGTTACCTTCTTCTCCTGTCTTTTTACTCCGTGCTCAAGCGTAAGTCCTCCGCGTGTCCTCATAAGAGAAAGCCAGCCAGCCAATGGGAGACGTAGAGCGAGCTATGTTGTGGTTGCGCGCGCATCCAGTTACGATTCGACTTAAGATAGCTCTGAGGCAAGGCTGAACTGGATCCGACGCTCCTTCGCGCCGATTCAAGGCTTTAACATTTCCCCCATTTTCACCAGACAAGTTTCGGATTTAACCTGCAACGTAAAAGCGCACCAAGCGGCAAAAGCTGAATTACAAACGTAAACATAAGACGCGATCTTTTATCGGCGCTGCGCTGGATCATTAAAATTTCTGTTCTTTCTTCGTCTACAACATGTTATTTGTTGAAATTTCCCATAAGAATATACTTTGACACATTTGAAATTTCTCATAAAAATATGTTTTGACCATCAACATATAATATATTGCAGCTTTTTTATTTACGAATGTATATATACGTGTGTGTGTGTGTGTATTGCTTACTAATATAAATAGTTATTTGAAAATTTGACAATATTTTATTTAACAATAAATAGATAAATAAAAACTACTACTCGTACAGCTTAAAGCTAAAGATTTAGTATATTTTGTCAATTTATTTTTATTTCATTTTCTAAAATAAACAATATTCTCAAGTCTATTCAAAACGAAGTTCAAAGTAATTTCTCTTCTAATTTGAATTCGTGCAGCTTATTTTGTCTAAATGGTTTCTAGTACAGAAATGTATTTAAATGATTTCTATTAAATAAATAAATATATATATTCCTTCCTCTCTTATTATCTTAAATAAATGCAACTTTGTGTGCACTTCTAATTATAATGTAGTAGGTAGAAACTCTTATCTTTAAAACCCCCCCCCCCTTTTTTTAACCCCTTTTCATTGGTATAATTTGGCTTTTGCCTTGCCCCTTAATCTTACATTTTATCTTTGAAGTAATATCAAGGCAAATTTCCTACGAAGTTAAGAACAAAAATTAAGCATAAAAGTTAAGCATACTTCTGTTTCGGTAGTGTTAAGCATACCCTTATTAGTGCAGAAATATTACAGATACTTCCAAAACTGCAGAATGATTACTTTTCATGTTTTATTTGGCCATTTTTAACCACCAAATTATTTTAATTAAACTTTATGTTGATAAAAAAAAAATTAACATTGGAATTTTTTTTTTTTTTTTTTTATTGTATTACTAAGGTCTGTGTTTTATTGTATTAATATAAAAAAATCATAAACCTATCCCAAATATAATGCAAAATACATACCAATTCGGTATTTACGTATTAGCTCTCACTAGTTTGAAGTGAAACAGCTAACTCATCTTAAGAGCAGATAATATCTAACCTCACCAACAGCCCATGTTATTCTATGGGGAAATTTGTTTCCATAGTTATTCATTATCAAATATATATATTTAATTAAGTTTACACATTTAGAAAATTCATAATCATTAAATTAGCACTTATTTTTCAAAAATTGATTTTTTTATTTCAATTTGCATCTAAAAATTGAGAAAAATGCACTTAGTAAAAATTTGCATTTTTGAACTAAAAATATAAATTTAAAATAAACTTTTTTTTTTTTTTTTTTTTAATTGATACTAACTTAATAGTTACGAATTTTTTAAATATGAAAACGGAATTTAAAAAATACATCAGGTAATGAGTAATTGTGGAAATAAATTTTCCCATAAAATAATATAGGCCTTCGGTGTCTGCAGGATTAACTATTATTTAAGGCTGCACATCAGTCAAATTGTCCCTTTCTTCCTTTTTTGGACTTTTTAAGGGCTTGCAGAAGATTTTTTTAAGGACTATGTAGAATCCTTATTTCCACACACATGTATATATATTATACACACAGTGGCACAGGGTTTCGTACCCGCCCACAAACCCCCCCCCCCTCTTAAAAAAATGGCCTTTTTTGGGGGAGAGGGGGGGGGGGTTACCCACTTAAAAAAAAAAAAAACAATAAAACCCACTCTCAAGGTTTTTTTTTTTTTTTCTAATAAAATTTTTCACTTTTTAAAAATAATTTATTATTTTTTTACATATATATTTTCTTACTTCACATTATTATACATAATTAGAGTTGTAAAATTCTCGAGAATAACCTCCTTGAAGAGAATAATCGAGAATATTCTTATAGAAGCTATAATAACAGGCAATTTTGAAAAGTGTGCTCTGTATAAGTATTAATTTATGTGGAAATTTAGAATTTTTTAAAATTTTGCTTTTAATAAAATAATCGGATTGATTAAAGAAATAATTAAATTTATTTAGTTGTAGGTATTAAAATAAAATTAATTCTTTAAGATTTAAAAGATAAAATCTTGTAAATTACTAAACATGAAATGTAGTGATAATCCAAGTAATTAAGCGAAAAACCATTAATGGAATTCTTTTAAAAATTTCATTACCGATATTATTTTTTAAACGTGACATTAAAAAAAAAAAAAAAAAAAAGAAGAAGAAGAAGAAGAAGAAGATATTTCTAATTATTTATATTTTCGCTTTAAAATGTTTTACACGTATCTGTATGAGATAAAAATGAATTTATCCAACAGCTATTTAAAGAGTAAACATACGACATTGTTTTCAAATAAAAAAGAAAAAGTGTGTTCGTAGAAAAAAATGGCAAATGGATGTATGTAAACAATATTAAATTAAAAGCCAAATAAAAAGCAAAAACAGTTGAGTTTATAATAATATTGATAATATTGTTGAGTTTATAATAGGTAATATTGATGATAAAGAATTAGATAAGTTGTCCAGCACTGAAGAAGCTAGCTTATCCCTTTCCGACCCGAAACATTTTTATCTTAAAACATTACATTGTTCTGTTTTTGCAAACTGAATATATATATATATATAGATATGGACTATAACCAAAATTTGTTGATTGAAAATTGTACTTTACACTTTCTACTAATTAGCTCGATCGTTCATTTCCTGATTTTATTACATACGACTGTTCCAAATGCAAAAATGTAAGTGGATGTCTAACCTGCACGAGATCGTATGATCTGGGTCTGAAAGAGTTATTTGATCTTTTATCAGAAAATGAGGCTGACTGTTTGTTTTGATTTTAAATTTTATGTAATGAATAACCAATTACAAAATTAAATTAAATTTCATTTTTAAGCTATTTGTTATTTTTCTTTTTATGCATGTTGGGGTACTACATACACATTTTTCAATGACAAACTCAAATTTGCTCTTTTATGACTTGTGTCATTTTTATGTAAATGACTTTTAATTCAGATTATTTCATTTGTACTTTTGCTTTAGGTTTCAGTTATGTGTTTTATATGTGATTAGCAGGCTTTATTAAAAGTTATTATGTATGGGAGGGGGGGGGGGGAATCTAGAAATTGTAGAAGAAAAATGTCTATATTAATTATCTTAAAAAATTATAAATTAAAGGGTATAACGCTAAACGCAGTAAAGTAAAATAAAATAAATATTAATGGACGTACATTTATTTTGTACAAGATATAAAGTGAAAATTGTATAATTACCAGGTTGTCCCTAAAGTTCTGCACCATCAATGGTATGCAGATTTCGACGTGGATCGGACGACAGAGTAAGATGCGCATGCGCTAAAAAGTGCCGCCAGGTGAACAGGTAGAGGTAATAGAATAGTGTGTATGCTCATTGAGAAGAATAGCGTCCGTAGTAGTAGTGTGAAATCGTGAAAGATGTGTGATTCAAAAACCGCGACACGTGCCGTGCTTCGTTTTCTATGGAAAAAAGGCCTAAGTGCGAAAGCGGCTAGCGAGGAAATCTGTGCAGTTGAAGGACCTGATACGATCAATCGATCGACAGCATCCCGGTGGTTCAAACGTTTTTCGTCTGGCGATTTGAGCCTGGAAGAGCAGCCTCGAAGTGGACGGCCAAAATTGGATGTTGGGACCGCTGTAGCAGCTGCTGTCATGGCCGAACCTCAAACCAGCACACGTGTGATAGCCCACAGGTTAGGGGTATCCAAAAATACAGTGCACCGGAGGCTCCTTGAACAGGACTTCAGTAATAAGCGACCGAGACAAAGTCCACATGAGCTGACACAACTGCAGGCCGAGAACAGAGTGAAACTCTGTCAAGAACTTTTGAAAAACCCAAGGGATGATCGGTTCTGGAAACGCATCGTTACTGGGGATGAGAAGTGGGTGTTTCTCCGCAATCCAGACAATCGCAAACAGTGGGCAAAACGAGGTCAAGATACCCAGGCCCAGGCGAAACAAGACAGATTCGGCAAAAAGGTCATGCTGTGTGTTTGGTGGAATATCCATGGCATTCTTCACTTCGAATTGGTTCCTGAGGGCCGTGCCGTCACAGGGGACCTCTATGCCGAACAACTGGAGCGTGTTCACGCTGTACTTGTGCAGAAATACCCCGCTCTGACAAACAGAAAGAGAGTATTGCTGCAACATGACAACGCACCAGCTCATCGCTCCAGAAAAGTGCAAGCGAAACTCGCGGAACTCGATTGCATGGAGGTTCTTCCGCATCCTGCTTATAGCCCTGATGTTGCCCCATCCGACTACGGTTTGTTTCGTTCCATGACGCACTTCCTCTGTGGTAAACAATTCAATGACTATGACGAGGTGAAACACGCTTGTCAACAGTTTTTCGATTCGAAACCTGCCTCCTGGTATCATCACCAAATTGAACTTTTGGCACAACGATGGCTAGCTGTCCTGAATCACAATGGCCTGTATTTTGCTGAATAAAATACTTTGTGTTTCTGATACCATTGCTTTTTATTTCGACGCTTGTATGGTGCAGAACTTTAGGGACAACCTGGTAAAAATATTGCTCTCATCTTTGTTTTATGCAAAGCTGAACAAAGTAGTCTTTCAAAAAATTATGTATGTGGTATTTGTTATAATATGGTAATTAATAGAAACCCATTTTCTTATCTATATACTAAATCCAAAAGCAAGATACACTGCTTTACAATTATCAAATAAAAAAGAAGCTGAATTAGAATTTGTCCAGCCAGTTAAAAAAAAAAAAAAAAAAAAAAAAAAAAACCTTTGATTTTAAAATTTCATGCAAAAAGTTCTCCATTCAAGGACATTTTGAGAATTATTTTATTAAAATGTAACAGCTCTAGAATTAAGAAAATGATATTAAAAATTTTAATATCCAAGTATTGAAAAATGTTGAAATAATTCTAATCGCAAAAGGTTCTACATCCGATGAAGAGTGTTTTCTTGAAATAGAAAATTTAGTTTCAATAAAAGCTGTAAAACTTCTAATTTTATTTAAAATATTAAATGCAAATTCTATTCAATATGTTAATTTCAAATGGATTTCAATATTCCATTACATAATCCAAAAGTATATATATTTTTAAAATTTCTTCCTATAACTCTTTTTTTATTGTATCGAAGTTTTTTTAATTTTTACCTAATTCATTAAATTAAGAATTTTATTGTTATTAAGTTAATTTGTTATCATTAAATTATAGGAAAGGCATGTTAGGTTTAACATTCACTATTAAAAAAAAAAAAAAAAAAGTCAACTCACAGTCATCCTGTTATTACCATTTACATCGTTTTAATGAGCACTCAATACTACAATTTTGGTATATTTTTAGAAGTTCTGGATATAAAAAAATTTAATCCTTTTTTATATAACAGTTCTTTAATTCATTGATGACATCGATAAAAGTATAAAAAAAAAAAAAAAAAAAAAACACTTTATGTAAAGGATAAATATTAAAGCAAAATATAAGAATTTAGATGGAAAAAGCCTGTGTTACAGAAATAAATGATTTGAAATAAATGAATGATGATGAATGATTAATACTAATTCTTCATTAAACAGTAAATCTCAATGTAATGATTTAAGCAAAATATATTACTATAATATCATTTTAATAAACTTTTAATTTAACTCTTTTCTAAAAAAGCAAATTTGATAATTGCTAAAAATGTTTTTACAGAATCCATTTTCAAAACATGACATACATGTCAATCTTTTAGCAAGCTGTTTAGATAATCTTTCAACTGCAGAATCATCATCTCCTTTATTATAATTTATTTTATTTTAAGACAGAGGCGATTTAAGCATTTAATTTAAGGTATCCATCTTCAAATTTTATACATTTTAAGTATTATTAAAAATTCCTTGATCTTTAAGAGTATTTACAGGTGGCATGTTTAGTTCAAAGTTATGAGAAAAATTCAACAATAGCTCTGCATCTTGTACTTTCTACTTTTACAATTGGGGTTTCTTCATGCTTACGTTTTGTTTTGCTTATGCATTAGAATTAGGTTTCCTTAACTGCCGCTTTAAAATTCGTCTAAGTTTATCCTCAGAAGATAATTTATACAAAGGATATACTGGAAAAACAGAAGGCACAGACATAGGCTTCAGCCGTCGTCTTTTTTAATTCTGTATGCAATCTTCATTTTTAAAATGTTCGCTACAAAACACGTGACGAATTGGATTTATCGATTGCATAATATTCCTTACGAGAGATAATTTTTAACCAGGCTTTTAACCATCATTATCCGAAGAAAATTCATCAAACGATAGTCTTTATTTTTTCTGGAATTCGATTTGCAAAATGGAACATAGTAGTATGCCATATTCACGAAGTTTATAATCTATCTCTTCATTGACTGAAATTAAGTTCTTGCCAGAACTTAAGTTACTATTTAAAACAACATTTAATCAGAATCCTAATATAACATATATTCGATAATTTCACAATCTATAGAAAAGAAAACAAAATAAATACTCAAGATCGTCTAATAATTCCATGTAAATAAACCGCGTAAAGACCTACGTACGCAGCGCCATCTGGTGAGAAATCTTACGTAGATTTGTGTCTTTTGAATTCTTTTGTTATTTTCAGAATTGTTATAGCCTTGTATCCGCGCTGCGGTGGAGCGTCGGATCCAGTTCAGCCTTGTCTGAGGTCGTCGTAAGATAGTGAGCCACTGCAATACGACTTGCGTTTTGTTTACATCTTAAGACAGAGTTTGTGCGTAAGATAGTGCTGAGCGAGGCACCGCAATCCCAGCCTTAAACAATGAATATAATTTTTCTTTTGTAAAAAATTCTTGATCATTGCTTAAACATTTTGGAGTATTATATATATATATATATTAAAAAAAAAAAAAAAAAAAAACCAGAACTGAGATTTAAAAGTAATAAGTACAAAACTTTGAACTCAGACATCTTTTGTGACTCTTTGTTTTTAAACTGTGCTGTCATAATGTTAGAACCACCACACATATAATTTTTTTCTGGATTGTGTTTTAACAACTGCACTTCCCTCTTTTTTGACTAAAAGAAAGAAAAAAAAAAAGTAATTATCAATCCATTCTCATATGAAGCTTTTATGTGCATCCATATTGCTTACCGCTATAGTACTGCAAGACAAGTTAGCTGTGTAAAATGATCTTTTTTTTATCAGGTACTGAAGGCATATTGCTGATTACATATATGCATATGATACATACATGCATATTATTGATTGCTGCAGTAGAAAATTTCATGTAAAGTGAAGTATAATCATCTCTCAAAAATGCACAATTCTCTGAAATCTGCATATCATTTGTAATGTAAACAAACACTGTCATAACTGATTTGTTGATTAGTGAATCGCAAAAATTCAGGTGTATTAGGAGATAAATCAATTATTAATTTGTGCTTGTGAATCACCAATCACTCAGCATATTGAAGTATTTAAAAGGTAAACAAACATATCATAATATTACAGATAACTTAATATATTATGTATTTCTTTTAAAATTGAAAATTATAAGTGTTTAATTTTTAACAAAATATTTTAAAGAATGTATTTTTATTTCATTTTTACTCATAAAATTAAAATGCATAATTTTACTGAAATATCTGAAATGTAAACAAACAAATCACGCTAGTACAGCAAAATTTATGTATTTTAGATTTTTTTAAACAAATACGTGTGTTTTTTGAGCAAAACATTTAAATAAATGCATTTTTATTTCATTTTAATATAATTGAAATTCATGGTCTTACTGAAGTAATTCATTACAATATTGAAGTAAGGTAAACAAACATATCATAATATTGCAGATAACTTCATATATTGTGTATTTCTCTTTAAATTGAAAAATATAAGTGTTTTATTTTGAACAAATATTTAAAAAAATGTGCTTATGTTTCATTTTTACTCATAAAATTAAAATTCATAATTTTACTGAAATATCTGAAATGTAAACAAACAAATACAGCAAAATTACTAGTACAGCAAAATTTATATATTTTAGATTTTTTTAAACAAATACGTGCTCTTTCTTTTAAGCAAAACATTTAAATAACTGCATTTTTCTTTCATTTCATTTTAATATAATTGAAATTCATCGTCTTATTGAAGTAATTCATGACAATGTTGAAGTATTTAAAAGGTAAACAAACATATCATAATATTACAGATAACCTCATATATTGTGTATTTCTTTTTAAATTGAAAAATATAAGTGTTTTATTTTGAACAAATATTTAAAAAAATGTGTTTATGTTTCATTTTTTACTCATAAAATTAAAATTCATAATTTTACTGAAATATAAACAAACATATCGCGATCGTACAGTAAAATGTATATATTTTACATTCTTTTAAAAAAATATGTGTGCTTTCTTTTGAGTAAAACAATTAAATAACTGCATTTTTATTTAATTTAATTTTAATATAATTGAAATTCATCGTTTTATTGAAGTATTATAAATGTAAACAAATGCATAGCAATGTTGCCGAAAACGCGAAAGCTTTATAATTTTTTATGAACTTATATGTATTTAAAATAAATATTTTAACGAATTTACTTTTATTCATGTAATACCGTTCTTGATTTTCGTTTTTGGGTAATATTTATATCAGATTATAGGATATATTTTTTAGTACGTAATAGCTAGCTCTGGGCGAACAGCCGTATATCTTGTATCGTAGTTTGTTTCTATCTTTCGCCACGTGACGTTTCACTTCTGCTTGCTTCTGATTGGCTACTCTTCAAATGGCCCAACCTTATGATTGAAGAACCTTGCATTTCAGCGTGTACCGATGGCACAGTGGATAGCACATCCAACTATAATCTCTGAGTACATCGGTTCGGTCCTGAAGTTGGAATTTTTGTGTCATTTTGTAACTTTGTGTTTTAAGTTCATTTTTCATATATTTTAAGTATTTTTGTGTTACTTTTTGATTTAAATACTGAAAAATAAATAAATAATAATAATAAATGCATTTCCTAAGAACTTTCACTCTACATAAATATGCAGAATATATAGAGTGAAATATATATTTCTCTCTCTTTTTTTTTAAATTTAATTTATATATATATATATATATATATATATATATATATATATATACACATATAAGAGTTATAATTTTTAGCTTTAAATTTTTGCAATTTTCAACTTATCTTAATTTTAAATTTTCCCTTTATAGGCACCTCTCTTCACTTCCCTAAATCAAAGAAAAGAAAATTTTGAAATATGTAATCTTAATAATTAAGTCCTGGGAAGTTTTCTAAAAGTATAAGTAGTTTAAAATTAATAGTAAATAATAATAATTAAGTTAAGTAATAGTACTCTAATTATTACTAGTATGCTATTGATTAAAAAATATGGGGTGACACACACACTTCCTTCTCTTAACTTTCTTGTTATAGAAGCACTTTAATGTGGCATATATTTTCGTGTGTAAGGGGGGGGGGGATGGGAGGATCTATCATCACCTTCACTCCTTATTTGAATGTTTAACAAACATTCATGAAATATTCATGGTTGTTATAAAACTAAAATATACATTTAAAATTATTCGCAGAACTTTACTCACCTCACTATTGGAAACTTATAGATCTAAGTCAAAAATTTCAAGCGGCATTCCCATACAATCTTTCAAATACCAAATTTGAACTTCTATAATTTTCATGTTTTTAACTTATAATGATAGCAGACTCTAAGCTAAAAGTCTGATATATGTATTCAGAAAACCTCAAAACGTGCAATTGTAGCAAAATTCTAAGTCAAAAATGGCCCAACCAGTTACCAAGTAGCTCTGAGCTCAAAGCTGGTAGACGGGAAGTGCTGGGTTCGATCCCAGATTGCGTACATTGACTTAACCATTTGAAATTTTCCATGGTTTTCTCTGAAACTTGTATAAACATGGGCTAGAACCTCTTAGAAAGACCTCCATGGAGGGCACACCACCTCCACAGGATATCTTCAAGATGTCTTCTGGATGCAAAGACATCCCATAAACGTCCTTAAGATGTACTGTGGATAAGTTAAGCCTAACTGTGCTGTTTGGGATGTGTTGGCAGTCGGCCTTGCACACAAACACACCTAAATCAAAAATTGGACTCCAAAACAAAATATTGTCTGCTGTATAAGTACGAGAAAGTAATTATAATTTCTGGAGCCCTGTATAAAAATATATTATGCAGTGTATTTGACCTTAATTATTACTCAACACATTTTCTTAGTTCTGCTGATAATGGTCACCTTTTAGTTTCGAAAATGGTACATTTTACAATTCTTATAATGTAAGATTTCAAAAATTTCAGCTTTTGATTGACATAGTTTCTATAATAAAATGATTCGTTTAAATATTAAAGATGCGTAAATATTAAACTTTGTGCGTATGGTAACAGAGGGCTAAGGCAAAGAAAAAAAAAAAAAAGAAGCATTACCATAAGACTGAATTCCTAGTTTGTTTGAATAGTCAAAAATTAAATTTATTTAATTTTGAAGAAACTGGGGGGGGGGGGGGGGGCAACCACCCACTTAAAATAAAGTAACAAGTAAAGAAGGAAAAAAGAAATTTCTAAATTAATATTCCTTTGTAATGACTCTTCATTAAATTATTGGTATATTTTGTTTTTACTGATACTGGGCAAACTAATTAGCAATATTTTGGATTTTTTAATAAATTGGTATTATCAGAAAGATATTAGTATTATTTTCCCTTTTGTAATAATTTTCCCTTGAGAAAGATGTTGTCAAATGAGTATTTTTTCATAATAATTCGTCTATTGTTTTAATTTCATAGGATTAATCTTCATTTCTTCTGCTATTTCTAATTTATTTGTTTGAATTTTTCCTTTATCACAAAAAATTATCTGTTCTTATACATATAAATATTTCTTGTATATTGTTTGAAAAGGTTTTTATAATATAATAATAATACTTCATAATTATGATGATCAAATACCAGGAAGAAAGACTTGAATAAATCAATAAACAATTACTTCAAAGCAAAATATATAGAAGAGTTAATAAATACTGAAAAATAATTTTGAAATTTACAAAATTACTATATCTTTATCAAGGACTATAGCAGTAGGTTAATAGAAAATGAGTTGGTTTTAGCACAGTAATATACCAGATTGTGTAGTATCATTGTCATTACCCAACAACTCAAAGATTTCAACAATGAATTAAGATCTTTAAAAAATGAAAATAATAATAATAATAAAATAAAAAATATCAAACATTTCTCTCTCTTTTTTTTTTAATTAAAAGACCTATCAAGTAATACAGCACATTGCATATATTTAAAAAATATACAGGGTCGTACTGGCATGACAAAGAGGGCGCTGGCAATTTGAATAAAAAAGGGCGCCAACAATCTAGATAAAAAGGGCGCCAGTTTACTACTAAACGTTATTCAAGGTTATTATATGTAGTGGCCGAGAAGTTCTGCTCTCTAAATTGGTATTAGTAGTGTCGGTTTCGATCTCAGGTCTAAACGCTTGACCTAATCATACGAAGTTTTCCATAATTTTCTCCGAAACTTGTGTAAATATGGGAATAGGAGCTAAGACTCCTTAAAAAGACCTAATGGAAGGCATTCCACGGAGAACTGGGCTCCAAGTGCAATCAATCTTGCACCAATACCAAGGTGATTCCAAAAAAGTTTCTTCATACACGACCAGAGTTCTCAAAGGCTTTTAGTATATTCCTTTTCCACCTTAGACAGCTTTTCTTTTTAACGCTTCACCAATGGAATACATTGTATTAAAAAATCACTATATAAAATTTCTGATACATAAATAACATAAACTTTCCTTTGTGAGAAGAGAACACTGTACACGACCCCTCTAGCTAACATCCCATTAAAGAAAAATGCCATGTCCGCTTGAATTTGAAAATGTTAAAATATGCGCTCGAGCATGAAATTAAACACATTACTCCAGCTCTCACAGTTAAGTTTACAGTGATAAATTTTTTATATAACAAAACCCATAATTTTTAAATTGCGTTATAATTTTTTAGAGTAAAAACCATAAATAACGTTGTTTCGATGACTGTATCTATAGAAATTGTGGTTTAAAACATATTCTAAAAATGGACAATGAGCAAAGAAAGGATTGTTGGAATTAAAGCTGATTGACTGCACTAGGATCCTAGGCCTGAGGGAGAGTGTCCTCCATTGGGGTCTTTCTAAGGGTGAAATACGTATTTAAGCAATTTTTGGAGAGAACCACGGAAAATTCGAAAGACTAGACCGACAAGCGCAACCTGGGATCGGACCTGGCACCTCACACCTACCAGCTTTGACTGCTTTGAGCGCAAAACCACTGGTAGGCCGCAAGGAAAGGGAGAATGAAGTTACAGAAAAATTAAGCATTTTTCACGTAAGCTATTTCACAAGCAACAAATATTGCTCGCAGATTATTGTAAACAACAGAATGTCATAAGAAATTATTAGAATGTGTTTTATATTATTTATTTCATTATAATAAAGAAATTATGATTCAGAAGTATACAGGAGCGTTGTGAATCTAACTTAAAAGAAAATAAATTAATAAGTTAAATGCATCAAAGAATTCTATAATGGCATTTGTATGAAAGATAAACTTGATAATGATATGAGATATAGATATGACCATATTATAATTTAAAAAAATGAGAGAGAAAAAAAAAATAAATAAAAAATAAACGAACACTGCACAAACTAAGCGCCCGATATGCCAGTAACGCAAGTTCAAGTAGGCCACGATCTAGAACAGCGAATTGTATCAGATCAGTTGCCCAAATTAAAAAGAAAAAAATGTTAACAAATGTACAGACAATTAACATATCATATAAGCTGTAGAGTATAAGCGAAATATATATATTATTTTATTTTACTTCAAAGCATATGTCAAGTTTTTATTAAAGCTTCATAAAAAGTTAATGTAGTAGGGAGCATATAATTCCAATCTACAAGTCTACAAGTGGGAAATAAAAAAATTATCGCAATTTTGGAAGAATTCAAAGATATAATCTCTATCTCTCCACATTCCTGCACTTCAACAAATAATAATAAATTATAAAAATAATAATGAATAATCATACCTTAGATTATTTTTCCCAAAATGAAAATTCTTGTATTTCACATGGCTTGGCTGATACCATTCAGATAATTCCACCTTCACTTTTTCACATTACATTATATAGAATTAAAGATGTGCAGGTTTCACAGTGAATGTCCCTCCCCCATCTTCAGCTATTCGTTAAAAAAAATTTGAAGCACGTGTTTTCCCAGTAGTAGAAAAAAGATTATTAGCATTTCTGTTCCGGATTTCTTTGAAATGCGTAAACGTGTGTGAACAAATAATATCTATCACCATCAGGGGCGTAGCATAAGGGGGGGGGGAGGGGGAGTCTCCCCCCCCCAACGTTTTAAAAAATAGGGCGGCATATTGAAGTTTCTGGGAGCGCTGTTTTGCGACTTAAAGTTCATTTGAAAGTGGATCATAATTTTGTTAATTTATCATTAGTTACCGAAATCACTTAAGAATTTTATGTATCACAAGCTGACCAACTGGTTCACCGACCAGCAAAAAAAGTTTGCGTTAAAATGTCTGACTGTAGCAAACTCTTGTTTGGTGGCGCCTGCGGCGCCCTCTAAACTAATTAGACGCCTAAAACAGCCTGTTTTCCTACCGTGCAAACTACCCTTGAAAATTCTCATCGTATTCATGACGCTTAAAAAATCTGATCATAAAAAATTCCTGTTTGGGGGTGCATGCGGCATGATTTCCCGTTTTGTTCACTTACAATAGTCTGTTCGCTTACCGTACAAAAGACTGTTGAAAATTCTAATCGTATTCGGGACCCTTTAAGAATACGTTAGTGGTAAGCTCCAGCTGAGCTGCGCCCTTCCCTGTTCAGGCACCTACAAAGGCATAATGAGGTTTCTGGAGGGGGGGGGGTTGCTGTTTTGCGCCTTGAAGTTCATTTGAAAGTGGTTCATAATTTTGTTGATTATCATTAGTTACCAAAAACACTTAAGATTTTTATGCATCAGAAGCTGCCTTCGGCGACCAACTGGTTCATCGACCCGCAAAAAAGTTTGCATTAAAATGTCTGACTGTAGCAAACTCCCATTAGGTGACGCCCTCGTAACTAATTAGATGCCTAAAACAGCCTTTTTAAATGTGTATAATAACCTATTTTCCTACTGTGCAAACAATCTTTGAAAATTCTCTTCGCTTTCATAACTCTTAAAAAAATCTGGTCATAACAAAGTCCTGTTTGGGGGCGCCTATGGCATGATTTCCCATTTCAAACACTTACAATAGTCTGCAAAAGACTGTTGAAAATTTTGATTGTATTCAGGACCCTTTAAGAATAAGTTAGCAGCAAACTCCAGCTGAGCGGCGCCCTTTCCTGTTCAGGCACCTACAACAGCATGTTTGTTTACCATGCAACGACCCTTGAAAGTTCTGACCTTAGCAAATTCGCGCTCTGTAGCAACTGCGGCGTTCTTCTCCCATTTCACATACTTACAACTGACTCGTAAGTATGCGCAATCGCTTTCTCTCCTCCAAAATCTCAAAATTACGATTTTTCAAGACCTTAGCTCGAAAAAAAAAGCAGTTTATTGTACGTTATGGCTATTGCATAAAAACAAAATTAGATGAGGTTTGATTTGGTTATAACGATTTCTCACTAACAATTTTTGATTCTGAGTGATCCTTTAAGCAAATTTTTTATTTTAGTTTCATCTCTTACGGGTTTTGAAATATTTATGAGTCTATAGAATTCAACTAGTGTTTCTTCACATGAAATAGCGCGAGGAAGCTGATTTAACGTCGCATTAATAGGCATATATTGGGTAATTAGCGACGGTTTGGGATTAACGCCCCAGTGGCAGTCCGAAGACAAGCCATCACAATTTTTATCTTCTGCGGAAGGGATGACTCCCCCGCTTCAGTATCCCCAGACGTATTATTTGCACGGAGCATGGAGGATATTGCAGCCACGACAGAGTTTACGTGCACCAGAGGAGACTGACTTTCATGATGGTCTTATATTGGCTCGATTATTGAATCTGCAATCTTTCTGTCAAGCTGGTAGATGTGAGGTGCCGGGTACGATCCCAGGTCTCGCTTGTCGGCCTAGCCGTTCAGAATTTTCCATGGTTTTCTGTTTTCTCCGAAACTTGCGTAAATACGGGCTAGGAACGCTTAGAAAGACCTCCACAGAAGGCACTCCCCCTCAGGCCTAGGACCCTAGAGCAGTCAATTGGCCTTTTTCCCAAACACCGACACCAACACCTAAGATATAAATTTCTGTACAAAAAAGATTTAATTTTGGACAACGGGACTTTTTTTTTAGTTTGTTCATCCACATAAAGACATGCGGTAATTGTGTCGCATTCCTTAGCAATTGCTACTATATTTCTTAAAACATTTTTCCCACGATATGGGAAAAAAGAAAAACGTTTTTTAATTGGTTTAAATATATAAAATAACAATAATAAATAAACTACTGCTTTTTTTCCCCCACTTAAGAGTGAACAATACCTAATTTCATAATATGAAAACACCACAGAACTGGTGTTTGAAAGCAATAATTAGAAAACTTTGAATAAACACTATAAAATGCAATAAACTTGCAATAATTGTTTCGGGTCGAAAAAACACATGATCCTTCGTCAGGCGAAAAAAGTTGGCACAAGTGCTGCAGTCAAAGTGGCAACGCACAAAACCGTTTTAAGTGAACAGCAAAAATACATACAGATGAATGTAAACATAAATACTGGTGTGAGGAGAATAGTGCTGACTCTAAAATAAAAGGGCAGCCGGGGGGAAATAAAAAGAAAAGGGGCATAATTTGCAGTGTTCTATGTTATGATTTTTGTACGTAACGAAATTAAGTTACTAATTTTCCTTCTATATATATATAGGCTGTATGCATTTGTTATTCCAGGAATGCTGCAGAATTATTGCTAAGAAAGTTCAAAAGTCAGGGGGAAAAAATCTAAAGGCCTCTAAACATTTAAAATGTTAGAAAAGGCTACTTGGTACCAAAATGTTTTTAAAAGGGCCGCCAGTTGCAAAAATATGTTGAAAAAGGGCTACAGGGTGCTAAAAAATGTTTAAAAGAGCACCCTGTCAAATTAGCCTAGAGTCAGCATTACAGAATTATGAAATAAAAGAAATAAATAAATAAATTAAATTAAAAAAATGTAACAAAATCTAAAAATTTAAAAAATATCAAAATTAACCGAAAATCGAACTTATGTGAGAAATTTCATAGCATCAGACAAGAACGGAGTGGAACAAATATCATTAACAAGATTTTTCGAATTTTTAAATATGTAAAAAACTTCATGGATATTCAAATGGGAAGAGAAGACAGGAGATGAAATTATGTTAGTTTTAGAAAAATCAAAACGATGGCCATGAACCCAGCAGTGGGAAGCAATGGAAGATTTAGAGATCTCTTCATTACGAACATTTTGACATTGCTCATTTATTCTATATTGCAAACGCCTTTTAGTTTGATCAATATGAACTAAATTGTACGACGAACATAGGACTAAATAAATGCCAGAACGGTTTTCAGTAGGAATGGGATCTTTAAGAGAAGATAATTGAATTTTGTTGACGGGTTTCTAAATGACTTTAAAACCAAACGGTGAGAGAATTTTAGAAATTTTAAAAGAAAGTAATAAATAAAAAGGTAAAACAACTGGAATGAGACTGTGATCGTTCAATTTGGTATCAGAACGTTTAGGATTCTTGAATTTATATAAAGCTTTATTATTAATAGAGGGATTATAGCCTCGAGAAAGAGCAAGAGATTTCAAGAAGTAATTAATTTCTTTCGAAAGACTAGACGGATCAGAACAAATGTGTAAGGCTTATGCTTTTCTTACTCATTTTCCAAAAATTGATAAATTTTTGATATTTCATTTTGCGGTAAAAAAAAAAAAAAAGAAAGAAAGAGAAAAATGCACATATTGATTCAGATTTTTGAACTTAGAATTACATTAAAAATAAAAACAAATAAATAAATAAACGATTGTAAATTTTCTTAATGTGAAAACAGAATTTAAATATACATTATGTAATGAGTAATCATGAAATCAAACTTTCCCACAGAGTAACTGTC
The DNA here is from genome assembly GCA_963930645.1 of Salticus scenicus. Taxonomy (NCBI): domain Eukaryota; kingdom Metazoa; phylum Arthropoda; class Arachnida; order Araneae; family Salticidae; genus Salticus; species Salticus scenicus. The sequence continues at coordinate 507,264 of CAWVNO010000361.1, forward strand.
GCCGAGATTAGGTATTGTCCACTCTAAAAATATAAAGTTGCTTTCCTTAGCAACAGTTACTATTTTCATTTCTTAAAATTTGTTTTGAAAGTTTTATGTTTTACCTGAATTATAATGTAATATCTTTTAAATTTGTTGAAAAAGGTGGGGGGGGGGGGGGAAATCTTTTTCAATTGTTCTACTTTGTCTCAAACCAATACTCTGGTTGTCCTAAGAAAGATACTTTTGCTTAGTCTCATACGAGAATATATATATGTATATATTTCTGCAAAGCACATTAACCATATCTTTTGAACGATACTACTTGTAAGCACTTCCTTTTATTGAAAGTAGGCTAAAAATGTTAGAGAAATTTCATGTCTGCGTATTAATATATAGATTCGCTGAAAAATTTTAGAATGCTCCAAAGATGTATTTAAAAAAAAAAAAAAAAAGCTGCTAAATGGAGGGGGAAAAAAAGCTTTTTTTTTTTTTGGCATATTTTAGGAATATGCTCCGAAGGAGAGGGGGGGGGGGCACGCATTAACCGACGAGAGGGCCTGTGCCCTCGATCCCAAAGATGGCAACACTCTTGAAAGTATGTGGGTGGCATTTTCAGATGAGGATTACGAAAGGGCGCCAAACATCGGGTCTCCCTCCCCAATCAATTTTTCACGCTACGCCCCTGATCACCATAATAGTTGTTGAAAAAGACTTCGTATGTAAATGTACTATAACTATGATCATTTAGGTGACAAGAAGGGGAACACATCAACTGCGCTCACATTAATCCCCCTATTGTTGAAAAAGCATCAACTGTGCCCACATCGAAAATTACTGATAACGTTCATTGTCATCCTCTCAGCCCCAAGTCCCAAAGCGTATACTAATCTGTAGGTTAGATATGCTTTGTCTCAGTCCCAGCTGTATATCGAGAAGTAACTAAGAATAATTTCTAGAAAGGAAAGACTTTTTTATGTATTTGTTTTGTTTACTTTGAAGGATAAGGTGAGGTACAGTTCGTTCAAAGATGGAATTTACATTCACGGAGAAAAAAAAAAAAAAATGATATAAAAGGCACTTTTTTTTATATTGTATTCAGTATTAATTTTCAGTTTATTTTTATAAAGACACTATATTTTTAAAATTTTTACGTGCATCTTTATTAGAGATGTACCGTATGTGTTTCACTAAACATGCAAATCGCCCTGTTTAGTGGAACATGCAAGATATCCTGTTAAGCATTCTATATTAATTATTATTCTTGATAGGGTTTGAGGGGAATAGGGATACATGTTTTTTCATCCATTTTTAGAGAAATTTTAAGAATATGTGCACCTCACTAAGGCTAAAAGGCGTGCTGGTTAGTATTTCATGAGCATTTAATATTAGTTTGAAAGCAATTTTTGTCGTTTCTAAACACATTAAAAAGAGGGCTCCTTTTATGCCTGATCGGGCGCATATAGTGTTATTTCTACATTATTGATAGGGTCGCAGTTTTTATTTATTGATTTCATTTCATTTATATAAATAATTTTAGTGGAGAAATAAGTACATGTACCATCCGGTAGATGTAAAAGGCGCCCTGTTTTGTATTTTTTATTTATTCATTTATTTTTTCAAAAGTAGTTTTTTCGTTTATTTTTATAAGGAGGCTACATATAAAATTGTTGAAAACAGGGCACCTTTTATGCCTAGCGAGGCGCATGTAATGTTATTACTAACGTTACGATATATTTTATATTAACAGGGGTCGTACTTGTCCTGAAATTCCTGAAAAATAAAAAAATGTCCTGAAATGTCCTAAAATATCGTAATCCTTCCTGAAATTACGCGAAATTTGTCATAAATCATTCAATATTTTCACTTAAGATTACCAAAATAAGCAATCTGAAATAAAAATTTACACAAGTACGCAATAAAATGTTTGTTTTGTGTGTTGTTTACCTTTACTACAATTACGATCTTAAGGGCAATGCGTAGGCAGTGCAATGTGCTGTGGGTGTATCTTTCTTCCTATTCGTTGGGGCGATTTATGAAACACTTCCAGCTTTGAAGATTTTAGGTGTGGTTTACTGACGTCACTGATGAAGGAGGAGCTTATGTTGAATGAATCACCTTTAGAATCACGATTCACGAAACGACGAAACGCGAAGCAGAAATAATCAGTGAAATAGAAAAACGTTTTATTTAAAGTAAAATTTCTAAAAAAAAAGACTTAAAAAATACCCAGATCATCATTGTGTAATTATGCAGAAGTGCATCAATTTGTAACTATTATTTCATCTTGTACAAAACAGACTGGAATAGATGTAATAAAATAGTGTGTATATTGATGATATTTATATTTAGAAAAATATATGGTTAAAGGCCTTTTTTGCTAAAGATAAATATATCCACTACAGATTTTATTTTCTTTTAAAAGGAATGTAAAATAATAATAAATATATATATATATTGTGTGTGTAAATAAATAAAGGAATATGTAAGTAGCAATTTTAAATGTTTCTTAAAGACACATTTTAAAAGTATTTTTACAACACTTTTGGTTATTAATAATAATTGCTACTAACCCCCATTTTAAAGTCTTTACTTGTTTCTTTCTGTTAAATCTTGGACTTAGTTAAAAATGAAAATACTTTAAATAGGCATACATCACAAGTTTCTTCTCTAAATTCCATCTGAAAGTTTGACATTTAACTCCAAATTCATTTTTGCATTTCAATGTACAAGGCAGGTTATACATTGATTAATATTGGAAAGTAATACTTTATTACTTAAAATACAAATAAGTAAAACTCTGAATTAGCATAGTTGGAAAACAGATTAAAAATTTTGGAGCATTTAAAATGTATTAGAATCTGCGTTAATAACGAATTACTTGTGTATGTGTGTGCAAGTCATTTTGACATAAAGTTTTTGTAAACAAAGGTGACAAAGATCCACCGAATTTTGCACAAATGGGTATCTTTACAAAATCTGAATAAGTGCAGTTACTTCACAATTTTCATAGCCCCCACAATAAAACATAAATAATAATAATAATAATAACATTTAATTAATAGGAGCAACTTTAAAATGATTGTAACAAATTTAAAAGTAATAAATATGTATGCATGCTTTACACTGATATGTTAAACTCCATTTTATTTTATTTTTTAAGTTATGAAAAATTTGTGACAAAAAACATACAGAAAAAGTAAAACAGCCATTCAGGTTTAAAGAAAATATATGTATTCCTACTTTATATATATTTAAAAACACTGTAAATATATTGCTCTTATAATATTGTTTTACATGTTTTATCGATTTATCATACTTAAAACATGTTTGTATTTCATTTATCACCATATTTACTCTTTGATTTTAACAATAAACAGTAATCTAAGATGGAAATTCCATTTCTGTTGTATCGTTATTTTATACAAATACAGGAAGTGAAATTTGTTATTTAAGCATTTAAAGTCCAAAAATTTTCAATGGTAGATTTTTATAAACATTATTAATAGTGTTACAACTGACGCCCCTTAGACAAAGGTGGATTATAAAATTTGATCTATTTAATTATACATTATTTTCATAATAACTTATTCATTATATTCAAAGGTTATATCTTAGTCACAATTGTGTAAATTTATTCTTTAAAACTATTTTGCGCTCCTTTTCTGACTTTTTGCTTGAATGATGTTTAATGTAAAAAAGTTTTATTTATTGAATTGATTCTTGGTTTTAGATGATATTAGAGATCAAAAGTTTTATTAGAATTAAATTATTTTTAATAAATTTATATTTAAAAAATTTTGCGATTTATCAGCATTTGATTAATCAACTTTTACTTTTCATTGGATTTTTGATGTGCAGGGGGGGGGGGGGGATACTCTGTTTTGTATACATAAACTGCTGAAATTTGAAAACAGAATTTATTTCAATTAAATAATTAATTGTGTTAGTTTTGTTAGTCTAAACGTTATTTATTATTTGTACTGTAGTATTATTTTTTATTATCATTTGAACCTTTATTTTACAGCAAACCAATTGTTAAAAAGTCTTCAAGCAAAGTTGAATTCTCAACACTTTCTAGTGTATTTGTTTTTCATTAAATTTTTGATTTAAAATCATGCGTAACATGGCAACCTGGCATTGGATTTTCTAATCCTGACACTTAAATAATAAAATATTTAATGATTTTTTCTGAATTTAAATACAAACTTTAACACTTTATTTTGAAGATTTAAAAATTTTCTACTGATTTCAATGAAATATTTATTTCTGTAAGTTATTAATTTAATATACTGATTATAAATTTTAGTAATAACTATCTTAATATGTAACTTTTGTTTCGTTTAATAATGCATCATATGTTTTTTTTACCAGAGACAGTAAGCAACCTTCTGCTATTAATAATTATATGTATAATTTAGAGTTTTGGCTAAAGTGTAACTTGCCTATGCTAGGTTAAACTATTATTTTGTAAGTTTACTATTGCTTCTGTGCAGGGTTGTTATTTTGTCCACTTTTTTGTCAAAAGCCAAGACACTGAAAAAAACCCACATGAAACTGGACAAAATAAAATCCATTCAACTGTACATGTTCGATGCATAAAGTTATTCTGTCAAAACAATAAATTGTGCTTTTAAATTTGAATTAGCAATTTTAGAAGTAGAAATATTTTATTAAAATTCAATAACTTGATTAATGAAAAGTGTAATTTCATTTTAATCATCTATATAAATAAAGAGAAGTGTCTGTCTGCGCTCTGGTACTCACACTATTGATCGCAGAGCTTCCAAATTCGGAATATAGGTACCTGGGATCCTGCAGGTGTGTACCTCATCGAGATTTTTTTTTTTTGAATTTCGAATTTAAACTTTTCAAATTCATGTTTTTTTTTTATTTTAAACATTGGGATTTATATATTAAAAAGAATTTGGTACCTTACATCACTTCGTTTCATGGCAGAAAAGCTTTTTTCGAAGGGGATCCCCCTCTTCAGCAGTGCCGTCTGTACTCCGTGGATGGCAGTCACTGTCACGTTGATCTTCTCTTTTATTGACGAGTAGGTGCCATCCACGGAGTACAGACGGCACTGCTGAAGAGGGGGATCCCCTTCGAAAAAAGCTTTTCTGCCATGAAACGAAGTGATGTAAGGTACCAAATTCTTTTTAATATATTTATTTGACTTCGTTTAAAGTATAAGTTATCATTGGGATTTATGTTTCATTTTTCATGAATTTCTTCTTCGATTGTAATCGTCTGTGTATCTTAGCAACAGCTATTATACAATACATTTTTTATTTAATACATTCATTTAAAGACGAAGTTCTTTTTTTTTTTTTTTATTTATTATATTTATTGAAAATCAAATGGGAATGCAATATAAATAAATTGTTATGTTTATGCATAATTTTTATAGTATAACAACTTTTTATTTTTTATTTAAAATTAATTCCTTTAACATAAAAATCATTTTTTTTTTTTTTTTTTTTTAATTTATAATATTTATTGGGGGAAAAAATGGTAGTATGTAGTGGAAAAGGATTAAACTGATTAAAATTTATTTGTTTTTCATGTATTTAATTCCTTTTAATAAAAATCTACTTTTTGTTTTATTTTGTTATACTGATTGGGATCAAATCGTAATACAGTGTAAATAACGGGAGCTATAAAACACATGGTTCAAAAACAAAAACATATAATAGAGAGCTGAGATAGTCATCTTTAAAATCGTAGTTCTTAAATAACAGAAGATCCAGATGTCGTCGTTAAATACTCAGATTGAAGTGCCCGGGAAAGACCTTTTTGCAGACAGAGGGAACATGGACCTCCGATGCAGCACGGGCAGAAAAAAAGAGCTGTCGTAGGCAGCGGGTACTCGAAGCAAGGTCTAGAGCAATTTCAATGTTTATTTATTTCTCTATATGTTAAAAAAAAAAAAGTAACTGTTGCTGCCATCAATTCTTTTCAGGGTTGGCCAATTTTTGCCGAAGTGGAAAAAACCATGGTAAAAACCGCGGAAAAAAATACCCCGGCAAAAATAGTTTTTGCCACAATTTTTGCCAGTGGCAAAAATTACCAGTATTTCAAAGAGGGTTTTAAGGATTTTAATTACACGATTTTAATGTTTAAATCATAATTTTAACAAATTAAAACCAGAGATTTAATTACACTCTTGATCAACCGATTCTTATGTAAATCATTAAAATAATGCATTCTAAAATTTCTTTAAAATGAAATTTTTAACATCAACAATTAACATAATTTTTTTCATTTTTAAAAATATTTAAATTACCTATTAAAAAATATTCTTCAATAATTAATTACTAGAATATTTGTGTTTTTCAGTGTATTACATATTTTTGTTTACAGTGGGGAAAAGTCAATTATTGACTCAGCTGTTCTAAAATTTGCCAGTCAGTCACTGATCATACATTTTTTGGAATTGAAATGTAAATTGCAAGTAAACTCTCTCTCTCTATCTGAATATGTCTTACTTAAGATTTTTTTACTTCAATAAAATAAAAATATAATTTTGTAGTTTTATTTTTATGGTTATGTTCAGGGACTGACAAAGTTTCAATTTCTTAGGAGCTAGAAATAGCGAATTATTTCTATGACAATACTCACAGCAAAACTTAATAATATTTCATAATTGTATAATTAATGCAGGTCATTCACATATTATTTTACATTGAATAAATGAACTATTCAGTTAAAAATGTGAACTAAGGAAATTTTTAAGAAAATAACTATTTTTTATTTTAATTAAATTGGAGTGTAAAGGTTGATATTTTTATTTACCAACTATGTGAAAAATACCAGAGCCGGGAATCGAACTCGGGTACCTCTGCTTAACGCACGGATGCTCTACCACTGAGCTACCCTGGCTAGCTCAGTGGTAGAGCATCCGTGCGTTAAGCGGATGTACCCGGGTTTGATTTCCGGCTCTGGTATTTTTCACATCGTTGGTAAATAAAAATATCAACCTTTACACTTCAATTTAATTAAAATGAATATTCACGGTTGATGAATTCATGAATAAAAATTTCTAACTATTTTTTATTTATAAAGATAAAAACAAACTATTGGGGGAAAAAAATCCACAGAAATAAATATTATTTTTACCTTTAATATAATCATCAAATATATTGAGAGTGTTTAAGTTTTGGCTTTAAAATACTATTTGTCTATTAATTTTTCAGGACAGAATTCCTTTAAAGAGAATCCATTTGATAATATACTATTTAAACTTTCTTGTTGTAAATTCGAACATAGTTTGCTTTAGATAGTGTTTATGATGCTTGAATCTTGTTTAACACAAAGATGTCGACATGAAAAGTACCAGTATAGTAGTAAAAAGATTTATCAAATACGGGAATTTATCTTTCATGGAAAAACATCTTTCAAAAACAGAAATAATTGTTAAATTTTTCAGAAAACATTAAACTTATACTATTCATTCAATACATCAGCAATGTCATCTTTTATACCAAGACAAGAAGGTGGGAGGAAAAACAAAAATATACATAAAAAATATTGTAAATGCATGATTTTTTTTTTTTTTTTTTGTCAGTCTGCCGTAACTGGTCGCCAATGGATATTTATAGTCACCCTGGCACCCGGAATTTGTCGGACACTGGTTATATATTATATTAATTAATTAATTACAATTACTTTTTAAATTAATCTTCAAACATTTTTTTAATTGAGGTGCCGAAGTGTAAAGGGTCAAAATTGAAAGGGATTGTGTTGTTCTAATTTTATTTTTCCACTTTTCCTAATTTTTTCCATTTTTGCCAATTTTTTCCATTTTTGCCTGGTTTTTTCCACTTTTTGCCACTGTCCTGGCAAAAATGCATTTTTGCCGGCAAAAACCCAACCCTGATTCTTTTGTCTGCGACAGTAACTTCTTGCGGAGGGCAGGGTTCTCCGTGTCATGAGATATATCAGTATATTACGACTGCTTCAAGGAAGGCATTTCAGCTGCTTAGAAATTTCTATCATTTTAATTAACGAAGTTATTAGTTAAAAACGTTGGGTTTATAAAGGTACTCTATTTGCCACCGGAGAAAAAGTTTCTCTTATGATGTTTTTTTCTGTGTCTCTGACGTCACTTTCCTCAGGAAAATTAAAATGTGATCAATGATGTAAATAAGAAAAATTGAGTAATTGGCATCTTTGAGATGCTCGAGAGAAGAAAAAAATTATTTAGAATAGCAAAACGTTTATAAATAACCGATATTTTTAAAATATTAAGTAAACATTTAATAAAGATGAAACGAAAATTAGTTTTTATTTTTATTTTATATTATTAGTTAAGTTTATACAATTAGTTTAGTTTTTATTATTAGTTTTTATTTTAACGTTAGGCGAAAAAGATTTAGTAATGAATACCATGATTATGTTAAACAACTATTGGTATAGAGTTAGAGGTTAAGCGCAGAAATTTTTAAAATGAAATTTACGAGATAAAATCTTATATTAGTTTATTTAAAGATTTAGTTTTTTAACTCAAAACATATTTAAAAAGATAGATCTTTACTATGACCAATTTAGAGATTTTTAAAATTTGGAAATGAAGAAGCTCGTATGTTTTTCACCAAGGAATTCATTTACGCAACCACAATAGCATTTTAACTCTAGCCATGCTTTAAATATAGAGATAAATTATAAAATGGTGCAATAATAATGATAATAATAATGAAATCTGCAACCTATTTTTGTTTTTTAAGCATTGATATAAAACTTTGCAGAAAACAGAATTTAATACAACAGGACTTTTTTTTTTTTTTGTCTATTTTTCCATGTAAAGGAATGTAGCAACTGCATTGCTAAAATATTTTTGTTACAGCTAATACAGGACCTCACTGGCTGATTTTAAATTTTTCATTTATTTCGACGATGACTTAAATTATCTATTGCAATAATGCATGTCAAGATTTTCACGAGAAACGTCTAAGCTACTTTGGTGCCAAATTTAAAATTTCACCAAGAGGTTAAACAGTATCATTGCTTTAGCACGATTTTTTTTTTTTTTTCAATTTTATTTTAAATATTTTTTAACTTAATTCAAGAGGGGAAAAAAAGAACATCATTTTTTATTTGGTTTAAATGTACAAAATATCTCCAGGTAAAATATTATCCGTTTTTCGTTTCTGTTCATTATTAGAAAGAAAATGGCTGAAGTAGTTTTTCCTGTACCATTGATGTCTCTATAAATTAAATTATGCAGTGATCATTATATTTCATTCTCCATGCTCATTTTTTATTTTCTAAATTTAACATTACATAATATATAAGTAAAAAAATCAAGATGTAATCAGAAGATGTAGCCAACAAATATTCAGAAAAATCATCATACAAGTTCAGGAGATATCGCCAACAACTATTAAGATGTCATGACCAATATATATCCAGTAGATATCTCCAACAAGTATTCAGGAGCTATCATCAATACTTATTCAGAAAATATTGTCAACAAATATTCAAAAGCCATCCAATTTATGAATGGTGATGGTCTATCTCGAATGCTTCAAACCAGCAATTCGTTTTTACAATACAATCAAGAATGAATTTTTCACTTATCAGTAGGTTTCGAAAAATGTGATTATTTTTTTTTCCGATTTCACTTACTATTTAATATAGTTTAAGAAATTAAATAATAAAATCAGATATTGACAGGCATCTTGACAAATTCGTAGTGTAATTCAGTAAGTGGCGACAATGCAAAATCGTTATCTGAAAGAAATTGTCCTGTCATACTACTACTACTAATGAAATGTTTAAAATAATTGCAATAATCACATAAATCACACAATCAACCTGACTAACTCATATTCTAGAAAAAATGCACTTTAAAAAGTTACATCTTTACTGTTGGAAGCACCATTTTAAACCTGTCCTATCATCGAGGATTAATACGTCTCGCCTAGTATGTGTCTCAGCGGTGGTGTGGGGGTGGGCGAGCGGGAACCACCGCACTCTAGAATGTAGAAAAAGAGGGGGGGGGGAAAGCTAAAAACCCTTAGAAATAGCATGGGAAGAAAACCAAAATAACTCACAATGTCAAGTGTGTTAAAAAAAAAGGGGGGGGGGGCTCACACCAGAAGTAATAAAAGGACAAAATTGACTAGAAAAAGACATAGAACAGCGTGAACGGGCGGGCTGGGGCATTGGTCCTATCGTCGAGGATTAATACGTCTCGCCTGGTATGTGTCTCGGCGATGGTGGGGGTGGGCGGGCGGGAACCACCGCACTCTAGAATGTAGAAAAAGAGAGGGGGAAAAAGCTAAAAACCCATAGAAATAGCATGGGAAGAAACTTTAAGAGAAATAATAAAAATGTCAAATGACTCCACTTGAATTTCTGAACATTAAGTAATTCACTGTTGTTTAAATAAAATATAGTAAGAGAAATTATTAAATAAACAAATGAGAAAATTATAATAAGTGATTGGTTATTTTCTCCCAATAGTATATTCATATTGGTTAGCAGAATGGAATGTATCCAAATTCTTTTGTCTGTGTCTGTAAAAGAACTGATAGTGCTAGATTCACCAAAATGCATACAGTTTTTGTGACATTGACCTATAACATGTGTATAAATTTAAAACTCAATCAAATGAGGCAATTAGACGCTATTACACTTTAAATAATTTTACACTACAAACCATAATGTTGCAAAATTTTTCGTTGTGTCCCTGTAAAAAAAAACTATAAATACTAGATTCACCAAAATGTCTATACAATTCATTCGATGGTGACCTATAACATGTATATAAAGTTTCAGCTGAATCGAATAAGTAATTCAGATGCTATCACACTTTATTATTTGAGTCCATAGGCTACAATGATAAAGAATTTATCTGTGTCCTGGTTAAAAAAAAAAAAAAAAGTGCTAGATTCTGCAGAATGTATACAGTTTGCGCTATAATAACCCATGATACGATGCAATATGCACCGACTTTTAGCTTGTTTGAACAAAGCATTTAGACAATATTGTATTCACTCATATCACAGATCCAGAGAATATAAAGTGCATTTCACTAGCCCACACACTTTTCAAATTACAAAATTATATTATGTCATTCAAAAGTACTCTGTTAGTATTGCAAAAAGTTTCATTAGTACCAACACCAGTACCAAGTATTGAAGAGTACAAAGATTCGGGCTGATGAAATGGCAGCTCGCACACTTTTGAAATATCAAATTTCAACGATACCATTCAAAAGTACCCGGTTAGTACCGCAAAAATTTTTGTTAGTACCAACACCAGTACCAAGTACAGTCAGTAACAAAAGTGTCCGAACACTAGCAAAAATTCCTATATAAAAAAAGCAGAGTTAATACTGTTTTTTCAGTAAATCCTTGTCGAATCACGTTCTTAGACTGACTAAGAACATGATTCGACAAGGATTTATTGAATTAACTCTACTTTTTTATATAGGAATTTTTGCTAGTGTTCGGACACTTTTGTTACCGACTGTACTGAAGAGTACAAAATTTCAGAAGCATTTCACCAGCCCGCACACTTTTCAAATTACAAAATTCAATTATGTCAATCGAAAGTACTCTGTTAGTACTGCAAAAACTTTCATTAGTACCAATACCAGTACCAAGGATTGAAGAGTACAAAAAATTGGGCTAGTGAAATGGTAACCTGCACACTTTTGAAATATTAAATTTCAACGATATCAAGTACTTTGTTAAGTACCGAAAATTGTTGCGGTACTAACAAAATACCTTCGAATGGCTTCGTTGGTTGAAATTTGATGTTTCAAAAGTATGCAGGTTACCATTTACCAGCCCGATTTTTTCTACTTTTCAGCGCTTGGTACTAGTGTCGGTACTAACGGAGTACTTTCGGATGACATAATTGAATTTTATAATTTCAAAAGTGTGCGGGCTGGTGAAATGTTCCTGAAATTTTGTATTCATCAGTACTTGGTGCTGGTATAGGTACTAATGAAAGTTTTTGCAGTATTGACAAAGCATTTTCGAATGGCATCGTTGAAATTTGATATTTCAAAAGTGTGCGGGCTTCCATTTCATCAGCCCGAATTTTTGTTCTCGTCTGTACTTGGTACTGGTGTCGTTACTAACAAAACTTTTTGTGGTACTAACGGAGTATTATCGAATGACATAATTGAATTTTGTAATTTCAAAAGTGTGCGGGCTGGCGAAATGGACCTGCGAATATAGACGAATGTGCGAATGTCGTTCGCAGAACATTTTCAAAGTTTGCAGACAGTTTTGACATTTTCTTTCTTTCTTTTTTTTAACTATTTCCTAAATTAAAAAAAAGAAAAGAAAAGAAATAAAAAAGTTATCTAGCGAAATCTCAATTCTGGAATCACATATTTGCACTCTAAACCACGACAGCTTGTCAGAAACTGATAAAACCTATGCCTTCCAAAGATTTTATAAGATTTATAAGTTCCTGCATAATTTTAAAAAATTCTGTCCAATAAAGCAGCACTTTTCAAAGACATTGAAACAGTTTTACATGCTGTAACTGTAACTATTATGTCTGTGTAATCTGTGTGCAAGTCATTAAAATTAAAATATGAGTATCACAGTAATAATGGGCGACCCGACCTATTAGTTAAGAAACAGCTCACCATGAAATGAATTATTTCTGTGAATGGACCTTTATTCAAAAAGTGTGACTCTGTAGTAAATGCTGCTTTGAATCAATTCTTTATCAAGCAGAGTGAGTAGCATTTTTTAAGAAAGAGCCATAATATTAAGGAATGGTTTTTTTCAAAAACAGTAAACAAAATGATGAGTAAAAGTTCATCTCTTCCATTCATGGACTAATAACTTTTTTTTTTTCATTATATATTTAACAGATGTCGAGATGCAGGACTTTTTTCTTCCACTCCACTAGCATATAACTTTATATTTTTGCTGTTGGCAGTGATATAAAACTCAGAAGGTGCACAGTATTCTTTTTTTTTTTCAGATAAATTTATAAGAAATTTTTTTAGTTCGCAGACAGTTTCGCATTTTATCTAGGTCTGCATATACATAATCATAAAAATAGCAAAAATGAACCCATGGGACCTTAAAACACACAGATACATTAACATCACAAAGTCAAGTGTTTGTCATGATTACAATACTTCCCTTGCTATGTATTTTCAGAAATTAAAAAATTCCATGAAAGATGTGTGAACCATTCAATTTCATCATGCTTAATAAAATATTTTTAAATGGAATTTATGACTATGAGATAGGAAATGACAATGTTGTTGAAAGCAGTGGGGGAAAGAGAGGGGAATTAAAATTATAACTACATATAAACTATCACTTTTGCATCCAATCGATCTTTAGAAAAATACAGATACATTTATTTATTAAATATTGTTAACTTTGCATGTCTATTTTGAAATATTTAAACTGATTATATACACATACACAGGGCTCCAGGAATTTGTAAAAAAAAATGGTCGCCAACAAAAATTTCTGGTAGCCCATAAAAAATATCCTCCACCGTTTTCTTTCTTTTTTTTTTTTTCAATTTTAAAATTTACTTAAATATAGAAATTAAAATTCTATGTATAAAAAAAACATTATTTATTAGGCTAGACTGATACATCAGGAAACACCTGTTAATTTTCCAATCTTTTTCCTTCCACAGCATAAATGTAAAAGTTCATTTTAAAGACACTTTATTGGCTTCTAGAACCTATAAAGAGGTAGAATTGTTTAATATCTTTTATTTATGAAATTTTTAATGATCCCCCCCCCCCTCTTGTTAGCAATCAATGATTAAACGCCTCATTAAATCCTTGCAATTTCCAATCTTCTTCCATATACAACATAAATGTCAATGTTCTTTTTTAACTTAATTAAATTCCAGAACCTATAAATATGTAGAATTGTTCAATATATCTCACTCATACATTTTTTAACGCATCCGCCGTTCCTCTCTGCCAACAAACGGCAATCAAATGCTTTGCAGAAATGTTAGGATTTTTAATCTTTCTCCATCCTCAACATATATGTCGATTTCTTTTTCAACTTATTTTAATAGATTCTATAATCTATAAAGAAATAGAATAGTTAAATATCTTTCACTCATATACTTTTTTAGGACCACCCCCCTTTCCCTCTACTCTAACACTCGTTCATCAAATGCACTGCAGAAGTCATGCAATTTCTAATCTTTCTCCATCTCCAACATAAATGTCAGTGTTCTCTTTAAACACACTTTATTAAATTCTCACAGCTATAAAGAAGTAGAATTGTTTATTACCTTATACTGATATAATTTTTTGAGATGCCCTAATCCTAAGCTAACGATCGGCAATCAAACACCTTATGGAATCCTTACAATTTCTATTTTTTTTTATATGCAACATAAATGTCAATATTCTTTTTAAACATGCTTAATGAAATTGTGAAATCTATAAAGAGTAGAATTGTTAACTATCATCAATTTTAAAGATGATATGCAAAGATTCAGATTCAGCACAAGTTCACAAAGCATGAACAAACAAGCAGTGGATACCAATCCCCTAAAAGAGTGTATTAATTGAACACCAAGTTCAGAAACATTCACAGAGAAAAATTGTGTAAATCCCCTAATGGTGTATTGATTCAACAAAATGTCTGATAAGGAAACATTCAAAAAGTGTCGTCTTCAAAAAATATATGTGATTCTACTCTCCATAAAACACCAGAAAGTGAAAAAATTATTGGCTGAAATGAATTACAGCGACCACAAAAAATTGTCAAAATTAAGCATATTTGGCGATTCACACTGTTAGGCAATTGATTTTGAGTACTTGGCGGAGAAGGAAACCATGGTTTTGTTCGTACATGGCAACCTTGGTGCTAGCAAACTTATCGCCTGACAGCGCTGAATTGCCAAAAGTGCTTAATTTTGATAATTTTTTTTGGTCACCGTAATTCATTTCAGCCGATAATTTTTTCACTTTCTGGTGTTTTATGGAGTAGAATCACATATATATTTTTTCAATATCTTTTGAAGACGACACCTTTTGAATGTTTCCTTGTCAGTCAAAATGTGATGAGAGGAGTGAGAATCTGAACGGTGAGAGTTAGCCTACATTGGGAGTAGTGCTGCACCGAGTAGTACTTTGGCCGAGTACCCAGTACTTGGCCTTACTACTCGGTCGAGTACCGAATACCGAGTAGTTGTAAGAATGAATAATTGATGCACATATGAAGAATTTTGCACATCTTGATATTAAAAAAGGCCTTTTGAACACAAAATTAAGCTAAATGGCAAACAGCATGTTTTCATGAAACGTTTCAGAACTTTTGTAGTGTATATACACAATTAGGTCCATTGTTACATTTGATACTTCCAGCTTAGTGGATTATTAAAACCATAATAACTGATAACTTCATTCTTTATTATATAGTCTTTCTCAGATGTGAATAATTCTCAGATAATTCTTAGAGAATATAAAAGTTCCTATACACTCAGGCTTAATTTAAGATGCATGCATGAAAATTTACATATGACATGAGAACATTAAAATAAATATTTTATCATTTCAAACATGATAGATTTCATTAATCATCAAATTCTAGAAGAGTAAAAAAGATAGGTGGTTTTGGGCCATAATTTGCAAAACAACAAATTTGATTATTCAAATATATTTTTAATAACATTTTAGTGTTTACCTTTTTCATAATTATTTAAATTAAAAATCAATCTTTTCTTACAGTTTTAAAAGTGTCTTATTTTTATTTGCACAAAGATGTAACTAAAGTTTTATCGAGTATTATATAAGGGTTCTTTTTTCTAAAATATTTTATTTTCGTCTGTTTTATAGATACAATTTTATGTACTAAGTTTTAATTAAAAAAAAAAAAAAATGCATATTACACACATATAAGATGGTTATACTTAAATTCTTGTAACTAAATGGATAAGATCATATCATGAATTGTCTCTATACCGAGTTTGGTGGCAATCTAACTTGCCCGTTTTAACTGCAGAAAGCTGTTTGCAGCAAAAGTTTGATGACTCTCTATATATATTTTCATAATTTTTTGAGAGTATTAATTATGAGAGTATATTTGTTTAGTTATTAATAAACAACTGTTATGAATACATTTCTTTCAATAATACATAAAAATAATGAAATTCTTACAACTACTCGGTATTGGCCGAATACTTAGTCCAAATTTGACTGAGTACCGAGTACTCAGCAAATTGGTTGAGTACCAAGTATATACTGAGTACTCGGTACAGTTCTAATTGGGGAGAGAAATCAGAGATCAATTTTTTTCACCACAATATTAAAATAATAATAAAAAAAATCTGGAGTGACTCCTCGACTTTCAAAACATTAAGTAATTAACGTTTTTATAGACAAAGTAAGAGAAGTTGTTAAATAAACAGGAAATTATAAGGGTGTCTGAGTATTTTTCTCCATGTAGTACACAATGTTACATATCCTCCGATATTCGAGGATCAAAAACGAAGTGTTAAAGTAGCCGGTGAAATGCGGATTTTCGTTGGAGAATACCGATTTTTGTATGATCGAGCGATTACCGCTGATCCGAGGTTTAATCCTAGTGTTAAGAAGTTGGTGAATACGGGCCTTAATGCTACTGAGATTTGAGCCTATAGACCATAATGATAAAGTATTTTTCACTGTCCCTACAAAAACCTATAAATATTATACTTACCAAAATACTACAATGACTAATACTACAGTGACTAATAATATTTATATAAATTTTCAGCTCCATCAGATAAGTCATTTAGATGTTATCGCACTTTAAAGTTTGAGCCTGCCTGCCACAATGATAAAGAAATTTGCATCTTTGTATTTGCAAATTTGGTCCCTGTAAAAAGAACCATAAGTGCTAGTTTCTCTACAGTTCATTGATAGTGAGCTATAACATATATTTAAATTTTCAGTTTTGTTTGAATAAGGCATTTAGTCGCTATCACACATTAAATAATTTGAGCCTATAGGCCATAATGATAAAGAATTTTTCTTTATGATACTGTAAAACTCTGTAAGTGCTAGATTCACCAAAATCTATATAGTTGTGTGATAGTGATATATAACAGGTACGTACATTTTCAGCTCAAACAGTTAAGGCATTTATATGTTATAGCACTTAAATAATTTAGGCCATAATGTAGAACTTTTAGGCCATATCTAATGATAAAGAATTTTTCTTTGTGTCCTTGTAAAAAACTGTAAGTACTAGATTTACCAAAACCAATAGGGTTTATGCTATGGTGACTTATAACATATATACCAACTTCCAGCTCATGCGAACAAAGCATTTAGATGTTATCGTATTCACTCACACACATACATAATCGTAAAAAGTGAAAATGAACTCATGGGACCTCAAAACATATCAGAATATCAAAGTCGGATTTTTGACATGATTACAATACTTTCCTTACACATGTATGTTTGGAAAGTAAAAATTTATTGAGTTTCCATAAAGTTGAAAACATAGTCTCCAATTAAAATATATTAGTCGTCTGTGGCTATCAGGCGACCAGATTTGACGAATCCTGTTAAAGGGTAATAAAAGAAAAAAAATGTTTTCAAAATTAAAATTAACTTGTTAATCTCAAAAAACTATTCTTTTACAAATAAATTTATTAAGCAGTAGCGCCATTAAGAATTTTTTTTAAATAATAAAAAGTTAAAGAAATTTGAATAGAGTTGAAATTTGAAAGAATCATGAACATGTGTTAGTTAAAAAGATATTGTAGTTTTAGTGTTGATATAAGCACCTTCTATTGAATAAATGTAATTTAGTATGTTTAAGAATGTAAAAGTATTTGAAAACATCTTTCAAATGATGTATTAAATAATTTTATTATAATTAGCACCGAAGATATTGAAAATTTAAAATATTAAAGTACTATCTGGCAGCAGAGATTTGGATGTAAGAAATAGTTGCTAATGTATAATTATATATATATTTTTTCCTAATTTAATGTATTGCATAATACTCTTTGGGTGTAAAATTATGTATTTTTATATTAAAAAATATTTTTGGGGACTTTTCTCTCCCCCCCCCCCCCCTCAGAAATGGTAGAAATAGTTTTAAAAAAGAAAAAACTACCCCTGCAGTAGTTAAATCTCATCACCTGTATATATTTAAGGTTTGTTATTAAATAACTTATTTTTCAAAAATATTTTTAATATTAATTAAATAGTTTAGATTTGATAGTATATTATGTTCTGAGTTTAATTCTTTTATATAGGTAATTAATATATTTTAATCTGGAACATCTGTTTTGTGTTCTGTTTTTTTCCACTGTCCTGGAAGAAATCCAATTGATTGATTACACACACTAATGCTATAATACAGAGATTTTGCAAAATTATTTTTTACCTTCCCTGTAGGAATGTAAAAAACACATTTTAAAGCTTAAATCAGCTCCAAATGGTCTGTGTGTCTGTTTCCAGTATATCTCAAGAACAAATAGTAGCAGAAATTCCAAACTGGGTATTCTAA
The DNA here is from genome assembly GCA_963930645.1 of Salticus scenicus. Classification (NCBI taxonomy): domain Eukaryota; kingdom Metazoa; phylum Arthropoda; class Arachnida; order Araneae; family Salticidae; genus Salticus; species Salticus scenicus. The sequence goes on from CAWVNO010000361.1 coordinate 525,722, forward strand.
ATGTGTATCATATAGGGAGTAATGCTACAGTAAGCTTTTCGTTGAGATGAAGCAAATGGTTTGTGTACAGGGACACTCAAAAGTATTCAAATACATTACGTGTATGGGGGAAATTGCAGGTAAGTAGAGTTTAACATCTATAGACTGCACTAAACCAAACGAAATGAATATATATATTTTTTAATAGAGATAGTCAACTGGGAAAAAATTTTTGTGTATGTAGGAGCCTCGCCTCCACCCTGGGGGGGAAGTCGCCCCTTGAGGGAAATAAATGTTCATGATGGGTATCTTTCAAAAGCGCTCCCCAATACCTTTAAAACGAATGGTTGAACCATCGATCTGTGACAATTTAAAATAAAGTTATCAATTTTTTTCATTTTTAACAATTTTTTTTTTTTTTTTAAATGTAATACTGAGAATAAATTCAACTTTTTTTTATTTCTATATTTAGTGTTACACTACTTCTCTAATATGGAAATCGTCTGCATTATCATAAAAGATATTTTTTAAAAATAATTTTAATAAATTATGTTTTAAAAACAGAATTCTTTTTCAATAACCGAATTAAATTCTATAGGTGCATTAATGAAATGGGGGGGTTGAGGGGGCAGTAGCCCTCCTCGCACAGAACTAATTATCATATAAAACTCTTCCGAAGCCTAATTTGAATTGTTTAACACAGGTTTACATAACAGTACTCGTTATCTTACCTCTTAATCTGCAACCTGTATTTATAGTATTAAATTTCAGGGTAAGATAAAGCCGTGTGTGTGACACACCAGATTATTTTTTTTATTTATTATCTAGCGAACACAGCACAGCATTACAAAATGAGTTTGGGATTTGATTGCTTAATTTGGGTTGTTTAAATGACATTAAGTAGCACAACAGCTACAACAAAAATTTAAGACCACTTATCATAATTAGGACCTCTCAGGGCAGTTTTAATTTTTCAGGAATTTAAAAAAATCACAACAAATAACTCATGCAATACACTACTTTATCAGGAAAAAAGAAAATATTTTTGCAAGAATAAACATTTTTTAAAAGCCTCCAAACTGCAAAATTGTTGTCAGTAAAATCTCTTTGTAATAATAATATGCTGTATTGTGCACAAACATCAAATCGCAGAGCTGCCAACCAAATCCGGCAAATTGTTAGTACCGCCCCTTTTCCTACACCACTTAATATTTAGAGTAATTCTGTTCAAATATATTTGCGATGAATGAAGAAAACAAATACTCTAAAAATTTAGTGGTGTAGAAAAAGGGGCGTTACTAACAATTTGCCGGATTAGGTTGGCAGCTCTGAAATCGTCTCAATTATAAATATTTTAAAAGAATTATTTAAGAGACAAAATTTTAAGTAAAATACATTTTAAAACAATTAAAATTTAGACGTTTCAAAACCTGTCTGCGTTTCCTCATCAGTATCACTACAACATAATTTGCATGCAAATTATTTTGTTTGTAAATGTATTTGAACTATTGTTTTTAAATGTATTTTACTTTAAAACAATTAAAATTCAGACGTTTCAAAACCCGTCCTGGTTTCCTCATCAATATCACTACAACATAATTTGCATGCAAATTATTTTGTTTGTAAATGTATTTTAATTAAAATTTTGTCTCATAAATAAAATAGTTTTTGTTTTTAATAATATGCTGTATATTTCACAAAAGTAAAATCATCATAATTTTATGAAAAATAAATATTTACCAATGAAATTGATATAGAACTTTCAATGTGAAATTTAGTGTACATATTTTTCCACAAGATACCAGATAAGATTAACGCATGACAAGATAAAATATTTTAATGCACATAAAAAAAAAGGAGGGGGCTAAGGCTGGCTTTTTTAACATTATCATAAAAAGCATGAAAGTATTTTTATGACAATCATTTTTAATCTGGTATATTAATGAATCATTTTATTTATGTAAGTGACTAAATAAATGCAAATAAATAAGTAAGCCAACCGAAATACAAGATTAAAATAAGGTATATTTATGTTTAATGAAAAATACAGTTTCAATTAATATATTTGATAATTACAGTGCAATAATACCTAAATATTATAAAAATTTAATACAGTAAATGTCAACTACTTTGTGCTGTAGAAATAAAAAATTTTAAGTTCATACAATAAAACCACTGTACGCAAATTAACGTTTTATTTTGTATTTGTAGTGTTAGCGATGATCTACGATTACGAAGACGAAGCCAAGCAAGCCAAGTTAGTTATGTTGATTTGATAGATTCAAAAAAAGAATGATTCATTGAATCGTGAGCTTTGGCTCCTCCTACAGTAGTTACGTCTGACCAATTGCTGCTCTCTATTTGCTTAATCTTCGTTGCTGGAATTCTTTCATAAATCGCTTCGTTGGGATTGCGTGACGTCACAACCGCTTAGTGATCCGAACATGGATGTGAAGTAGGAAACTTGAGCAGGTGTGGTCGAAAACGTTAACCGGTACATGTTTCTGTAAATACTTGACTTGAAATTGGCAACAACTACTACTCCTTGATTTTAATCGTTAACCGCAGTTATGCTTTTTGATTATTGAGCGCGTGGAGGAGTTGAATGTTTTTGTTTATCAAAGTATTTATTTTGTTTCTTTAAGAAAAAATTTCAAATTTATTTTATTTATGATTTTGCTCATTTATTTTTTATAAATAAATGCCGAGGAATACTAAGTTTTCCGAAGACTGGCTTAGTCGTTCTATAGTTGATGACAATGGCGAAGATCGACCCGTTAGCCTTTGGTGCAAAGCCTGTCCTGACGATATCTATTCTGCCTTTTGTAGGCTTTGTAGAAAACGCTTCAGCGTTTCTAATATGGGATTCAAACAAGTTGAATCTCATGCCAATAACAACAGTAAGCATAAAAAACTTTTGAAAAATTTCGTTAATCGTCAAAGTGTTTTTCAGACTTCATTAAAAAAAAGAGAAGGCTGGATCGTCAAATGACGGTGTTTTAACTCTTGAGCTACCAGTCAAAAATATTGAATGGACTCCTGCGACTTTCAATGATAAAATTTTAAAGGCTGAAGGCCTAGTTTTGCTTACTGCAATAAAATGTAATTTTTCCTTCAACTCTGTAACTGATTTGGGAAAAATCTTACCTGTAGCGTTCAATGACTCTGAGATTGCAAGAAATATAAAACTTTCAGACGGAAAAGCTAGATATCTGACAAAATTTGGACTAGCGCCATATTTTCAAGAGAAAATATTTTCAAATTATTCCTGTAGCAAATCATTTTTTACCTTATACTTTGATGAAACCAGCACCAAACAGGTAAAAAAGCAAATGGATGTGTATATTGGATATTGGTGTGAAAAATATGAGAAAGTTGTAACATATTATTGTGATTCTTTTTTTTGGGGTCATGCAAATGCTGATATAATTCTGGAAAAAGTTTTGAGTTTTATTTCCGAACATGATTTGAAATTGGATTATCTTCTTCAATGTTCAATGGATGGTCCCAAGGTGAATTTATGCTTTCAGAAAAAAATGAATTCACATTTAGCTGCACAATCTATGGAAAATCTGGTTGACATCGGAACATGCACTTTGCATATAGTGCATAATGCATTAAAAAAAGGAGTCCAGGAATTAAAGAGTGATGTTGCAAGCTTTGTGCTAGCTATTTTCCAATGGTTTAAAATGTCTGCTGCTAGACGAGAAGATTACCACGAAATACAAGAGACGAGTCTTGAAAATGAGATAAGTGATCATTTCTTCTTACGTCATGTAGAAAACAGATGGCTTACTTTGGGTCCCGTGTGTGAAAGAGTTTTGGAGCAATTTGATGTGCTTAAAGAATATTTCTTGGTTTTTTTGCCCAAAACCAATAATACCAAATAGAGTGAAAAATATAATAATATTGCCAATTTCTTGAAAGATGAAAAGAACTTGCTATATCTTCATTTTGTGGTTTTTATGTCCAATATGTTTACACCATATTTAACCATGTTCCAGAAAGAGACTCCTCTTGTGCATGTACTTTACAGGGGTCGTACTTGTCCTGAAATTCCTGAAAAAAAAAAAATGTCCTAAAATATCGTAATCCGTCCTGAAATTACGCGAAATTTGTCATAAATCATTCAATATTTTCACTTAAGATTACCAAAATAAGCAATCTGAAATAAAAATTTACACAAGTACGCAATAAAATGTTTGTTTTGAGTGTTGTTTACTACAATTACGATCTTAAGGGCAATGCGTAGGCAGTGCAATGTGCTGTGGGTGTATCTTTCTTCCTATTCGTTGGGATTGCGTGACGTCACAACCGCTTAGTGATCCGAACATGGATGTGAAGTAGGAAACTTGAGCAGGTGTGGTCGAAAACGTTAACCGGTACATGTTTCTGTAAATACTTGACTTGAAATTGGCAACAACTACTACTCCTTGATTTTAATCGTTAACCGCAGTTATGCTTTTTGATTATTGAGCGCGTGGAGGAGTTGAATGTTTTTGTTTATCAAAGTATTTATTTTGTTTCTTTAAGAAAAAATTTCAAATTTATTTTATTTATGATTTTGCTCATTTATTTTTTATAAATAAATGCCGAGGAATACTAAGTTTTCCGAAGACTGGCTTAGTCGTTCTATAGTTGATGACAATGGCGAAGATCGACCCGTTAGCCTTTGGTGCGAAGCCTGTCCTGACGATATCTATTCTGCCTTTTGTAGGCTTTGTAGAAAACGCTTCAGCATTTCTAATATTGGATTCAAACAAGTTGAATCTCATGCCAATAACAACAGTAAGCATAAAAAACTTTTGAAAAATTTCGTTAATCGTCAAAGTGTTTTTCAGACTTCGTTAAAAAAAGAGAAGGCTGGATCGTCAAATGACGGTGTTTTAACTCTTGAGCTACCAGTCAAAAATATTGAATGGACTCCTGCGACTTTCAATGATAAAATTTTAAAGGCTGAAGGCCTAGTTTTGCTTACTGCAATAAAATGTAATTTTTCCTTCAACTCTGTTACTGATTTGGGAAAAATCTTACCTGTAGCGTTCAATGACTCTGAGATTGCAAGAAATATAAAACTTTCAGACGGAAAAGCTAGATATCTGACAAAATTTGGACTAGCGCCATATTTTCAAGAGAAAATATTTTCAAATTATTCCTGTAGCAAATCATTTTTTACCTTATACTTTGACGAAACCAGCACCAAACAGGTAAAAAAGCAAATGGATGTGTATATTGGATATTGGTGTGAAAAATATGAGAAAGTTGTAACATATTATTGTGATTCTTTTTTTTTGGGTCATGCAAATGCCGATATAATTCTGGAAAAAGTTTTGAGTTTTATTTCCGAACATGATTTGAAATTGGATTATCTTCTTCAATGTTCAATGGATGGTCCCAAGGTGAATTTATGCTTTCAGAAAAAAATGAATTCACATTTAGCTGCACAATCTATGGAAAATCTGGTTGACATCGGAACATACACTTTGCATATAGTGCATAATGCATTAAAAAAAGGAGTCCAGGAATTAAAGAGTGATGTTGAAAGCTTTGTGCTAGCTATTTTCCAATGGTTTAAAATGTCTGCTGCTAGACGAGAAGATTACCACGAAATACAAGAGACGAGTCTTGAAAATGAGATAAGTGATCATTTCTTCTTACGTCATGTAGAAAACAGATGGCTTACTTTGGGTCCCGTGTGTGAAAGAGTTTTGGAGCAATTTGATGTGCTTAAAGAATATTTCTTGTTTTTTTTTGCCCAAAACCAATAATACCAAATCAAGTGAAAAATATAATAATATTGCCAATTTCTTGAAAGATGAAAAGAACTTGCAATATCTTCATTTTGTGGTTTTTATGTCCAATATGTTTACACCATATTTAACCATGTTCCAGAAAGAGACTCCTCTTGTGCATGTACTTTATGCAAAACAAAATGAATTAATTAGGAATCTCATGCATAAGTTTCTAAAGATAGACATGGTGGGACAGAAAGAAGGTCTTTCTTTAAAGAATGTTAAGTGTGATAATGCAGATAATTGGATTCCACTTAAAAAAATTGATGTTGGATGTGCAGTAAAGAAAATATTGAAATTTCCAGATCACAAAGACTTTCTTCATAATGCTCGCCGCTGTTTTATCAAAGTGACAGATTACCTTAAAGACCAATTGCCTTTTACAAATCCGTTATTAGGAGATTTGCAGTTTATTGTACCTCACTACCAGAATGACACCAAATCAAAAGAAGCAGTTTGTCGTATTGCCGAGCAAATGACAAAAGTTGTGAAAACAGATGAATTTTGTGATAAAATAAGATCAGAGTATGCATTGTATATGTGTGAAAATTTAAGTAAAGAAAAAGAGTTCTATGATAAGAATCATGATATATGTGCATATTGGTCTGCAATATCAAAAAAAAAAAAGACCCTCTAGGAAGTGAAAAATTTCCCAATCTTTCAAGATTGATAAAAAGTTGTCTGACGTTGTCACATGGTAATTCTATACCTGAGAGAGGATTCTCTATTAATAACAACATTGTAACCGATGAAAGACATTCACTTTCTGAAATAGGGATAAAATCACTTCGAATATGCAAGGATTACCTTAAAAATTTTCAATCTGTGTCAGATATTGTTATAACAAAGAAAATGATAAGTAATATGAGAAAAGCACATGCTGAATACCTTTCATATTTGGAAAAGGTCAAAGATGAAAAAAGAACAGAAGTTTTATAACGTAAAATGGAAGAAGAAGCTGAGGAAATCCTTTTGAGAAAAAAAGTCAAAGAGGATCTACAAGGAAACTTATCCGAACTTATGAATGCAGAAAAAGAATTTCTTAAAGAGCAAGAAGCAGCACATTTTCTCTTAAATGATGCGACTGATAAACTTGATAAAGCCGTAAAAAATACTGACTTACAAGCAGTGAAAGTTGCTCATATGATGCTAAATGCAGCAAATTCCAATATTAAAAGTGTAACTGAGAAACTTTCTAAATTAAAAAAAGACGTTTCTGATATTCAGAAAAAGATGCCTGAATGATATTTAAATAAATTCTTTTGGAAATTAAAACATTGTGTGTATTTCAGTTTTTTTTTTTTTTTTTTTTGTGTGTGTGTTATTGATTACAGGTGATCATTTTTATTATTTTAATAACAGTAGAGTTACAAGTGAAAAGGGAGTTATTCAATTTGATTGAAAAGAAATCCGGTAAGCTTTTTCATAAATTTTTCTTTCTATTTATAAAATTATTTTAAAGTGATAAATATTATTTGTTTTCATTGAAAGTAGAATATACTATTCTATTGTTATTTCTATTTACATGCTTATCAAAAGCTTGGTACTAATAATGTTAACATTTCTGCTTTATGGTATTTCTCATTTAGAATTACTTTTGTATTTTAAATGAGATCCCCCCCCCCCCCCATGATTATTATTTTACTTTTATATTAAGGTTTCAAATATAGGAAGGGTTAGGAAAAATTCCAGCCCAGTGGGTTTTATCAGGTTTTTTTTTTTGTTTTTTTTTCTCTCTCCCAAGAGTATTTTTGGGTTTCATCAGAGTTTTCAGGAATATTTTCATTCTTAATTTTTTTAAACATTAAATATATCATTCATAATAAGATAATTTAAATAAAACAAGTTGTTATTTATTGAACTTTTCATAGTCAATAGATTTTCATAAAACATTTTAATAAAACATCCTTCTACATCACATAAGTGTTGAACTGTTCAAGTTTCCAGAAATTTTTTAAATATTTATTTTTACTTATTTATATTTTACATTCCTCGAGTCCTACAGTTTTCATTATTTTGAAAAACAACTGTTTTTTTCTTGCTTTCTTTAATTAATATAATTTGTTATTCTGTTTTAATAAGATAATTATGCATTTTTTTTTTTTTTTGTGTGTGTGGGGGGAATTTTTCAGGATTTTTTTCAATACAGCAGTTTGAGCAAATGAGCGTGTTTCCAATATTTCTAAAAATTCTTTGTTCATGTTCTAATAAATAATGTATATAATATTAGTTTTATATTTGTATGTTTATTGTGTAAGTTAAACAAAAGTACAATTGTAAACAAGATTTTGTAAAAACCTACATGAGTTTTTCAAGTAGGTGTTATGGAAAAAACCCACCTGGGTGTTTTCGGGTTTGTCAAAATCTAGCCAACCCTGAATAGAGGTGTTGATCCAGGTTTTAATTAATTTCTGAGACCCATTTTTGTGAAAAATAGGCAATTTTGCAGTCCCTAGATATCTAATCAATGTTCAATATAATAAGTATTTCATTTAAACAAGTACTGGCAATGATATGAAATAATACTTAAAAGATAGAAAAATTTTATAAAATAGATCATTTTTATAAAATGAAATCTTGTGAAAAAGGCCGTTTTTATGACTAGATTTGGTGAAGTAGTTTATATTTCATGGATTTATGTTATTTGACGAAAATCATTTTATAGTTTTGAATTTTGTGACGGGACAGCAGATGGGTTCCAATATTTAGCTGGATCAGCCTCTAAAATGCTATAGTTTTTTTTTTTTTTTTTTTTTTTTTTTTTAAACTCAGAAAGAAGTTTATTTATATTTTACTCTTATAAACTTTAATTCTTGATATGTGGATTTTTTATTTCAATTAGTGCGAGAGATAAAAGCAGTGTTGCAAAGAATTTACCTTGCGATATTTTTTTTTTTTTTTTTACCTGGCCGAACATAAACGTCCTGAAATTGTCCTGAAATTTTATGTAGTACCAGTACTACCCCTGCAAAGTATAAGGAAGTATAGTAAAATCAATTTTTTTTCCCTAATAATCTCATTGCTCCTTACTCGTTCAACTTGTCTTTCTCAAATCTTAATTGTTGTCCCCTTTCCCCTTTCAAATGACCTCCTCTTTCGGTTTTAATTATTCTGTGCACTACTAACTTTAGCGGCTCCCCCAGCGTTGTTTTTTTTTTTTTTTTTTTTTCCTCTCTCCCTGCCTAAATTCAAAATTGTTTTAATTTTGTTGAATTCCGGTTATTTCGACTCTCAGTTAGTAAGTGCAGTTATTCCAAATTACTTAACATCCTGGAGCGTGTCTGTGTGTTTCCACCGTGGCTATCTTGGAGGGTGTGGTGTACAAATCGAGCTATGTGTCCAAAGCAGGAGTCGATACCCTGCAATTCCTGAGCTTAGGTGTTCAAGTCACATTGCTGCCCAGAAGTGATGTAGCAGTTCCATCTAGTTCCTGAAGATGATGGATAAAGTCTGAACGAAGAATCTTCGGACACAGCTCACTCTAATTAGCTACTTGATTACTGTCTGGTGTAGGCAGCTTCCATGCCGTGATCTGGCGATTTATTCGCTCCGGCGTACGGCATCCAACCCATTAAGCTTGGTCGAGCCCATACAGGCAGGGGCCGTCCAAAGGTTTCTAAGGAAGTATAGTAATCCCGATTTGCAAAATCGATTTTGTATTTCACATAGCTCAAAAACGAATGATCGTAGAATGTTGCAAATGTGCGACTGTCATGATGTTTAGTTGTACACCTGCAAGATTCGTCTAAACACGAGCTCTCGTTTTAGAGATATCAGTGAGTTTACACGATTTTTCATGACGTCTGTATGTGTGAGTGTGTATGTATCTCACATAATTCAAAAACGGTTGGACATAGAACGTTGCAAGTTGGTATATAGGTTTGTTATAACATCTAGTTGTGCACCTCTCTTTTTGGTCTTTCTGTGACAATCTGTTTTGGAGATATTTATGAAAATTATATTCATAATGGCAAATATACAAAAGAAACGGCCATTATATATGATCTACCATCATAGAGATTTCAAAATAAGCTAATGGTAGAGCCTGTAATGATATTATGAAAGTTGTCAACACTTTTGTGTGTAGAAAAGTAATTTGTAAAGACATAATCAGGTTCTAGTCGATGAATGCTTTTTATTTAATTAATTTTCAACCCATAAATAGAGCCCATAATGATATTTTTATGAAAATTGCCGATATTTTTGCGTGTAGAAAGTAATTCCTAAAGACCTAAACAGGTTCTAGTCGATTAATGCACTTTAATGAATATTCAGCAAGTAGATAGAGCACAAAATGATACTGTTATGAAAGTTGCCAACATTTTTGAGTGTAGAAAGTAATTCTTAATATATAAGCAGGTTCTAGTCGATGAATGCACTTTATTTTGTTTTAGTCTTGTTTGTTATTTAAAGAATTTTCGAAGAATTTAATTCAGCACTATAAACCAATGAATCTTTTCGGAAAATTCCAGAATTCTGTTCTTATTGACGTTAGAGCTTCCAAACTTTGGCAACCCTAAACTACAAATTTTTGCCGAATTCGGACGCCAAGACAAAAATTAGCATTGACTACAAACTTGGCAGCAATATTGTTTCAGGGTAGCCAGAATTAGTAAATACTTTCTCAATTTTAACTGAATTAATTGTTTCGGTAAAATGTATAATTTTTCACCTCTAATTTTCAGCAAAGAGAACAAAAGTAGGCCATCTATACTCAAAGGATTTTCATTAAACTAAGCTATGTATTTGCCTATGAGAGATTCTGTAATAAGCCCATTCCTGAAAAAACTAGTATATTTGTTTGGCGGTATATATAATCCTATTATCATGACTTTTGTGGTTAGAGTAGCAATTTTTTAAGGTTTTTTTTTCAGTTACCTCACACAAAAAGTCAATGTTTTGATAACAATATGTATATTCCAATGCGTGTATAAGGAAGTCATGTGGTGTCAACATCAGATTTTTTAACAGTGTGAAATTGAAAGTACAGATTTTCTGAAAATTTTAATATGTACTTTCATTTGAAGTAATTTTATTTTTTAGTAATATATTTATGCAATGCAATGGGGAATTCTAAATATCAAGGGATTCTAAGTATCAAGGGAAGTTCACAACAGATGAAGCCGCTGAAGAAGCCTGGGCGTCCAGGTGAAAAATTTACAGCCGATAATGAGGCAAGTTTAAAGGTTTTTATGTAACGTAATTATAGTGATGTCTCGTTAAATTTATATAATTTCTGATGGAGGTTTTTTTTTTGTTTTTTTTTTTTTAAATCCGAATCAAATAGTACATTTAATAGAAATGGTAACAAAAACAATTTTTTTTTTCTTTTTAAGTGGATTGTAAATAAATACTTAATAAATGCACATTGGCTCATTCTCGAAACAAACAACTTTCACTTCAAAGACTAACAAATATTACTAAACAGTCTAACAACTTGTTAAACAAAAGTCATGAGAACTATATGCACTGCAGAGAATGAATATCATTTGTTCCGGAACAACAATGAACAGCTCCTTTTATTATTATGGGAAAGATTAGGGGGAATGTTATAGATAATTTTGGAAAAACCTACCTCTGTATAAAATTAAAATAGGGCTTCTATATTTCTTAGACCTGAAGATACTTATGGCTAAATTTGTTTGCTAAAGTGGCCAAATTCGACTTTCACAGAAGCCAACTTTTTTTTTTCCTTTTCTTTTTACCTTTACAAGCTACAACTGATCTAATATATATATATAAATTGTCACAAAATTTTCATCTGAGGGAAGTTCAAGCTTGAATTTTCTCCTTCGGATATCCATATCCGGAGTGCTGATATCCAGTACCCCATCGGATATTTAAAACTCAGTTAGATTAAATTTGATGTGTGGGTTGGTTATGCATACATAACATGCACTATAAAAAAAGATTTTTTTTTTAAGCTTTCCCTTCCCCACCCTTTTAAAGGTGGGGCAGAGACACATTTTCAAAAGTAACTCTGCTCCAAATTTTCTTAAGAATTTTTTTTTTTTGATGTGTTGACTGGTTATACACACTAATAATATAATGCAGAGATTTTTTGCAAAATTATTTTTTATCTTTCCTGTAGGAATGCAAAAAACCCACCCTTTAACACGTTGAGTGCCACGCAAATTCTTAAAATCTATTAAAATTCCATAATGATTCCTTCTGTAATAAATAAAAATTAAGCAAATTTTTAATAAATTTTCAATCATTAAATGTAATTTTTTAGTTTTATATCTGCCACCGATGGTTGACGCGACTTTATATCATATTTGACACTGTCAGTCACCGATGGTTGACAGGACGCTCAACGCTTTAATTTTTTATTGGTATACTGCTTTTATTTTCGGGGTAAAACTTTCACTGAAATGTTTGAAGTATAACATGTTCTGCACACTCCTAAAGTTTCAAAATGATTCCTTCAGTACTTAGAGATATGACAAAATGTCTAGAATCTAGAATGGCGCTCAACGTGTTAAGAGATGGGGGCAAAAACATTTTCAAATACAACTGCTCCAAATTACCTCAGCAAGGGCGATTTTTTTCATGTGTCAGTTGTTTATGTGTAATCTTGAATGCATTATAAAGGGATTTTGTGGAATTACCTACCTCTCCTTGTGGCGGCCGAGGCGAAAACACAGTTTCAAGCTTAAATTTGCTTCAAATTACTTTAGAATGGCATATTTTGGTGTGTGAGTATTAAGTGTATGCAAGATGCACTAGGAATGCACCGAATATTCGGTTTGGCCGAATCTAAAATTATTCAGCTAGCCAAATATTTGGTTTTGCCGAATATCAAATTATTCAGCTAGTTGAACATATAAAGTAGAGATGCAACGATTATTCGGCCGAAGCCGAATGTTCGGCCTGTAAGCCGAATATTCGGCTTCGGCCGAATATCAAGTCCATTATTCGGCCCAGGCCGAATAATTTTGTAAGAAATGTTTTTATTTATATTTACACTATAAATAAAAACATTATATTACACAATAAAATTTTTTAATTTTAGAATTTATATTTGTCATGTATTGTGAAAATTTTATTTGAAATTAACTAATATCCTCACCCCCCCCCCCCCCCACCAAAAAAAAAAAAAAAAAACCCTTTCATACCTTGAATAAATTTTAATGTAAGGATCATGTAAAAACTTTTATGCTATATCAATAAGTGCAAAACATATATCTGTAGTAAGCTAACATAATCTGTTAAATTTAAAATTACTGTATTCAAAATTGTCCCAACTGAACCATACAAGCAAATTCTGATTTTTGTCAAAGCATAATGAAAAATTTAATATTTATCCTTCATTATTTAATAATAATAAAAGAAAATCCTTCCAGTTATATTTTTAATTATTTGGGGCAGGACAAAAAATTAGAAATTGAGTTAGACCATTTAAATTTGTTATACATAGGTTTTGGGAGCCTAAAACTCAAATGAGGATATTTTCGAAAGTGTAAAATTATTAGGGGGTGGGGGGCAGGAAGGGCAAAAAATTAGAAATTGAGTTAGACTGTTCAAAATTGGTATGTATAGGTTTTGGGGGCCTAAGAGTCGAATGAGGATATTTGAGAAAGTGTAAAATTATTAGGGAGCAGGAGGGGGGCAAAAACATAGAAATTGAGTTAGACCATTCAAAACTGGTATATATAGGTTTTGGGGCCTACAAGTTGAATGAGGATATTTTCGGAAGTGCTACATTATAAAGGGGAGGCGGAAAGAGGGACTAGGGAATAAAAAAAATAGAAATTGAGTTAGACTGTTCAAAATTGGTATATGTAGGTTAATTAGGAGGGGCAGGAAAGTTGGGGAATAAATATGCCTATTCCTTAACCTGCATGCACAGTGCGCACGGATCTACGGTGCCGACGGCAGTGGGGACCCGGTGTAAGTTTTTACTCGATCGAGTTTTTTTTTTTTTTTTTTTTTATATGGAATTTTTAGAATTCATTCATTATAGTGATTCGTTTAAAAATAGTGACCCGCTAGCTGGCGAAGATCACTAGTATCTATTAAAATATGACTAGACAATACCTCATAAGAAACTTGCAAAGAATTATTATTATTGAGGCAATTTTTAAGCCGAACATAGCCGAATATTTTTTTCAGAATCAAATAATGGTTTTAAAAATTAAAAATTTGTATAAAAATAACTTTTTAAAAAGAAAATAATACATTTTAATTATGAAATGTACAAGAATTGTGCATATAGTGCATACTATACTATGTTTTTAGACAAAAATGAGTTCATTATTCGGCGGCCGAATAGGCCGAATATTCGGCTATAATTTGGCCGATTAATTGGTATTCGGTTATTCGGCCAAACCATTGTTCGTTGCATCTCTAATATAAAGATTCAATTTTTTAAAATTTTTAATCACATGAAAAAATTTTGCTATTTTTAATTATCATTAAATTAAGATTTTTCAGAGTAATTAAGTAATAGATTATATTTAAATGAAAAGAATTGTTTTATATAGTTTCAAGTAATATTAAAGAAAATTAATTATTAGATACATTAATCATAACAATTAATAATATCTAACAAAAGTTGTCTTTGTCAATAACAGTATAATGATGTATATTTCTAAAGTAAAGTAAAATAAGAAAGTGCGCACATAATTCACATATGATGTCATCTAGACATGAGAACAAACAAAGATCACATCCAAATCTAGCAGGAAAAAAGACACAAGTCATAAAATAGCAATTTTGAATTTGTTATTGAAAAATGCATATGAAGTGCCCCAACATGCATGAAAAACATCACATCTCTATCCCACAATTTATTCACATGAGAGTGAGAGGCATTTGCATTAGTTTTAATGTAAGTTGGCCAATAGGTTGTTACTTTTAAATTGATTTTTGTCAAATACTGCATTTCTGGATTGCATTATTATTATTATTTTCTTTGGAGTGGACGTGACAAAATATTGTTGTTTTGTTTAAGAAATTTTATACGTTTATTAAGAAGCCTAACAGTTAATAATATTCTTTGATTGTGAATGCAGCATTACACCATTACTTACGTATAGTAATATTTCCTAATATTTTTCTATATTCATATAAACCACTGTTTCTGTAAGTATTTTTTTTTTTTAATATTTTAACAAAATTAAAAAAATAAAATATTACTAAATGTAAGTGGTATTACTGAAAAAGTTTGCAAAAAATTAGGTGATTGATACCTGAATATAGAAGTAAATCAGCTGGCCGAATAGTTACTATTTAGTTTGAAGGATATTCGGTATTATTCAGCTGAAGTTAGTATTCAGTTGGCCGAATATTCGGTATTTGGCCAAAACTGCTATTTGGTGCATCCCTATATGCACTGGTGGGATTTTATGGAATTACTAACTTATCCAACTGGGAAGCGGGGAGTAAAAAATGCATAAGTCATTGCCAAAGGCATAGCTGCCAACCTTTGAGAATCAAAATTAGAGAGGTTTTGTACGCGACATAATTTATGCCATAAATACAATATTAATAGTATAGTAATTGTTGGAAATAGAAGGAGCAAATAAAACTAAAAGGGAAATTTTGCAGTATCTAGATTCTTTCTTCTTATAGCAAAGACATATGAATAAAATAATGATAAAAAATAAATAAATAAATAAAATAAAACATACTAAATTTAAAATACTGCTAGATTATATTAAATTCTAACCATACTGAAACAATATATATATACATACATAGGACATTGATTTGGAAAAAAATTTCTTACCTGAAAAACCTATTAATTTTTTCCACATCCTATAGATATGACATGTAAATATTAATTTAATTGAGGAAAAATAAATAGATTCATTAAGTTCAGCAATAAAGTCTAAAAATAATTACATATGTGAGAAATATTGAGCACTTTTATTGCTTTATAGATTTTAGAGTTGCTCACTTTCCGGAGATTGGAAAAGGAGAGGAATAAAAAAAATAATTACAGAATAAGAAATATTAAACTGTTTCAATTCTACTTCTAGAACTTAATAAAACAACTTTTAAATTAATATTATTATTTATGTGTCAGATAATAAAGATTGGGAAATAAAAGACTTCTGCTGAACATTTGATTGCCGATTCTTAGTTGGAGATAAATTTGGGGAAGGGGGGGGATAATTACATGAGCAAGAAATATTTAATAATATACTATTTCTTTACAGGTTCTACAAAAATCACATTTTGGGAGAGTTGGCAGCTATGCAAAAGCAATGAAGACGTGGACTCCTCATGTTCTAAGCATGAAAATTACTACTAAGTGTTAATTTAAGTTTCGACTGATTTTTTTTTTTTTTTTTTTTTTTTTTAGATTTTATGAATAATAATATGGAATTTTGAGAATTCTTTTCAATATAGTTACCAGTGAAATAGGCAAAGCATGCTAGTAAAAAAAAAAAAAAAATGCATAAACCTGGCACAAAAAAACAATAATAAACTTAGTAAGCAAACACCATAAACTGTAAAAAAAACCCTCATAACAGTTGTTTTGGGTCAAAATAATAACCTGATCCTTAACCATGTGAAAAAAAATGAGCGCAGTTTTTTTTTTTCCACAAGATACCAGATAAGATATTTTTTTGCCTTTTAGTTAGACAAACACGTGGCAAGATAAAATATTTTAATGCACATAAATAAATGTGAAAAAAAAATGAGCATAACTGCAGTTTTTTTTTTTTTTTTTCACAAGATACCAGATAAGATTTTTTTTACCTTTTAGTTATACAAACACATGGCAAGATAAAATATTTTTAACACACATAAAAAAAAAAAGAGGGGGCTAAGGCTGGCTTTTTTAATATTATCATAAAAAGCATGAAAGTATTTTTATGACAATCATTTTTAATCCGGATATTAATGAATCATTTTATTTATGTAAGTGACTAAATAAATGTAAATAAATAAGTAAGCCAACTAAAATACAAGATTAAAATATGGTATATTTATGTTTAATGAAAAATACCGTTTCAACTAATATATTTGATAATTACAGTGCAATAATTACTAAATATTATAAAAATTTAATACTGTAAATGTGAACTACTTTGTGCTGTAGAAATAAGAATTTTTAAGTAAATACAATAAAACCGCTGTACTCAAATTAACGTTTTATTTTGTATTTGTAAGTGTTAGCCAGCGATTATCTACGAAGACGAAGCCATCATGTTGTTGTGGTGTTGATAGATTCATGAAAAGAACGATTCATTGAATGGACCATATTCCTCCTTTGGGTTCGAGACTATAAAAAATCAGCTGTTTTCGGTAAACAATTCCACTGCCCACTGAATACTAGCTGCCTGTCTTGTTGCCCGAGAAGCTTGTTTTGGATTAATTCGGACTTTATCCACTAGATGTCACTGCTTTTGTTGACAGGAAAACGCAAATAATCGTATGTTGTTGTATACAGAATTTCTGCTTTAGTATTTGATTTTTGAAAGTATAAAAATATTTTTAATTTAAAATAGTAAATGTTATTTTCCGAGTTTAAAATTAAAAGTGTCCACTACTGGTGTGTTTACCTTATAAACATTTTCAATCATTTATAAAAAAAATCTGATATGGATTCCATATCATGATAATTTTGTTGCCCTTTACATTAAAAAATAAATAGATAAATAAAAATAAAAGGAAATTACCATATTTTGATTTAAAATGTAGAAAATAGCAAAGTCAAAACAAATTCTGCGTAAATAAAAAGAATTGCATTACTGCATTACAAATAAGTACTTAGCAATCCATAAATGAATAAATAAAATATTGATTACATCCGAAATCTATGACTTTTATAGCTGTATAATTCTTTAGATTACTCTATTAAAAATAATAATAATACTAATAATCAAATAAAGCGGGTCCTTGCCATTATTTCAGGAGTTTTGGGGAAAACCATAGAAAACTCCGAATGGGTAAGTCAACAAGTGCAACGTGGGATCGAACACAGATTGCTTAGAGTCTGTTAGATATTTAAACTTCAATTATACTATTTAACTTTGTTTAACATATCTGATTTCTTAATTATTTAATTTACAAACAGCATCATTATAATATTTTTAAAATAATTAAAATTGTAAAATATTTAAAATCTGTTCCTTAAAAAGAAAAAAAAAATGGTAATTTGAAATAATGTTTAATGATATACATGATTTTTTTATTTATGATATATATACATTTAAAGTTTTCTACCTCTTGGGACCTCTTTTTACCTTTCTTATGTCTTCTGTGATGTGCCTTTTAAAAGTGTTTGTGGAGGGAGGCACCAGCGGCTGAGAGGTTTTGCATTCAAAGTTGGTAGATGGGAAGTGCCGGATTCGATCCCAATCGCATTCATCATCTTAGCGGTTTGGAGTTTTTCATGACTTTCTCAGAAACTCTCGTAAATAGGGAGGGGTCTTAGATCGTATTCAAACTTCAGTTATGCTTGTTTAATTTATATGATGCACTGTAAAAAATGAACATGCTAGATTACATCACAATGTGCGGGTAAAAAAATCGCCAGCACCATGTGCGTTAAATTTCAAGTGTGATGTAAATAAATGCGTGCTTGAATTTTCAAAGAGGCTGTTTTAATTTTACAACACGCTGTGTTGTATTTATTTTTATCATTCAAAAAAAAAAAGGGGGGGGACTATATTTGTTTTCTTTTTTATTTCATTTTTATTTATTTATTTATCTTAATCTGTATGTATTTTAATCTTTATTTAAGTTATTTTGTTTTAATTTTTTATTTATTTCATCTTTATTATTCTGTCAATATAAGTTTGGAATGGAAAGGTTATGAATTTTTAACATGAAATATAATACCTTTAAAGCTTTCAATAAATTCTATTTTATGAATGAATATTAGAATTATAATACCAGGGATGGAACACGGGCGCAGAATTCATACCGGAATCCGTTTAAGAAATTTCTCTACCTATAATATCGTCGATTTAAGAAGTAGAAAATTTTCGTACATTGATAGTGGTATGAATTCTGCGCCCGTGTTCCATCCCTGTAATACAGTAACGACTTCGTTTCAAAATAAAAATATTTAACCATTTAAATAATAATAATAAAGTTTTTTATTAACAACTTATATTGCTATTATTATTAAATAATAATAATAATAATAATAATGCATAAATTTTTAATTCACTAAAGATATATTAAAATATTAGTCAAATCAGAAGCATTATATTTAATAAGTACATCAAATAATTAAAACTTATAATTAATATTTTTTCGAACGCGTGAAAATTAAAATGACCGTTTTCCAATGCTTTATTAAACTACATTTTGTAGCATACATATATCTGTACAATTTTAGCGAATATATTTATTTTACAAAATAAACAAGAAATAAAAACTTTATCAATACGTAACTACGTACTTAACTACGTAACAAACTAACAACGGAATTATCTGAAAAAGCGAACAAAATTTAAAAAATAATATATAATCATAATACATACAATTTATAAAGGAAACTTGAAAGAAACAAAACAAAACAAAAAAGTAATGAAATACTAAAAAACGTAGAAAAATTTCATATTAAATATTTATTAAATAATGTTCTATTTTAAATGCCATATTTTTCAGAATTAAAAACTAATGTATCATTTTTCATCATCAATAGGTAATAGTAATTTAAATCAATTTTTAAATAAATTAGTCTGAAAATGTTGAAGTTCAATAGTTTTATTTCGGGAGGAAATAATTATTGTGTTGGAAATTTTAATGCTCATAATTCAAAATACAGTTTCATGAGACATAGCTTTTAATTAAGATTTTATTTTATTAATAAAACGCAGACACTTATGAAACTTATATTGACAGAATTAAAAAAGAGAAGAAATAAAATCAAAATTAAAACAATTATAACTTACTTATTACTTAACATTTTGTGTTAATCATAATATGAATCCTAATCGTGGCTTCGTTCCTCCATTTTTTACGTTTTCCGTTTATGATAGAAAAAGGTGTGGCGTAACATAACAAACATTTAAAAGTTTTAGTTCATGTTTGAAGGTCATTGGCGTATCTGTGTCACATGACTCTTTGACGCCATAGTGAATGTAAAAAAACAGCACGTTTTGCTTGAAAATTTTTTACAGCACGAATGCGTGATTTTATCACATCACAAGATCAGGGATATTCGTTGTAATTTTACAACATTTTTTTACAGTGTGGTATATCTCATATCTGATTTCTTCATGTAATACAAAAACACACATCATCGTAATTTTTTTTTAAATATATATAATTAAAAATGTAAAACATTTAAAATCCACTGTTTCTTCTTTACTTTCTTCCTTTTCTTTTCTTTTTTTTCCAAGATAATTTGAAAATTTAAAATAATTAATATTTGATATTATATATGGTTTCTTTGATTCTGATATTTTTAAAATTTACTTAGATGTAATGCAATCCGCGAAGGGTCTCTTTATACGGTCCTAACTGTTCGGAGTTTCTCGTGGTTTCCCCCAAAACTCGCGTGAATACAAGCTAGGACCCTTCAGAAAGACCCCACCCCGTAGGGCGCTTTCCACCTATAGGCCTATGACCTCACTATAGTCAACTGGCCTCAATGCCTACATCAAATCAAAAATTAACCTTTCTAGATGTAGGGTCTTTTGAAGAGGTCCTAGAGCGTATTTATGGCAGTTTCCAAGAAAACAACAAATGGCTAGGTTAACGGGCGTGACTTGGGATCGAACCCAGCACTTCACATCTACCAAGTTTGAGATTAACATATGTTTAAATTTCGATCATGCAACTTCATATGATATATCTGATTAAGCGATTACCCATGTAATCATTTCATAAGTTATTCACTTAGATAACATAATTATAATATTTTAAAAATAATTTAACATGTAAAACATTTAAAACCCACTGCTTCCTAAAAAAAAAAGAAAGAAAATAAAAATTAGAAAGACAGATAATTTGAATTTTTAAATTAATTAATGTTTGATGATATATCTGATTTCCTTGATTCTGATATTTTTTGGGAGTTCACTTCTTTCTGGATGTAATGCCCTCCGCAAAGGTTTTTCTAAGGGGTCCTAGCACATATTTCCGGGAGTTTTGGAGAAAACTGCAGACGATTGCAAATGGCTAGGTGTAAGGTCGAACCCGGCAATGTCTACTAACATATAGATTAACAGATATATAAATTTCAATCATGTTACTTCATATGATATACTTGATTTCTTCATGTAATCATTTCATAAATTATTCTGTTTGTAAATAATATCATCTTAACATTTAAAAAAAAATTAAAAATGTAAAATTATTTAAAGTTCTAGATCCCTAAAAACATGTAAATCCATCGAAAATTGTTACGAATCCAATACTATCATCTTTTGAATATAGAAGAAACTAAAAATGCGTTTTTATAATGGTTATTTTACATATGAAGTTTCGTACAGTTACATGCCATAGACGTTAAGATATAGCCATCCCGTTATTGATGCATCTAAATTTAATCAGCATAATGTCTCATAATGGTCTTTCCCCATATCAAGTTTTCCTTGGTGATATTCAATAGAAGCTGAGATATAGCCTTAAATTGTGGAAACCGCTGTGTAGCAGCTCCACAAGTTGAGTGGTTCGCAGAAAAAGTTGACCGACACTAATTTATGTCAAAGTGCATTCACATATAAATTTGCATGCAATTCTGTGCAGTAGTTTCTAAGATATAGCTTTCCCTTAAATTGCGGAAATCGCTGTATAGCAGCGCCACCTGTTGTCCGATAAGCATTCAAATTGAATCAGCATAATGTCTTAAATGGTCTTACATTTTAAGTTTTGTTTGATTATTCACAATAGAAGCTGAGATATAGTCTCCCCTAAAATTGTGGAAATCACTGTGTAGCAGCGCCACCTATTGAATGGTTGGCACCATAAGTTGACAGACACTAATTTATCTCAAAGTGCATTTATATGCATATCTGTATGCAATCTTGTGCAGTAGTTCCTAAGATATAGCTTTCCCTTAAATTGTGAAATTGCTATATAGCAGCGCCACCTGTTGTCCGATAAGCATTCAAATTGAATCAGCATAATGTCTCATAATGGTCTTACATTTTAAGTTTTGTTTGATTATACACAATAGAAGCTGAGATATAGCCTCCCCTTAAATTGCGGAAATCGCTGTATAGCAGCGCCACCTGTCGTCCGATAAGCATTCAAACTGAATCAGCATAATATCTCATAATGGTCTTACATTTCAAGTTTTGTTTGATTATACGCAATAGAAGTTGAGATATAGCCTCCCCTTAAATTGTGGAAATCATTGCGTAGCAGCGCCACCTGTTGAGTGGTTGGCACCATAAGTTGACAGACACTAATTTATGTCAAAGTGCATTTACATATAAATTTGTATGTAATTCTGTGCAGTAGTTCCTAAGATATAGTTTTCCCTTAAATTGCAGAAATCCATGTATAGCAGTGCCACCTGTTGTCCTATAAGCTTTCAAATTGAATCACCATAATGTCTTATAATGGTCTTCTCACATTTCAAGTTTTGTTTGATTATACGCAATACAACCTGAGATATAGCTTACCCTGAAACTGCAAAAATCGTGGTATAGCAGCGTCGCCTGTTGAGTGTTTTACACCAAAAGTTGATAGGCAGTAATTTAGGTCAAAGTGCAGCTACATATAAATTTATTTGTAATTCTGAGCTCCACCGAAGATACAGTTACCACAAAATTATTGTGACACACATACAGACATATTTTCTAAAAATGGTAAAATCGTGTTCTAGAGCTGTCAAAACGTGTAAATCCATCGAAAACCAGAAGTCGAATATTTTTACGAATCCAATACTTTCTTCTATTGAATATAGAAGAAAGTAAAAATGGTCAAATCATGTTCTAGACATCTCAAAACGTGGAAATCCATTGAAAACCGGGAGTCGAAAAATTTTTAAGAATCGAATAATTTCTTATATTTAATATGAAAATGAAGTTTAAAATAATAATAATAATAATTCGATGTTTTAAAATAATTATTACGATGATATGTCTGATTTCTATTTGTAATCATAGCATAATCTATAAATTTTCACGTAAAAAATTATTTAATTGACAAACTAAATAATTTTTTGATTATTTATTTCCCTTTGACATTTTTTAAATAATTAAAAATGTAAAATATTTTAACAATTAAAAAAAAAAAAAAAAGAAAGGAAAAAGAAAAGAATTTGAACTTGAAAAAAATTTCATCTTTTAGTTCTTAAAGATATTTACTTTTAAAAACGAATAACAACATGATGTTTTTTCTACATCTATAAGAAATAAAAATAAAATCCTTTTCCCGTAGAAAATAATACTTAAAAATATTTAAAAAAAACCTTTTTTATATACATATCCGTAGAAATATCCATTGCTTTTCTAAGTTTTTCTGCATATGACTGCAGCGCCCTCGAACGACTACTCGCCCAACTAGCTACCATACTGAATTCTGCTTATTTCAAAGGATCGGACAGGAAGCTAGTATTCAGTGGGCAGTGACAATTCTCAACTCTACCATAGCAAAGCATTGTGGTTTGCAAATTTTTATCTTGCAATATTATTTCTAAGAGTTACAGATTATATGAAATTGAAGTAAGAGTGATATAGTGATAACTTTGTTTTGTTTTTAATCCAGTTTTAGTAATATGCTTTAATATTAATCAACATATGTAATATTAAAAGTTGCCGTGTGAACTGTGGCGATGTTAACAAATTTAAATGGATGTTCCATTTAGTAAATTCCTTTATTAAAGTGAATGAAATTCTATTTATTTAAGCTTTGATGTCTATATATATGTGTGTGTGTATAAAATGTTCTTATTAATCTTTTTTACATTATATATATGTATGTATGTGTGTGTATACATAAAATGTTCTGCAATTTTACGATATGGAATAGTCTTAACTTTATCATTCGATTCAGTTGTTTACATTTCACTTTTGTTCTTGTTTGAACATTATTATTAAGTTTCACTGCAGAAATATTTAGGAAAATGTTATACGTAACAATAAAATGTCATCTTGAATCTAATTTGTTTACAAAATATCGGCCACGTGTTCGGCTATTTTACCTACGGTGACGTCACAGGAATATTGTCCATTGTCAGCTTTGGCTCCTCCTACAGTAATTACGTCTGACCAGTTGCTGCTCTCTATTTGCTTAATCTTCGTAGCTGAAATCATAAATCGCCCCGAAGACTAGAATAAATGGATAGGACGATTCGAAAGATTTCGAACAGCGTCTGGACTCCAAAGTAAGCCCAGTGATGCCAGATTGGGGATTTTGTCCCCATTTTGGGGATTTTTGAGGCTTCTGGGGACAATTTTGGGGACCGAATGTTTGTGAGGACAAATCTGGGGAATTCTTTAACTTTCTGTCAATGTTGGCAACGTAATGATTTATTCCTACGATCAGGGATTATCCATAGCTTTATTGTTATTTGGAGATTTTTTTCAAAAATTGCCTTCATTTGGGGAAAAATTTGCACTTAAATCCATTTTAATCTGCTTGATTTTTCTTTTTGAAAAAATTTTTATTTTCCCTTTTTAGAAGAAATTAAGTTGGGGATTTTTTTGAAAAAACCCCCTGATTTGGGGAAATTTTAAGACCTATTTGGGGAAATAATTTTCGACCATCTGGCATCACTGAGTAAGCCTGCTGTAGATCAGGTAAATTCTCTAATTTATCTAATGGGCCAGCAAGCAGAAGAAATATTAGCATCTTTTACACTTTCGGAAGCTGATAAATCCGATTATACTAAAGTTACTAAAATATTTTATTCCAACTAAGAATGTCATTTATGAAAGATATAAATTTTATTCTCGCTTTCAAGAAGAAGGGGAAAACGTCGAAAATTTTGTTACTGCATTATACAATTTAGTTAAAACTTGTGGATTTCCTGTTGCATTTCAAGATGAAATGATTAGGGATAGAATTGTGTGCGGTATACGTGACAAGAAAGTGTCAGAGCGTTTGCAGTTAGAAACGGAACTAACATTAGAAAAAGCAATTAATGTTGCCAGACAGGCAGAAACGATTAAGAAACAACAAGAAGCCTGAATCGTGCCACATCCAGGGCCCGACTTAGGGTACCTGGAGCCCCGGGGCAAGCCTATTCTGGGGGCCCCCCTTGCAGTGGCAAAAGAGCTTTTTAGGTTGCAGAATTTCTGCATACGTCTGTAGGGGGCCCCTTCCAGAAGGGGGGCCCAGGCCATTTGCCCCGTATGCCCTGCCGTTAGTCAGGGCCTGGCCACATCTAATATTTGTTCTGTAGGAAAAAGTATGAATTATAAAACGAAACCAAAACAAAATCACGATAGTTCGTTAGACAAAAATAAAACTCAGAATTTTTGTTCTCGATGTGGTAAATATCAAAAACATACAAAACAAAACTGTCCAGCGCTTAAAACAATTTGCAATAAATGTAAAAAAAAATCGGTCATTATTCGAAAGTTTGTAAAACGAAATTTCAGGTTAATGAAATTGAAAACGCCACACAGGATTCATTTTTAGGCTATATTGAGGAATCAGTGAGTTCAAATTGCAAAAAGAAAGGGCAGTGGAATGTAGAAATTCGTGTTGAAAATATTCCTATTGAATTTAAAATTGATACGGGTGCAGATGTTACTGTTATACCGTATGAAATTTATAAGAACAAGTTATTAAATATAAAATTAGAAAAATCATATAGATCATTATATGGTCCAGGAAATAAGAAACTTAATACAGTTGGTTCCTTTGAAGGCAATTTGTCAAATAAAAATCGTGAAATTGAAGAGAAGATTCTTGTGATTAATGAGTTGCAACACCCTTTGCTCAGCTGCAGTGCAAGCGAGAAATTAAATCTTGTTATGAGAATCAGTAAAATAGATTCCAATTTTGATCCATATAAAGAGTTTCCCAAATTGTTTGAGGGAATCGGGAAAATTCAGAAAGCATATCATATTAAGTTGAAGCAAGGAGCTAAACCTTATGCGTTAGCAGTTCCACGTAAAGTTTCTTTACCTTTAAAGAGTAAACTGCGACAAGCTTTAAATAGTATGATTGAACAAGGCGTTATCGAAGCTGTTGATGAAGCAACCGATTGGTGTGCTCCAGTGGTTTTGGTCCCAAAGAAATCAGGTGAAATAAGAATTTGTGTAGACTTGTCAAAGTTGAATGATAATATCGAAAGAGAATATTTCCCAATGACATCAGTAGATTACACTCTTAGCCAATTTGATGGTGCACAGGTTTTTAGCATCATTGATGCCAATTCTGGGTTCTGGCAAGTTCCCTTAGACACAGAATCATCTAAATTGACTCTTTCATTACTCCTTTTGGAAGATATAGATTTAAACGTTTGCCCTTCGGAATTAAATCCGCTCCAGAAGTTTTCAGAAAAGAATTCGCGAAACAGTTCCAGATGCTCCAGGCATTGTAGGATTGATGGATGAATTTGTAATTTTTGGAGCTACTGAAGAGGAACATGATCAGCGTTTGAGGGAAGTTTTAAGCAAGCTGCAGGGTGGACCCTTAACAAAGAAAAATGCCAATTTAAAGTTAAAGAAGTGAAATTTCTTGGGCATACAATATCGAAGGGAGGCATCAAACCAGATCCAAATAAAACTGAAGCTATAGCAAACCTGCCTAGGCCTTATTCGGTGAAAGAATTAAAAAGATTTTTAGGCATGAGTGGATTTTTGAACAAGTTTATTCCATGAATGGCTGACGTAGCTAATCCGCTCTATGAATTATTGAAACATAATAGTGAGTGGATATGGGGGCCAGCTCAAGAGGCTTCCTTTCAGAAAATTAAGAAAGAACTGTGCCAAACACCCGGATTATCAATGTTCAGCCTTGAAAAGGAAATTTATATTTCATGTGATGCGTCATCTTATGGTCTTGGTGCAGTTTTGTACCACATGGAAAATGGTTATAAATTACCAATTTGTTATGCTTCGAGAACCCTGTCAGAAACAGAAAAGCACTATGCTCAAATTGAAAAAGAAACATTGGCCCTAGTGTGGTCTTGTGATAGATTCAGAGACTATATATTAGGCAAAAAAGTGCATATAGAAACTGACCATAAACCGTTAGTAGCGATTTTTATGTCAAAACCTTTAGACATGCTAACTCCTCGTTTGCAAAGAATGAAACTCAGGCTGATGAGATATGATTACGCAATTTCGCATAAACCTGGAAAAGAGCTTGTTATAGCCGATACTTTGTCTCGAAGTCCTTTGACAGAAAAGGGAGATGAAGAATTATCTGAAGAAATAGCTGCATATGTCCAAAACGTTATTGATTCTCTTCCTGCAACCGACAAAAGATTGGATGAAATAATACATTTGCAAAGTGAAGACCTCATTTGCAAGATGCTTATTAAATATTGCGAAAGTGGGTGGCCTTCTAAAAAGGAAATTCCAGTCACACTTCAAAGATTCTGGGAACATAGACATTCCTTATCTCTTCAAAATGGGATTTTGTTTAAAGATGCAAGAATCGTAATTCCTGAAAAGCTTCAAAGAGAAATTTTAGATCGAATTCATGATGGACACCAAGGAATAACCAAATGCCGTGCCAGAGCTAAACAATCATTCTGGTGGCCAGGCATATCCAAGGATATTGAAACAGTAATTAAAAATTGCGAGAAGTTTATTCAATATCAGAGCCATCATAAAGAACCTCTAATTCCAAACAACCTTCCAGAGAGACCATGGCAAGTTGTTGGAATTGATTTACTAAAGCTAAAAGGACACTGGTATGTCATCATTGCTGATTATTATTCAAGATTTTTTGAAGTGGCGAAACTAGAAAATCTTTCTTCTTTAGTTGTCATAAACCATATGAAGTCAATTTTTGCAAGACACGGCATACCCGAGGAGGTACGGAGTGACAATGGAACACAGTTTTCGCAGGTCATTGGTTCTGAATATTATAAATTTGCAAAAACATACAAGTTTTCCATTGTGACCTCAAGCCCAAAATTCCCTCAGAGTAATGGATTCATTGAGTCCATGGTAAAGAATTTTAAAAATCACTACTTAAAATCGCAGTCAGAAGTTCCCTATCTGATGTTACTTGCTATTAGATCCACACCATTGGAGAATGGGTACAGTCCAGCTGAATTGTTAATGGGAAGGAAATTACGCACACCTGTACCATCTGCACATGAAATGCTGATGCCTAGCCTTGCTAACTTTAATTCTTTAAGGGAAAAAGAAATGGCTATGAGGGAAAGACAAAAATGTAATTTTGATCAACATCATGGAGCCAGAAACCTCCCATCATTGGAAGTAGGTCAACCTGTTTGGATCAAGGATTTAAAATCCTATGGGAAGATAAAAAGTCTTCATTCAGCCCCTCGTTCATACATTGTAGAAACGCCCCGTGGTGAGTTCCGACGAAATAGACCCATCTACATCCATCATCGCTTCCACCGGATCTCTGTTGGACTGATGATAATGAAGTAAATCCTGCCTTGTCCAAAGAGTTTTCAAAAAAAAAATGTGCCAACAATCCAGGACAATGTGGATAATCCAAATGAAGTCATGACTGATCCACCTGTAATGACTAGTAACAGTGCTCCTCCTCCAGAACTCAACCTTCGTAAAACTCGCAGTGGTCGAGTGGTAAAAATTCCTAAGAGATTTTTGGACTAATGGACTTTTGAAAGAGGGGAGATGTGATGTAATCGATTAACTATCAATATTTTTGTAAATAGTTTAAGTTTTGTGTATGGCAACACCAGGGTGAATGTTTTGGGTTCGTGTTGCGAGTTCCGATTTTGTAAATAAGATGATGCGCGCTCATTAAAGTATTTTCAACGTTTTTATGGTGTTTATCGATGATAAAACAGTCTCTCCGTCCAGGTACTCCCTCAGGTGAAATTTCGCTTCGCTGACAGAGAAGATTTTCATCTTTGCCAGTCTGGCAGGTAGTTTCACCTTAGAGTCCATTACGTCTCGTACAGTGAGGCTTGCATATTTTTCCTCAAAGTTAAGATCGAGGGCATGTCTCGAGTATATAGCAATATCTTCTGCTCGGACGAAGATACTACAATCAGTAGCCATTATGCATTTAAATGTAATGCCATGAGAATAATTTTTAATGGTAAACATCATGTTGAGAGCAAACAAATTGAGAAATAGCTAGCAGTAAGAACAGTGCCGTAACAAGTAAGCTGGGGGCCCCGGTGCGAGTGAAGAATTTATGGGCCCCCTACACTAAAGATGAATTTATAGGGCTCCCTCCCCTGCTGTTCTTACTTCAGACGCAGTATTAATATTTTTACTGCAAATACTAATACTACTATAGTAATTGCATTACAGTATTGCAATGACAAGTATTTAAAAATCGTTTTAAAGTAAGAACGCAAATTAAAAGGTAGTATATTTCACATTTTTTTACTGATTTATAAAAAAAGACTGATTTTTTTTTTTTTTTTTTTTTGTTTGTTTGTTTGTTTTAGCATTTATTTTAAAAAAAATATATATTTCAATATTGAATTCAATGTTTATTTTAATATTATGAATGCTTTGGAAAAATTAAATTAAGCTAAATTAATTATGTAAATAAAAATAAGAAAAAATATATAATGAATAATAACAACATTCAATCACGTACAAGGTCTCTAAAACTTCCGTTTGTGAGCTTTGCCATCAGTAAATTTTTTAACTATATGCTCAATATTCAAGGGGCCGCGGTAGTCCTATAAATGGATGCCTAGCTCGTAATTGGAAGGTTATGGGTTCGATACTCCAGCCGGCCAAGGACAATCGTGTACACTGGTGGTGACTGGTGCTCGTAAAGGCAGTCATGGCTGCAATGTATTTCACGTTCTCATCTAAATTATACGTCTGGCGTCACGGAAGCGGAAGGGCATCCACTCCATGGGGGATAAAAATTGTGATGGCATGTCTCCTGATCATCCTTGGGAGGGGAGGAGACCGTAACCAACTGACTATAGGGCAAAACTAGTGCTACGTAAAACCCCTCCAATCAACTCAATATTCAAATGGTCCAACTGCTTGCCCTCAATGCTCAGAGCAGAAATGTTTGTTATTCTTTGTTGGGAAAGGAAATACTACTCCAAATATACTTTTTTTTTATCAGTTTCATTTTAGAAAATGACTGTTCAGTTCAAGCAACTGTGACAGGCAATTTTAGGAAAATTACAGGTAATGTGAATAGATCTGGAAAACAAGAGCAATAATCATTTTCTAGAATAAAACATGCAACGTTAATAATATTTTCATTATATATTTTACATTGTACCTAAATGTTTCTATCTGGAGTATAATGTCAGAATTTATGTAATTTGCATATTTTTAGTAAACTTACCGGCATTTTTTTTTTTTTTTAAGTCCTTCAGAAATACTGGGTTGAAGAAATTAAAAACTCTCAACAATTTCAGTAATTCCTAGGCATTATTTAGAAATTATCGCGTTCGCTAACACACACACATATATACTATATATATGGCTGTAAAAATATTAAAAAGCCATGCTATTATTTCGACCCGAAACAACTGTTTGAGAGATTTTTGCTATTTATGGTGTTTTCATACAAACGTTTTATTTATTTCATAGAATTTCATACATTTATCGCCAACCCAATAAGTGACTTATTTAGCAATTAATTGAAAAAAAAAAAAAAAAAAGTTTTCAATTTTTTTTGCTCAAACCAGCTAGAAAAAAAAAATAAAAAAAAACGTGAAATTGTTTTATTGCTGATACTATTTGTTGAACTAAGATGCAGATTGACTGTGATTACTTAAAATTAAACCATTTCATTCAGAATGTTAATCAGCTGTTTCAATATGAATTTTCGATGTTTGTAAGCGCCTTTTGTCTTTTTTTTTTTTTTTTTTTTTTGCGTGGGAAGGCGTGGATTCCCTAGTCCCTTATTTGGGTCCGATACTGTAATTTTTAGTTGCGTTTTATTCGAATTTATGAAATTTGGTATTATTTTATTGATTATAGCAGCTTGTTTGCGATCCCAGTTTGAAAATCTTAAAGTTACATGAAAAAAAAGAAAAGAAAAGACCAGGGTGCGATGAACTTTTCTTTTTACTATTGTAGCCAATAAAGTACATGTAAATTTTTTAAAAATCCTAAGAAATTACTAGTGAAAAATAGTTTGGAAAAAATCCTACACACAATTATCCCTGATTACAAGAACAATATTGAACATTTTTTTCTTATTTTAAAACGATGTTAAGGTAAATTGAAAAAAAAAAAAAAAAAGGAGAATTGGGGAGGGGGGGGGGGGGTAGTGGAAGGAATGAATACGGAAGCGAGTTCGGAAGAACGTCAAATAATAATAATAATAATAATAATAATAAAATAATCGAGAGGAGAAGAAGAAGAAAAGGTTTGACAAGCAAAAAGAATGAGCACAAAATTAAGTACATCGCTTAAGAATTGGTTGCTTAATTATGAGAAAGAATATGCTTAGTTCTGTGTAATAAAACAGTGAATTTTTATTGCAAACCCCAATATTTTGCAAAAATAACCATATACGTGGTGGGCAAAGATGAATATCATTTTTAGATTCAGCATCCTCAAACCCACAGTTTACCAAAAAAAATTTTTTTTTTCCAGGACTGTGTTAAGAAACACTTTCCAACATCACAGGAAAAGTTTGAATAAAAGAGATATATGTGTGAAGCAATTTGTTCGATCGCGTTTTGGTTAGGATATTCTATATAAATTGCGCATGCCCCACAAAGTGTACTAAAATTTCATACGGTGGAATAAAAAAGAAAAAAGAATTGATTTCCAGCTTTTTTACCTATTACCAGTCACATATCTTGATA
This sequence comes from Salticus scenicus, assembly GCA_963930645.1. Taxonomy (NCBI): domain Eukaryota; kingdom Metazoa; phylum Arthropoda; class Arachnida; order Araneae; family Salticidae; genus Salticus; species Salticus scenicus. The sequence continues at coordinate 557,294 of CAWVNO010000361.1, forward strand.
TCTTTGTGTTGCACACTAAACAAATCTTTGATACCATAGACAACATTTTCTATAGGAAACATTCTATTGTACATATAAAATACACATGTTAATTTTGTTTAACGTAGTATAAAGATGTTAAAATGCACTTGAAAGACGTATTGTCCATAGATAGTAATATATCCATTTTTTTTTTTTTTTTTTGTGCCTATGTTATATAAGAGCAGTGTGATTAATGTATATTTTTTCAAAAGAAATAATCAGTAATCAGCCTGAATAAAGTATACGAATTTAGACATCGAAGAATTCTAGAATACAAACGGATGCCTACCTAACAAACCGTACATCACAAACCGAAATGATAAAAACTCTTCAACTTTGTAGGAAAATGTTTGAATTCAGAACCTTGCATGAGTCTATAATTTGATAACATTACATTACTAGACTAGATATGTGTTTAATTCATGAGTTGAAAAACTGACGATTATCTTGAACGGCCTACTGACGGAAAATGTTAAGGGAAAAAAAAAAAAAAATGCATGGGATGTAATAATTTTGTTATGATGGAAAATTACAGATACCTTTTGTAATTACTGTACAATAGACTGCTTGTACTATACAAATCTTTATCATGCTCTTGGGGAAAAAAAAAATCCTGTGACTGATATCTAGAAACTAAATTATGTCTCTAGTAAAAATAGTTCCACGTCAGCCTCATAAATACTAGTTCCCTTTGCTGGCGAGTTTTAAAAACCACTATTAGAATTCTAGATCGTTTTTCTAAATATGGACTAGTCCTTGTATCCCTTAGAAAGACCCTCACAGAGGGCACTCCTCCTCAGACCTAGGACCCTAGCCAACCAAGATCATTTTTCTATATTATCAAGGTCAGACTTATTTGAAAATCTCTGCAAATAAATGTGAACTTAAGATGTGAATTTTAGTATTTATAATCTTGGTTTATGACCCAATATATATAATATATAGATATATACTCAGTATGTGTACATCCTAATTTTTCTACAATCAAAGAAAAAATAATCTCTTTAAAATTTTAAACTATAAAGTCATGCTGAGATACAGTGGATTTATAGTCCAGGCAACGAAGGCCAAAATTTGACGAATAGAGGAAAAAAATCGTGTAGTTTTGAAATTTTACATACTCATAGCCGAGAGGGTCCTGAACAACATACTAAAAGTCCCCGCCCGTGGGGGGTGAGCGGGGGGCATTTAAGGGGGGCAATTTTCAGTTTTTATTAAATATCTTAAAAACTATCGCATTTAGAGAAAAAATGTCAACTACAAAATTAATCTACGTAAATTTTCCTACAAAAATGTATATTACATTTTGTTTGTACGATGATTAGTTTAGAAGATATAGGGAGATGAAATAACACATTTTCTTGAAAAATTCTTTTTTGCAATAGTAAAATCAACTAAAGTGTGCAATTAAAAGGGTTCTTGTCAAATATTTTCTAATGTAAAAAACAAATATATACATAGGGAATATGCAAGGATAATACAGCATGTTTTGTAAGTTTTAAATAATTTTAAGGCTAGTAGGCGCAAGTGGCGGTTTGAGTAAAAATCTGGATAAGTCCAGTCAAAATAGGAAAAATAGAAAAAAAAAAATCGTGTAGTTTTGAAGTTTTGCACACTCATAGCCGAGAGGGTCCTGAACAACATACTAAAAGTCCCTGCCCGTGAGGGTGAGCGGGGGGGGGGGGGGCAGGGGGGCATTTAAGGGGGGCAATTTTCAGTTTTTATTACATATCTTAAAAACTATCGCATTTAGAGAAAAAATGTCAATTACAAAATTACTCTACGCAAAATTTCCTACAAAAATGTATATTACATTTTGTTTGTACGATCATTAGTTTAGAAGATATAGGGAGATGAAATAACACATTTTCTTGAAAAATTCTTTTTTGCAATAGTAAAATCAACTAAAGTGTGCAATTAAAAGGGTTCTTGTCAAATATTTTCTAATGTAAAAAACAAATATATACATAGGGAATATGCAAGGATAATACAGCGTGTTTTGTAAGTTTTAAATAATTTTAAGGCTAGTAGGCACAAGTGGCGGTTTGAGTAAAAATCTAGATAACGAAGACCCAAAACCGATCAACATTAAAAAAAAAAAAAAAAATCGTGTAGCTTAGAAATTGAGCACAGTTATAAAGTTAAGTGCCCTGAATAACATACTAAAAGTCCCTAACCATGGGGGCACATTTCAGTTTTTATTAAGTATCTTGAAAACTATCGCATTTAGAGGAAAAAAAGTCTCAAAGATATAAGATTTTTTTTAATGTTGATCAGTTTTGGGTCTTCGTTATCTGGATTTTTACCAAAACACCACTTGCGCCTACTAACCTTAAAATTATTTAAAACGTATAAAACATGCTGTATTATCCTTACATATTCCCTATGCATATATTTGTTTTGTACATTAGAAAATATTTTATCAGAACCCTTTTAATTCCACAATTTAGTTGATTTTACTATTGCAAAAAAAAAAAAAAAAAAAAAAAAAAAGAATTTTTCAAGAAAATGTGTTATTTCTTTCCCCTATATCTTCTAAACTATTGATCATGCAAACAAAATAGAATATACAATATTTTTAGGAAATTTCACGTAGATTAATTTTGCAATTGAGATTTTTTTTCTCTAAATGTACTTAATAAAAACTGAAATGTGCCCCCTTTAAATGCCCCCCCCCCATGGTTAGGGACATTTAGTATGTTATTCAGAGCACTTCACTTTATAACTGTGCTCAATTTCTAAGCTACACGATTTTTTTTTTTTTTTTATGTTGATCGGTTTTGGGTCTTCGTTATCTAGATTTTTACTCAAATTGCCACTTGCGCCTGCTAGCCTTAAAATTATTTAAAACTTACAAAACATGCTGTATTATCCTTGCATATTCCCTATGTATATATTTGTTTTTTACATTAGAAAATATTTCACAAGAACCCTTTTAATTGCACACTTTAGTTGATTTTACTATTGCAAAAAAGAATTTTTCAAGAAAATGTGTTATTTCATCTCCCTATATCTTCTAAACTAATGATCGTACAAACACAATGTAAGATACATTTTTGTAGGAAATTTTACGTAGATTAATTTTGTAATTGACATTTTTTCTCTAAATGCGATAGTGTTTAAGATATGTAATAAAAACTGAAAATTGCCCCCCTTAAATGCCCCCCTGCCCCCCGCTCACCCCCCACAGGCGGGGACTTTTAGTATGTTATTCAGGACCCTCTCGGCTATGAGTGTGCAAAACTTCAAAACTACACGATTTTTTTTTTTTTCTGTTTTTCCTATTTTGTCTGGACTTATCCAGATTTTTACTCAAAACGCCACTTGTGCCTACTAGCATTAAAATTATTTAAAACTTACAAAACATGCTGTATTATCCTTGCATATTCCCTATGTGTATATTTGTTTTTTACATTAGAAAATATTTGACAAGAACCCTTTTAATTGCACACTTTAGTTGATTTTACTATTGCAAAAAAGAATTTTTCAAGAAAATGTGTTATTTCATCTCCCTATATCTTCTAAACTAATGATCGTACAAACAAAATGTAATATACATTTTTGTAGGAAATTTTACGTAGATTAATTTTGTGATTGACATTTTTTCTCTAAATGCGATAGTTTTTAAGTTATTTTGTAAAAACTGAAAATTGCCCCCCTTAAGTGCCCCCCCTGCCCCCGCTCACCTCCCACGGGCGGGGACTTTTAGTATGTTGTTCAGGACCTCCTCGGCTATGAGTATGCAAAATTTCAAAGCTACACGATTTTTTTCTTCTATTTTTCCTATTTTGACTGGACTATTAACAATAGCTGAGATCTTGGGTCTTAAACAATTTCAATTTAATGAATAACTTCGGAGATCCCCAAAAGTTCTTTTTAAAAGTATTTCAGCATATCAGTTAAATTTTTTCATACATTGAAAAGCTATCTAACACATCTAAAAACAGTAAACAACATATAAGGCTCATATTATTACTTTGGCAAATATGGGAAGCCCCGACAACAAGGAGCCCCTAAATCTATAATATTAAGGTTGAGAAACATAATGTTTTCATTAAAATGAAAATTTTAATACTAAATATTTCTCATTAAAAATAGTAATCCTATCTTTTAAAATGACTATTTTTTAATAACATAATCTTTTAAAAGTAAGTTTGCAAAAGACTCGGGAGTCCGAGAAAATAAGGTGCCTCTAAATCCATAATATTAAATTTTAAAGAAAGTTCCATCATTTGCATGAAATATTTAATATATACCTAATATATTAATTATAATACTGAATAAAATTTATAATAAAAATGAATAATAATAATTATTATTTACCCATTACTTTCGTCTAATCTTCTTTTCAAATAATTATCAGATTACGTCTGAGAGATATAAGACAATCAACAAAGGCTACAAAGACTTTACAAAGATATTACTACAAAGACTTTTGTAGTAATGATTACTAATTTCTTTGAGACTATTTCCTCCAAAGTGAACACTGAACTGACTCTTTCACGTGCAATTGCTATATTTCCAGGAACTCACTTTGTCAAGTCCCAAAACTCCGGTTCGTTTGAGACAATACCGAGGTAGACAAACATTCCTATTGTATGGAGCAGAAAAGACGATTTCTTTTCAAAGAATATAGTAACATCGTTTTCCATGTGTCCACAGAGAATAAAGGATTAAAAATGCAACATTGGAGTAAGCAGTAGGACTTTTTAAAGAATTTTTTAAGACTGTTTTTTCTTTTAGAGGTAGATTATGTGTGTGTGGGGGGGGGGGGGGTGAGGAGGGGATGCAGGATTGTCAAAATTCTAAGCATTTTTTTTCCTTAAAAAAAAAAAAAGTAAATAAATAAAATAAAATAAAAATATTTTCTGGCTATGGGCCCCCTTGCTTCATGGGCACAGGTGCGACGCACCGCTTGCACCGCCGGTTTTTACGGCACTGAGTAAGAAAGATCGACTAGCAATTGAAGAGCTCTCGCTGGGCACTCGTATATATACTCGATTCGGCTTCCTGTCAACATTTTTTTAATAGATCTGATTACAATTTTAGCCGAACCGCTTATCAAACATCCTGAGGAAAGGCTTGCATAATATCCCGTCAACATTTTTTATATAGATCTCATTATAATTTTAACCGGTCGTCCGCTTCCTCATCCTGTCAATAGTTCTCGAAAAATCTTTTTATAGAGATCAGATTATAATTTTAACCGGTCGTCCGCTTCCTCATCCGCTTCTGGAGCCGCGTGTCCTGTCAATAGTTCTCGAAAAATCTTTTTATAGAGATCAGATTATAATTTTAACCGGTCGTCCGCTTCCTCATCCGCTTCTGGAGCCGCGTGTCCTGTCAATAGTTCTCGAAAAATCTTTTTATAGAGATCAGATTATAATGACTGGCTTGACCGTTCATTAATATTACATATCTAGCTTAGCCATTAAAAATTTTAAATTTTACACGAAAATTTTAAACTCAAATCGCTTAAATTTACCTATCGAGTCTGTATATTTTACCAAGATACATATTTATCTTATAGAGAAGCCATATCCCTTTAAAATTAGAGATCAGATTGTAATGACTGGCTTGGCCGTTCATTAATATAACATATCTAGCTTAGCCATTAAAATTTTTAAGTTTTACACGATAAATTTTACACGAAAAAATTAAAATTTTAAACTCAGGTCTCTTAAATTTATCTATAGAGTCTGTATATTTTACCAAGATACATATTTATCTTATAGAGAAGCCCTTCAAAATCACAAGTACAAATCGGTACGCATCCAATGTTGGCACTATATCTATCGCAAAAAAATGGGCCCAGCGAAGCCTCAAAGACAGAATAATCTGTGATGAGAGGCTTCGCTCGACCCATTTTTTTGCACCTCGTCCTGATCTTAAGACGAGGATTTATACCAGTAGGGCTTGTTTCCCACCAAAACTTTGATTTTTTTGGGGAAATACCCCAACCCCATACAACCAAAAGGATCCATTGGATGTCCTACAAATATCATACAGATCCTACAACTGACATATCCGGTAAGTGTCATAAAACAGCAACCAGAGAATGCCTTATGCATGATACTCGTAGGATCGCGGGGGTTTCAAGTGCATAGATAATACAGAGGACATCCACAGGCTGAATTATTACAGCGCATGCGCAGAAATCTAAATGCTATTCTAATAAATCGTTCTTTAGCAAACGAACTCAATCGAGTTTTATGTTGTTGTTGTTTAGTTCTGAGCCAAAGGTGATTACAGATATGTTTTAATATGTTGCTATTATTATTATTATTTTTTTTTTTTCTGGGTTATATTGAATATTATAAGTAAGTAAACATCTTTATTGTTTGATATGAAATTAATTATTCTGAAGTTTACAACTTGCTTTATTGTACTTCATGTGTTCTGTTCTTGTTAGATGTTAGACCGTGTGCACAAAAATAAGTTATTACTAAAGGTTTTTACAATCATTTTCGTGATTTATCGTGAGGACCGTAAACGTAGTGCTGTTTTAGTGTACGAAATAAATATTTTTAAACAAAATTACCTGAAGTTCTGAAATTTTTAAATTCATTGAAAAAATTTCAATCGAAATTTAACATTTGTTTTACACAAAATTTAGCAAAAATTTTACGTTTGTTACTTATTAGTAGTTTACATCAACATTTAATTTAAAGGAAAATTTTTAGGAAAAAAAAAAAGCAGTATTTTTGGTTTTACATACCGATGTTATGTTTGAAGATATTTCTTTAAAATTTCGGTTTCTACCACAGAGGATAAAAATTGTGATGTCATGTCTCCAGACCATCCTTGGTGAGTTCCAGACTGTTAGGGCAATGGAAAATTTATTTCACTCTACTGTAAAATTTTGAAATAATTTCTGTGTTGGTTAATTTTAATTTCAGTTATTCAAAGTTAGTACACTAGACCTTATTAGTAAATCACTTTTAATAATAATATGCTTCTAAATATTTAAAATAAATTATATTTTTAACATGCTGCAAAATGTGCACTTAATGAAACTTTTGAGCTGATGTTGGCTTTTGTGCTCAACTTGTATCTAGATTTTACACCCTTGCTTTAGCTACCTACTAAAATGTAATTTTTCTTTCACAAGTATATTTAATAGATTAATTTTTCTTTTACAAGTATTTTATCATTAGCTCATTAATAATTTTGCATTATTACATGTGTCTACATCTGTATCTTGGAATTTGTTGACTTTGTATGCATTCAAATAAATTAAATGAGTTACATGAAAATAATTTTAAAGCATAATGCTCAAAATTTCTCCCTGGGAATTTATAATAATCCTGTTAGATGCAGAGATAAAGCAAAATCACCAATTTAAATTATAAATGTATGAAATGATATTGTCAGTCTCATATTGTTTATATACCTATGTTATGTTTATGGTTTGTTTAAAATATTACAAACACATTATTAAAAATATTTAATAGCTAGTTTAGCAAATTCCAGGAAAGTTAATATATATATAAACTTTCCTCCCGTTAAGTGCAGTTTTTAATATAGTTAGATTATTTCCATGCATTGTCTGATTCTTTGACCAATTTTGCCTTTTTTCTACTACAGTGTTTAGGACAACAAATTACAAAATTTAACTGAGTCACAAAAGTTTTAATTTTTTAATTATTACTCATTATATTCTTAATTTTTGTAGCTGTTGGTATCAGATTTTTCTGAATGTAAACTTAGTAGTAAAATGAGCCTGAAGAATAGAAAGTTTTTAGTTTTTTACTTTCCAGACATGCATATGTAAAGAAAGTGCTGTATTCATGTCAAAAGTCAAGCTTTGAGATTTTGGTGTTTCTGTATGTTTTGAGGTTACCTTAGTTCATTTCTGCTACTTTTAAAACAATTATGCATGTGAGTGAATGTGATAGCGCCTAAATGCTTTGTTCAAATGAGCTGAAAGTTGGTATGTATGTTATAAATGACCATAGTCATTAGTCATATAAGTGACCAAATTTATACACGTTATAGGTCACAGCTTCACAAGCTGTGTAAATTTTGGTAAATCTATCCCTTATTTTTTTTTTTTTTACAAAGACAAAAAAATATTCATTATCCCTTATGGCCTACAGGGGCCCAAGTTTTTAAAATGCAATAACGTCTAAAAGCCTTATTTGATTGAGCTGCAAATTAATACACATATTATTGGTTACTATTGCACAAATTGTGTGGATTTCAGTGAATCTAGATTTTATAGATTTTTACAGGGACACACCAAAAAGTTCTTTATTATTATGATCTATGGACTCAAATTATTAGAAGTGCAATAGCGTAAAATTAAACAATGGAGAAAAATACTCATGTATCCTATTGTAATCCCTATTATACAAGGTTGTTGATTTTTTTTAAAAAAATCAATTCTTTTTATTTAAATCAAGATTTATTTGAATTTAATGATTTTTTTAAACTATTCAACCAAGCTCCTCGCATATTATTTAAATCCAATTACTAAACAATTTTACTTTTCTCCAGTTTGTGGTAAAAGTATTTATTTTAATCACTCATTATTTATGGGGAGTTTTTTTTCTTTTATCTTAGGTTCTGATTGTATCAGTGACTAAATGATTGTTGTTTGGTACTTGTGTGTTTTGATTGCTCCACATTACCAGATGACAGTCATTTAGTTTTTCTTCTGCGGCAACATATGAATTGAATTGACAATATAGTGCCTAGGAAGCACCTTTTTTTTAGACTTAGCCCCAGCCGTACAAGAACAGTTCCAAGAACAATTGTTATGGTAAGCTCGTTCACCATATTCAGTTATGAAGGAGGTATTGAAATTTTCTAAAAAATAATTTTTATTTTCCTATTATTATTATTATTTTTTTTTTTTCATAATATGTCTTATATTCTGACCCTCAATCTACACCTCTGATTCTTCTTTCTATCTCTCAGTTTCTTATATTCTAGCATTCTTTTGTGCAAGTTGTATTTGTAAAAATACTTGTGAATGCTCTGCCATTCTTCCTATATCTGTAATTTTTCTTTAAAGTAATTTCCTTTGGGTGTATTGTTATTTATTTGTTATAATTTTATTTTTCTGTTACACTAATTCTGCTGTTATACACTTCTCCTTTTGCATGCAAAGAAAATGTAAAAGTTTTACTTAGAGGATTATACAGTGGGTGTTCAATTTTTTTTTTTTTTTTTTGCACTTTTTGGATTTTCTAAAAAAAATATTGAACAAAATAGTGCATGACTTCAGACATGCAAAGAACATTAAAAATTCACATTTTCCACTATCGATTTAATTCAGAGTGCAATTAGGGGACCAACCACAAGTTGAAGAAGAGTGCACATACTTTAGATCACCCTGTATCATAAAAAGCTACAAATAACTTGTAACTTTAACACATTGTTGTGCATACAATGTACAATATTTGTTTGTTTTGATGGGGAAATTGTGCGATTATTTAAGCAGATATAATTTCTTTTCAAAAGTTAATTTTTTTAAAACCTTTTTCTGCTTATAACTAGAACGGATTTCCATCAAAATTTACAGAAAATTTGATAAAACATTAGAGAAACATTATTTTGAAACAGTTTTCACACGTGTAATATTCACTGAGGTATGAGCATTTATATTTTAAATTAATAAATATTGATTTACTGTGCATGTGTGTGAGACAGAAAAAATTTTATTGCATTGGTTGAAATCTAGATATATTGAGCAACTTTTAAGATTTGTGAGTTCATAAATGGATTTTTCTTGTATGTATGTGTGTATATATATATTTTTCATTGAGAAATAAATATTTGCTTACATTACTTTTGCTTTATGGTAAAGATTTATTGTTTTATTTATGATTATTAAATGTCATATTCTCATAAATGTGCCAGATTGATACCATTTCAAGATTCTAGAAATGAATCTATCTATAATCAAAAGGTAAAAGTATTGCTTTATAAAGGGAAAAAAAAAAAAAAAAAAAAAAAAAGTTCAAGTATTTATAAATATAAATATGTATGCATATAATAAAACTGAAACACGTGTAAATTAATATATTATGTAAGTTTGCATAATTTCTGAGTAATAAATGTGTGTATGTAATTGTAATATATATTTTTAATTTCAGTATCTTTGTCTAGATTTAATAGTATTGAAATATGTTTGATATAATGAAAAATGAGTTATGTACTATATAAATATTAAAATTGTGTAATATATAGCAGTGACATATTAAGAAAGATAACTTGTATCTTACGGAAATATAAATAGTCAGGGCTGCTAGCCATTTAAACATGGTTTGCAAGAATCATTGGTTATATATTGTGGGGGACATTAAACTTACATAAGTACAATTAATTATTTGATTTTTTATTTTTATTTTTTTAAACTGCTGTTCAATGGAATAGGCAATTATTGCACTAAAATTTGATGAAACTTATTTTTTTGACTTAGCTGGTATTTTGCTTAAAAGTAATTTTTTTTTTTTTTCTGGTGTTTCGTTGTAGAAATGTAATGTATTTTATTTTTGCAGTTGACTAGCAAAATGAGTAATTTTCAATACTCAAATTTTTTGAAAACTTCTTTAATTTCAAGAATCAAGATTGTTCAATTTTCTGAATAACCTGTTTTCATCACCCCCCCCCCCCCCAGTAATAATAATTGGTCTCAGAAGAGTGCACACATTTCACTCAGTGTTAAAAATCGGAGAGTAAATAAATAAATGAAAGCAAGATTCTCCCACCCTAATTGGAACCCTTCTGTATGCCTTGTTTTATTAAAAAACATTTGTTTACATTTTGAAAATAATTTTCTATGTTGACAGTTTTATCTTTTTTAATATTAAATATATTTAAAACACTTTAAACACACGTAAATATAAATTTATTTAAAAGATGTTAAAATTTTTTTATCCAAAGCTTTTCGCTTTAATATTAAAGCATCATCAGGGATTTATGATTCGTTTCCATTGCGCAGTTTTAAATTTTTATTTAAAAAATAAATAAAAATAAACATGATTTTTAAGTTTTTTTTTTTTTTTTTTTTTATCATTTGTAACATCTTTTCTGAAGTCTTTATTAAAATCTGCTCTGGCTAATCTCAATTCTCTGTAAAGTTTTTTTTTTTTTTTTTTAATAAATTTAAATTGAATTTTGTAATGCAGTTGTAGATAGTTTTTGAGTCTTAGAAGAAAGAATGAAATTAATCTTGATGCCTCTGGGGAAAGTGGGGAAAGTTCTCACAGTGAACTATTTTAAAGGGAAATGAATTTTGATTTTTCATTATGAGCATCTGTTTGTTTAAATTCCACCAAAATGCATTTGTAAAATGTTTCTTGTGGTAAGCAATATTAATATTTCTTTCTGAATTTTAACTGGTTGGTAGCAATGTTCAAAAACTTACGCAAAAGTATATAAATTTTTAGAAAGTATGAAAAAAGTGGATTCTTGTGAAAACCTAAACATTTCTGCTGTTACTATCTTCCTTATATATAAAATGTTTAGGCTATTTAATATATTTAAATGTTGTAGAAAAAAGTTTTTTGATTGACATTACACACTATGTGCTAGTTTCTTTTGTTAATTTACTTAAGTAAACTATAGTTTCCCCCCTCCCCCTTCCTTTCACTTTCCTATCCATATCCGAATCAAAGGATTCCAGACAAATTGAATTAACGAGAAAATTTCCCCTAACAACAATTAAAGAAACTTAAAAAAAAAACTTTTGTGAATTAATCATATTTAATATATCTTTCATTGTTTAGTTAATGCATAGTTTTCAATTTGTTGCAATTGTTTAACAGGTGCATATTTTTCTTATTTAGATGAGAAAATTAAGAAGATTAGATGGAACTATGTTCCAAAACCATACGTGACATATTATGAGATATCTATTTACCGAAGATGTAGCTGTGTGCTATAGCTGGATTGGGGCCAATGAAAAACTAAAGTTTTCTAATCGAAAGATCTGTTGTATTATAGTAGGTTAGTGAAATGTTTAAAATTCTCAATTGTGCTTTATCTCAGAGTTAGCAAGGTTTCGGACACTATGGTGGTATAAACCATGGTTTTTACCATACTGTCCAAAACCCTACTGTTTTAAACTGTCTAAAACTATACTTTTGAATAGAATTATATTTTATCAAAATTACTCAAATAGTATTTGAAAAATTTATAAAGTATTATAATAATAATTATTATTATTATTACGATTTGTGATATGTTTCAAGGAAGTATTGATGCCATTCAAAATTCAGGGGCTGAAATAATGTAGACAGTAGAAAAAAAAAAAAAAAAAAAATTAATCATTAGAATGCATTAAGTTAGTCCTTCTTGGGTAAATTAAAGTAAAATTAGGAACATTGGTAAAGTTAATGTGTGAATTGTTCTTTATAAGATACTGTTTAAGATTACTAAATTAAAACTATTGGATAGTTCCTATTTTGGCAGAATTATTGATATATGCCAAAATAATTAAGTTTTTCATTGATATTTATTTGTTATCTATTTTAACCCAGCAAATTTTTGTTAAAATACTATTGTTTACATTTTTTTATATATACTATTATTATTGTTAAATTTTATTGGCTAAAATATTTTTAATAAAAGTTGATTTGTTCAGTCTTTTACTGCCTAAAATATATATAACATTCAAACAAATGACTGCTTCTAACTGTAGATTCTGTGTTCAATACTAATAGTTTAATTTAGCTCTATGTTAACAATTACAGTCAAACAGGCAGCGAAGCAACATTAAAAACAAAGTTCCAATATGAAATATTATGAGTAAAAAGTATCAATAAACCAAACCAAATTGCCGTCGTGCAGCGAATCACCAGTGACTGCTTTATACTAAAGCTTAGTGCAATTATGAAATTCGCAAAAGGGTCACAAAACCATTCTTAAAAAATTTAATAATAATAAAAACATTTATCTCCACTACAATAAACACACATTAACAGCTTCAAAAACAAAGTTCTGATATGCAAAAATGAAGTTCCATTACAAAAAGGTTGCTAAGAAAAAGGGTTAATACAATATTACTGCATAAGAAATCACCAATGGATGCCAGTGTTAGAAATAAGATTTTTGAAGCTAGGCGTCAAAATGACACCTGGATTAAATTTTTTGGGCGTCAAAATGAAAAATCTAGGTGCCATCTATAATTAAATATGTATATATATATAAAAATAATGATAAAGCATCAACTTGTAAATAATATATGCAAGATTATATAAAAAATATTTATGTAGTGAATGTACATATTTAAAATCGCAAATTTATTCTTCACCCAGAAGTTACATCATTCCACCACATCTTAATAGCATTTTCTGGGCAGAAATCTTCCAATTTAGGGCGGTTTAATTTAATCATTAACAAATTGTCAACTGCTTTCATAGAGATATGATTTCTTAAATCAGTTTTTATTAGGTTTAATTGACTGAAATAGACTTGTTTACAGTCTGATGGGATTGGGAAAATTATTAGGTATGATACGGAAAAAATCCAGGCGTCAAATATGGCACCTATGATTGAAATTCTAGGCGTCAAAATGAAAAAACTGGTCGCAAAATGCAACTAACGACCGCTTATTTCTAACCCTGATGGATGCACTATACAAAGCTAGCCGTGATCTTTTATGCTGCGTTCTAAGTTCATTGAAAAAAATGAAACAGATGAACGAACATGAGTACAAGAGCATGGCATTATGATTTTGAAAGACTAGCAGAATCACTGTTACACGTACAAAAGTGCTGAACATTTGATGTTTCAGACATATTACTGAATATTCAATTTTGTTAAATCTGATTTTTTTTTTTTTTTTTTTTTTGTCAAATATTAAATTACAGTTAACTGAATCTATAAAAATTCAATTTTTAAAATTTAAAATTATTTGAGAAATTTCTTCCGTAATTGTTATTTTTAATTATCATTAAATTGAGAAAAATTATCCAGAATAATTCAGAAATAATAATTTATATTTAAATGAAAGCAATTGTTTTATATGTCTTCTAAAGTAACATTAAAGAAAATTAGTTATTGAATACTTTAATCATAGCAGTTGATGAAAAGAGCAATCTAACAAAATAAGGCTTATTTTAAAGTCTCATCCCAAAAATCTAGATCAGTTTTTAGCTATGTTAAACATTAATATATTATATATATATATATATCCTTTTTTTTTTTTTTTTTTTTGTTATTTGTTTATTTTTTAATACTTAAGTTTTAAGCTTTACAAACTGTTTGTTTCAGATGCAGCTGAAAAGGAATATAACAGTGTGACAAGGGCATAGATTGAAGATATTATGGTTGCGACATGCTAAAGAGAGAAAATTTTATGTCAGAAAATCAAAAATGTGTTAATATAAAATAAAATAAAAGTGCATTAAATTTTTTTATGTGTTTTGGAGTTGGTATCATTAAAATACTCCATACTTGTAAATTTCACAAATTAAGATTTTCAATATCAAAAGGTAAATAAAACAAGTAATTAACAAATAAGATAGTAATAATTTAGCAGTGAGGTTAACTTAAACAAGTTAAAAAAAAAGTTGCTGGCATCAGATTTTTTTTCCCCTGCGACTAATCTTCTAGCAGAAGAGTGTCCTTCACATCATGAGAGGTATGAGTGTTTGCCGAATTCTCCAAGATGTGAATAAAGAAGCAGGTACTAACAATAATACAGAATATTAACCTTTGACACGCCGAATTCAGATCCAGGTGTAATTTAAATTTGTTTTTTACATATTTTGCCTTCTAATGCCTTTAGTTTAAAGAACTTTATCATTAAAATGTGTATTTATATATATATATATATATATATATATAATTTAATATTATTCTATTCAATATTATTAATTCACTATTATTATATTTAATATTATTAGTTTAATATTATTATATTTTTATTTTATTTTAATGTAATTTAATTATGTAAGCTATTTTAAACATGTCAGCCTATTTTTAGAAGAATTTGCTTATTTTTCCAAATTATGTGAATTTTTAAACAGTGGGATAAAAGGGAAAATGGTAAAATAGATCATTTTTATAATTTTCTGTACATTTACCTTTTTATGATTGAACTGTAATTTCTATTTCAAAAAATCAAGTAATCTTCCTATTATATCTGATATTTTTTTCAAGTCAGTGTTCATGATTTTTAATTTTTAAATGAATTTTTAATTCCATGCTCCATTTATGGAACATTGGCGTGTGAAAGGTTAATTAGAATGTTGGCAGATGTGTGTGTGTATATATTGTGATTTTTATTCGATATTTTGAACTTTTCTATTAGAATAGATTTTCATGTTAAGGTGTAATTTAAAAATTATGAACCAAATCACATATTACAATAAATATTCAAAAATATGGTAAGAAATATGATTACTTCAAGTCTATTGTTTTAACAAATGTTATATAAACATCTAATATCGATACTGTGTTTATACTTAAAAAAAGAAATAATAATAATAAATTCTACACATCTTCTTTTTAAGAACAGACATCACCTAGCACTACCCAGAGCTAAACATGTGATACTATGAGGAAATTTTTAATAAAATATGCTCAAGAAAACTTGCAACTGTGAAATTCCTGCATACAGTTTAAAAGTACGTTTTTTGATGCTTTATAATTTCAAAACAAATATTAAAAATCAGTTTTGTTAAACATGGAATAATGTAACAATGGAGATTTTTTTTAATATGAAAGGTTAATTTAAAATTTAAATGTATATATCAAGTATTTGATAATTCTAATTTCAAATTTCCTTATAGAAGAATACCACCGTGTTTGACTTGCTTCATTATCCTGCAGATTTAGGAAACATAAGCATTTATGAAACCCTTTTCCTTTTTTTTTTTTTAACTGTCAATTAAAATGCTGGCAAGAACATGAATGATTTTCAGCTATCTAATTTTAAGTTATTCAGATTTTTTTTTTTTTTTTTTTTTAACAAGGGTAAAAAAGAACAAGATTTCACATAAATATGCATTGTAAGGGTTGTTTTCATTGTACAGATGTCCAACCAGTTTAAAAATACCATGTATGATTCTAGCATGAACATCATTGATAATGTATATTCTGTTTAAAAAAAAAAAAAAAAAAATGTAAGTTATTAAAAATTTCATTTCATTAACATCAATGAATGTCAGAATTTTACCCAAATGTGCATTTATCCCAAACTGGAATTTTTAAAAATATACTTGCCAAACCATTAAAGAATAGACACTCTGTTTAACAAGCTTTTTAAGTTAATAAAATATTAAAGGCCAGATTGTAACCCTACTTTAAAAATCTTAAAAGTACATGAAAAAGAAGTGGATAGTTGTGATAAACATTCTTTTTATTATTGTAACCAATAAATTGTAAGTAAAGTTTTTGTAAATCTAAACAAGTGTTAGTAATTTACAAAATGTACTCTTAAATTTCTACTATATAAGTTTTCTCTTGACAGTCGCTAAAAATTTGAAAAAATTCCTAAATCAGGAAATATATTAAACTAAAATTCCTTAAATTATGAAAAATTCTGTCACAGAAATTTCTAATAATTATTTACATAACTTGTCAGAATAGAACAATATCTCTTATAAATATGTACTATGAGGATTATTGCCTTGGAATTAATGTGAAATTGCATAAAAACAAAAATACACGATTGACCATAATTAAATATAAAAAAGTGCAATAAGATAAATGTATTGAAGTGATGGAGCCTAATGGGTGGGGCATTTCAGTTTGTGACTGTGTGAGATAATTGGTCTTAACATGAATACAGTATGCCCTGTAGTAGAAAATAAGAATGTGCAATGTGGAGCTGAAAGTGGAAAAGGTAAGAATATATTGTTATAAAATGTTTTTTTAATAAAGTCGTTTTATAATTTTTTAATAATCCTATAAAGAGTATTACTCTTTTTTTTTTTTTAATAATACTAGTTAATGTTTATTAAATAAATTTATTAAGTATTTTATAAAAGAAATAATATGTGTGTTTATGAATTTTTAGTCAATTAATCTTCTAGAATAACGTTTCCCCCCCCCCCTCCTTGTGCAAGAGGGGGAGCAAAATTTGTAAAATCGCTTCTTAGTAGATGTCTATGTCACAGGAGGAATGTTTTCTCCCAATTCCATGCTTCTAGGTCCAAGGGTTTCGGCTTGGCGATGATGAATTACTCACTCATTCAGGACAAACGATTTTATATGTATATAGATTTAACAAATTAAAATTTATGAATATTTTTAAAAATGTTCTTCAGTCACTCAAATAAATACTAATTGCAAGATATGCTCTTGTCAGATATATATCTATAAAATAATTACAAGAAAAAAAGGATTTTTTATATACCATGTTTTTTTTTTTTTCTGTTGAATCATATAAATCCTACCAAAGGCAGCAGGGACCCGAAGTAATTTGGCTAAAAGTATTAAAAAATGCATTGTCACCGTGTTCTAAACTATTCTGAAAATTTCAAATGTCTAGCTAGTCGGGAAATTGCATGATTGTTGAATCATATAAATAATACTAAAGGCAGCGGGGGACCCGAAACAATTGACTAAAAGTATTTAAAAAATGCATTGTTATCGTGTTTTGAGTTTTCTAAACGTTTCAAATTCTAGCAAGTCGGGAAGTTAGTTAAATAATGTTTTGTGAATCATATAAATGCTACCAAAAGCAGCAGGAACCCAAAATAGTGTGCTAAAAGTATTTAAAAAAATGCATTGTTACCATGTTCTGAAACTTTCAAATCTCTAGCTAATCAGGAAGTTAGTTAAATAGTTATTTTGTTGAATCATATAAATGCTGCCGACGGCAGCGGGGACCCGAAACAGTAGGCAAAAAGTATTAAAAAAATGCATTGTCACCGTATTCTGAACTCTTCTGAAGGTTTCAAATGTTCTACTCGGAAAGTTATTTAAAAAATATAACGTTGAACACTTAATAAAATTAAATTAAAATGAAATACTTTATACATAATTAATAAATATAATAAACCTTAAAACATACTTCATGCTTGGCTGTGAATATTTTCGGTTGGGTGCCCAGTTCTTTTCAAATGACTACATCTGTGCCGGATTTCTCAGAATGGTGGTCTTTTATAGTTGATTTCATTATTTCTCAGAATGGTAGTCTTTTATAGTTGATTTCATTATTTCTCAGAATGGTAGTCTTTTATAGTCGATTTCACAATTCTAAAAAATCCGGCACAGATGAAGTCGTTTGAAAAGAGCTGGGCGCCCAGCCGAAAATATTCTCGGCCAAGCATGAAGAATGTTTTAAGGTTTATTATATTTATTAATTATGTACTTTATACATAATTAATAAATATAATAAACCTTAAAACATACTTCATGCTTGGCTGTGAATATTTTCGGTTGGGTGCCCAGTTCTTTTCAAATGACTACATCTGTGCCGGATTTCTCAGAATGGTGGTCTTTTATAGTTGATTTCATTATTTCTCAGAATGGTAGTCTTTTATAGTTGATTTCATTATTTCTCAGAATGGTAGTCTTTTATAGTCGATTTCACAATTCTAAAAAATCCGGCACAGATGAAGTCGTTTGAAAAGAGCTGGGCGCCCAGCCGAAAATATTCTCGGCCAAGCATGAAGAATGTTTTAAGGCTTATTATATTTATTAATTATATAACGTAGAATTTTATAAACGCTGCCGAAGGCCACTGGGACCCAAAACAGTAGGCTAAAAGTACTAAAAAAAATGCATTGTCAACATGTTCTAAACTCTTCTGAAAGTTTCAAATGTCTAGCTAATCAAAAAGTTATTTAAATAAATTTTGTGTTGAATCATATAAACGCTGCCGAAGGCAGCAGGGACCCGAAAATGTTGGCTAAAAGTGCGGAAAAAAATGCATTGTTATCATGTTTTGAGCTTTTCTACAACTTTAAAATGTCTAGCTAATCGGGAGGATGTCTAGCTAATCGAGCTAAATAAATATTCTGTTGAATTATATAAACGCTGCCGAAGGCAGCAGGGACCCAAAAAGTTGGCTAAAAATGGTAAAAAAAAAAAATGCATTTTTATCATGTTTTGAGCTTTTCTACAAGTTTCAAATGTCTGGCTAATCGGGAGGTTATTGAAATAAATTTTCTGTTGAATCATATAAATGCTGCCAAAGGCAGCAGAGACCTGAAAATGTTGCCTAAAAATAGTAAAAAAATGCATTGTCACCATGTTCTGAACTCTTCTAAAAGTTTCAAATGTCTAGCTAATCAGGAAGTTATTTAAATAAATTTTCTGTTGAATCATATAAACGCTGCCAATGGACCCAAAACAGTTGGCTAAAAGTATTAAATAATGCATTGTCACATTGTACTGAATTCTCCTGAAAGTTTTAAATGTCTAGCTAGTCAGGAAGTTAGTTAGTAAGGACCCGAAAATGTAGGCTAAAAATGGAAAAAAAAAAAAAAAAAAAAAACGGTTGCACTTCGGGAGTGCCGATAGAAGTGAAAACGTGAACAATTACGTGTGTATTTCTTGAATCGTCAGGAAATATTTTATTGTGTAGGAAATACTTTTAAATGAAATGTTTTTTTATTCATTAATATATACTACTACTACAAAAATTATATTACAATTTTATTTAATGCGCTAACTGCAATAGAGACATCGTCCGGAGATCAGAGAAGTCGTGTAGAGTCGCACCAGATTGTAAAAACGTGAGAAAAATGGCGGCTTTGGCCTTTCTCACGGTTTTGTGAGGCCTAACTGCAACGTTTCCGGCTGCAATCTTTAAGAGATAGTGTCCGGAGATGAGAGAAGTCGTGTACAGCCGCACCGGATTGTAAAAACGTGAGAAAAATGGCGGCTTTGGCCTTTATGACGGTTCTGTGACGTCTAACTGCAACGTTTCCGGCTGCAATCTTTAAGAGACAGTGTCCGGAGATGAGAGAAGTCGTGTAGAGCCGCACCAGATTGTAAAATCGTGAGAAAAATGGCGGCTTTGGCTTTTATCACGGTTTTGTGAGGTCTAACTGCAACGTTTCCGGCTGCAGTCTTTAAGAGACAGTCCGGAGATGAGAGAAGTCGTGTAGAGCCGCACCAGATTGTAAAAACGTGAGAAAAAGGGCGGCTTTGGCCTTTCTCACGGTTTTGTGAGGTCTAACTGCAACGTTTCCGGCTGCAATCGTTAAGAGACAGTGTCCGGAGATAAGAGAAGTCGTGTAGAGCCGCACCAGATTGTAAAATCGTGAGAAAAATGGCGGCTTTGGAATTTATCACGGTTCTGTGAAGGTCTAACTGCAACGTTTCCGGCTACAGTCTTTAAGAGACAGTCCGGAGATGAGAAAGGTCGTGTAGAGCCGCACCAGATTGTAAAAACGTGAGAAAAAGGGCGGCTTTGGCCTTTATCACGGTTTTGTGAGGTCTAACTGCAACGTTTCCGGTTGCAATCTTTAAGAGACAGTGTCCGGAGATGAGAAGTCGTGTAGAGCCGCACCAGATTGTAAAAACATGAGAAAAAGGGCGGCTTTTTCCCTTATCACGGTTTTGTGAGGTCTAACTGCAACGTTTCCGGCTGCAGTCTTTAAGAGACAGTTTCCGGAGATGAGAGAAGTCGTGTAGAGCCGCACCAGATTGTAAAAACGTGAGAAAAATGGCGGCTTTGGCCTTTATGACGGTTCTGTGAGGTCTAACTGCAACGTTTCCGGCTGCAATCTTTAAGAGACAGTGTCCGGAGATGAGAGAAGTCGTGTACAGCCGCACCAGATTGTAAAAACGTGAGAAAAAGGGCGGCTTTGGCCTTTATCACGGCTGTGTGAGGTCTAACTGCAACGTTTCCGGCTGCAATCTTTAAGAGACAGTGTCCGGAGATGAGAGAAGTCGTGTAGAGCCGCACCGGATTGTAAAAACGTGAGAAAAATGGCGGCTTTGGCCTTTATGACGGTTCTGTGACGGCTAACTGCAACGTTTCCGGCTGCAATCTTTAAGAGACTGTGTCCGGAGATAAGAGAAGTCGTGTAGAGCCGCACCAGATTGTAAAATCGTGAGAAAAATGGCGGCTTTGGAATTTATCACGGTTCTGTGAAGGTCTAACTGCAACGTTTCCGGCTGCAGTCTTTAAGAGACAGTCCGGAGATGAGAGAAGTCGTGTAAAGCCGCACCAGATTGTAAAAACGTGAGAAAAAGGGCGGCTTTGGCCTTTATCACGGTTTTGTGAGGTCTAACTGCAACGTTTCCGGCTGCAATCTTTAAGAGACAGTGTCCGGAGATGAGAAGTCGTGTAGAGCCGCACCAGATTGTAAAAACATGAGAAAAAGGGCGGCTTTTTCCCTTATCACGGTTTTGTGAGGTCTAACTGCAATGTTTCCAGCTGCAATCTTTAAGAGACAGTGTCCGGAGATGAGAGAAGTCGTGTAAAGCCGCACCAGATTGTAAAAACGTGAGAAAAATGGCGGCTTTGGCCTTTATGACGGTTCTGTGAGGTCTAACTGCAACGTTTCCGGCTGCAATCTTTAAGAGACAGTGTCTGGAGATGAGAGAAGTCGTGTAGAGCCGCACCAGATTGTAAAAACGTGAGAAAAATGGCGGCTTTGGCCTTTATCACGGTTTTGTGAGGTCTAACTGCAACGTTTCCGGCTGCAGTCTTTAAGAGACAGTTTCCGGAGATGAGAGAAGTCGTGTAGAGCCGCACCAGATTGTAAAAACGTGAGAAAAATGGCGGATTTGGCCTTTATCACGGTTTTGTGAGGTCTAACTGCAACGTTTCCGGCTGCAATCTTTAAGAGACAGTGTCCGGGGATGAGAGAAGACGTGTAGAGCCGCACCAGATTTTAAAACAATATACAGTATATAATTATTAACACTTCACATTAGCAAGTTAATTGTATGATACATTATTTGTATCATACAAGGATGGAAAGCGTTTGCTGACGATGACGCGGATTCAATGATTTTTGTTCACCCAAAATTTTTCACTTCAAATGGAAAAAGTTTGTAAAAATCGATTGCAAGATTTGTACTGGACACACAAACAAACAAACAAGAATCGAATTTAATAGAAACATGATAATAAGTACTGATAATGACACAGGTCTACAAAAATGATGTTGAAAAATTTTTATTTAATAATTTTAGCTGATCTTTATATTTTTTGGCGAGTTGAAACCAAAAATGCAGCCAGTTTTTCTCTGTCACATACAGATTTTTGTCAATACAAGGTGTTTAGTGACATAATGTCTTACATATACCATCATAACAATAGGTTGGTTGATAGCGTTTTGTGTCGCACTAGTGCTGCACAATAACAACAATAGGTACTCATGACTAATTAATCATGGAAACATACTATAAAACTTACCATATAGTTACAGTGGTGGAGGAGTAATGAAAGAAATTATACCGGCAGGCACCCTTTATTACCAAAAATCTATATGTGATAGAGAAAAACTGGCTTCATTTTTGGTTTCAACTCGCCAAAAAACATAAAGATCAGCTAAAATTATTAAATCAAAATTTTAATGTAGACCTGTGTCATAATATCCTGAAAGCATCCTGTAACTATCTCAAAAAGACATCCGGAGGACGCGCAGCGATGTATTTTTCTACTTGTCACTGGATCTCCTCTGAATAACAACTCCATCCTGAAATTATCAGATAAAAGACATCCGAAGGACATGCAGTGGTGTCACCTTCTGGAAACCACTGAACATCCACCGGTTGGTGACGGGATATTTCAGAACAGCCAGCGGTTAAGGTATTATCCTGCATGTGATAGTCTCCGGATGATCGCTGGATGTAATTTGGTTGTATGGGACTCTAAGTCTCCGTACCTTTCTGGAAACACATAGCTATCAGTCATCACTGAATTCAGGTAAGTATCCGTGACATTTTTTAAATCGGCCAAGAAACCATCCATGGTAGCGTTTGCAGAGGTCATTGCCACGATCTTAATTTGTACGGGCCTTAAAGGTGCACTCTATCGGCAATAGAATTTCGATCGGCCCCTGGAACAAAGAATCAAATTCACCTGGATGCATGTCCATTAGAATTTTGGCGTCCTGCATTCCAAAAATACGTGTCTTGGCCAAGGACGGTCGTAGATTTAAGCCTTCGGGAGCGATGTCCGTTATAATCAGATGACACAGGTTCAAGACTCGAGTAGGGTTTTCATGACCCATATAATGAGCCACGTCTTTACCTTTAATAAAAATATGACTGTCAAACGACAAAAAATATGTCAATTTGACATTTAATTTCTCAGATAAAATTTCAAAAATCATTATGAAAGAGCAGTAAGTAAACACGACTAGCAAGTAGTCGGAATGAAATGTCTCGTCCAGCAGCCTGTATTTATACTAGCAGCGATCTCTATTTCTATCTAAATTCTACGTAAATTTCTTATCTCATCCTCTGACGCACGTCCTTTTGCTATCGGTAGCTTATGTAAGAACCCGCTCAAACTAATTCTATGAAAAACGTTATCGCGTCCTGTTTTTGAGGAAACGAAATTAGATTAGTTCTAGAAGAATTTTATCACGCGGAGCCAGCTAGCTCTCATCCTGTTAAAGCGACAAACAAATTCTATAAAAAATTTTATCGCGTCCTGTTTCCTCAAAAACAGCTGATATAATATCCCGTCCAACAGAATTAGATACATCTTGCATCCTGTTTTCTTAGTAAAGCTTGATAAAATGAGGTCGCGAATCGGGTATATATACGAGCTGCCTCTAAGAGCATGCATCATTTTGACTTCTATTGCCATTGCTATCAAGTCATGCTTTTTACAATCGAACATCCACAGCTTGATGCTAAAATCCTATTCGTAGTCTCTGCGGATGGACTTTTGTTCGTCAGGGCGTCTGACGTGGCCAAGCTGATGGGCCAATCTAACGCCTATGTAAAAAAACGACCAAGCTGAAGGTCAGAGATCTCGTTTACAGGAGGGTCAGGCTACCCATCTCTTTAGCCAATACTTTGGTGTATCCTGTAGAAGAGATTCATTTCGGAGATGCGCTCTCATCATTGGGATTCGAGGCCATGCTGACATCTTCTAAAATCCATATTCTAGATCCTATAGTACCAACTACCTGCATCCATAAAGCAATCAGAATTCGGATCGTGAGGGATTCAGAGGTCTTCCATAGCCGAATTCCTAAAAGATTTCATAGAAAGAACCATGCTGTTCTTCGATGGAGACCACGATGACTACCCTCGCCTCCACGAAGATAAATTTGTGACAATTTCTTGGACAGACACCCTTCCGTCCAAAATCAAAGTCTTCGTGGGGGATCGATCTCGCTGGTACAAACTGATGCCTTAGAGATTTAAATTGGAGGGGGCAAAAAAATGGGCCGAACGAAGCGTCTCATGGCAGATTTCTGTCATTGACGCTTCGTTCGGCCCATTTTTTTGCTATAGATATAGTGCCAATATTGGATGCGTACAAATTGAAAATGTATACGCCTTTCAATCTGAGATAGATAATACTAATATCCCAATATTGAAACGATACATTATTCTAATGCCTTTGAATCTGATATAGAAAATACTAATGCCAATCGGTTTGAATCTGAGACAGAAATTTACAATATTGAATAAAATTTGAAACAAATGGATAGGGACATTTTTTAAATGAATGTTGTACCAATATTGAATACATTTTTTAACGATTCGATAAACAAATAATATATTTAAATAAAATATTTAAATAATAAAAATTTTATTATTAAAATAAAATATTTAAATAATATATTTAAATTCTAAAAATTTATTATTCAAACCGACAACTGAATCGAATCGTGAAAAATTCTGACGGGGTGGAGTCGCTCGAAGAATTCTTGTGGCGACTGTACGCGGAGCGTACACACGTCGAAGCGCAGTGCTAGTGCGATGTTAAATGTAACCTCACTTGCGTCTCTCCGAGATTGTCGCCCAATCGCAATGCTAATGCGATGTTAAATGCAACCTTACTTGCGTCTCTCCGAGATTGTACCGAAGCGCAGTTCCAGTGCGATATTAAATGCAACCTTACTTGTGTATCTCCGAGATTGTCGCCCAATCGCAGTGCTAGTGTGATGTTAAATGCAACCTTACTTGCGTCTCTCCGAGATTGTCGCCGAAGCACAGTTCTAGTGCGATGTTAATTGCAACCTTACTTGCGTATCTGCATATTACTAATTGCTACATAAAGTTGCCGAAGCGCAGTGCTAGTGCGATGTTAATTGCAACCGAAAATTTCTGAAGGGGTGGAGTCGCTCGAAAAATTCTTCGACCGACTGTACCTATTTGTGATCAAAAGGTTTCAGCCTGGACGGTTGGTTCGGTTTTAGAGGTGTCCGGAGACATGCCATCACAATTTTGATCCTCTCCCGCTTCAGTGACCGCATAATTCTAACGCATGCGTAGGGAGGCTTCAAGGTTTATATAAGCTACGAGCACTGTTTTCGACTGAGCCTTTATTCTCCCTGTCTGTAATAATGGAGGTTAAAGAAAATGAATTATTTAACCCTGACCTAAATGCTCGTGAGCATTCGGAAAGTTGCGTACTCATTAACGAAGTACGAAACAAAATTGACGTACTTAAACTTGAGGGGTTTATTGGTAGTGTGGATTATGCGAATGACATTCGCGCACAATATTTTAGCGTTTTTTTTCGCTTATTGTGCTTTAGGCAGATCCACACTCCCCCTGAAGAAATATTAGCATATTTTACAACCAATAAAACTTTATGGAATGTTAGAATGCACGAGAATTGCATGCAATTCTATCTAAAATTTATTGGATCGGTAGATGATCCTCATATGGAAAATAATTTTCTACGTATAGGACTTCACAAAGCTCCGTTAATGGGTATTATAACTAACAGGCAACTTATGCAAATCGATTATCGCGGTATTGTCAAACCTGTAAAGGTTGAAATTGATCATATTATGAAAGACAATACCGTGACAATTGAGGTGCCCGCGACACTGCACCACTTAAAAACGAAGTTCCTTGACTCCTTCTTAGGAGATGCCCACTATAATATTATTAATCATAATCCTAAAAAATATTGGAGGGAAAGATTACTCCCATAATTTATATTTTTTAATTAAGAAAGTGTGGCAACCCCTAAGAAGGAGATAAGCCCCAAATGTCAAAATTTTACTACAGCAACGGGGAGAATGAAGGATGTCTTAATTTTTTTAAATAGTTTTTTATTAGTTTTTAATGAATTATTCAGATTTTAATATTTAACTTTGCTAAAGCTCGAATCATAGACAAGTTATTATAAGCGGATTGTCTATAGAGAATTTTCTCGTGACGTCTCGTGATTGGCAAAAAAGGCAATTGGCATTTATTCATCAAACAAATTTTTACTTTCTTCCAGAGGATTTATTAGAGAAGTATTAATGAAGAAACTGCAGTTTTCAGCGGGTAAGTTTCATTTCATAACTATTGTTTTGTTTCATTCTATTATGTACGCTACTTGGAAGTTTACGTTTAAATTTTGGTAATATAGTTCATTAACCAGCATTTCTAATATATTCTATAATGAAGCTACGGTTTATAATTTGCCTGAAATAACAATAAAATAACTTACTAAAGATTTGCATGTTTTTATAGATAGAAACACATTTGCTGAATTCTAAAAACATTTTTATCACAATATGTGGACATCTTTTTACTTACTAGTACATTGATTATAAAATTGATTGCACAAATAACGCTTTTTACTTTTTCTAGATATTTTAAAAGTATAGTAATAACAATAAAGATCTTAATGAAATTAATCTTCAAATAAAAAAATTATTTTCTTCTTATTTAATGAATTTACAATAATGGTAAAGCTAAAATGTATATTTAGGAAAAAACATATTTTATTTTCTATCTGATTAGAAGTTTTTCTCACATTATCGAAAATCAAGGAGGAATTATTTAATTTTATTGTATGAAAACAAGTATAAGATATCCTTATATTGTTATCGGAATAATGTACAAAATACATTTTAATCACAAATGCAAAGCAATGTATTGTATGCTTAAATTAAAACTATGAAATTTTTTAAAAATCATTTTTATTTACGCTTTATTTTGTTTTATTAAAAAGTTTATAAAAAAAAGTATAGTAACACTAAATATTTTTGATCATATTTCACAAAAATGCTTTTAACAATCCGCGTTTGTAATGATCGATAGACGGCGCTTTGTGAACACTGCAGTTGTTAGTAAACATTAGCCACGTGTGTTCCATTAGTGTTCTTTTTGTTATTCTACTTAATATTCGTACTATAATTTCTCCGCCATTACATTATGGAAAATTGATTGCTTTTGGAAAAAATACTTCAGTTTATTCAAAGTTCGATCGGAAGTAGATTTTTAACTGAAGTTGAACAAATAATAATTTCAAATCATCTGATTAATTCTTTACTTCCATTAGCCGAAGCAACTGAAATTTTAAATTTGTCATTTGGAAATAAATGGAAGCTCAAGAGTGCTACCACGAACACATCGAAACGTTTCGATCGTCGAAAGATGACGTAGATGCGATACTCCAAAGTGGGGCGATTTCGTCTCCATTGGCGATTGAGCCTGCGTTTGGCGTCAATTCGAAAAATAGAGTAACAATACCAATTGGCAAACTGCAGCAAAATAAAGTTAGTGCAACCTTATCGCTGCTTTTCATTTTGTGTTTTTTTCAAAGCATCGCAGCTATTTTATTTTTCTTCCGAGACCGAGAGTAGAAATTGGATAGCGTCACATTTTTATTATCGTTTTTTGTATCATATGGATTCTAAGGAATTTTTTTATACTGTTTTACCGCAATTAAAAAATAAATTTGTAGTGCAAGTTAATGAAAATGCATCGAATAATAGTAATATTATTTTACGTTCTACCATATCATCGGGAGCAGAAGCCGAAAGTTTTGTGAGTGAATACAGTGGTATTAGTAATACGAATTGGATAGTATTGAAAAAAAAAATACAAGTGTCTCGAAGTAAGTTTATATATCCTTAAAAAGTATATTTTTCCTGTTTTTTTTAATTTTTCATATTCTATTATATAAAGAAAATTCACGATTCCTATTTTTAAATGTTTCCACGTTTTTCAGTATTATTTTTAATCAATTAATTCAACGAAACTGTAAACATGATATTAAACGCTTTATACAACGAATGTTAAAATACAAGGTTTTACATATTTTTTCTTTTTGTGGAAATAAATAGAAAATCCCCCCCCCCCAAAAAAAAAAAAGACTCAAAATTTAAAACTTGAATCAAATGTTGGTATAATCATTTGTTTATAATATTATACACAGAGATATTAAACATTAAAAAGTATATTAATTACTGTGATATGAATTTATCATCAAATTTCTAGTGTATTCTATTTCAACATCGTCCTTTTGCACATAGTTTCCACCCACCATCCTCCTTTCCCTTTTTTTTGTGGATTTCTAAAATTAAAATTTTCATCACGCATAAGAGTACATTTCTCAAATTTTAGTGAACTTCCAGGTTAATTTAATTTTATTAAGTTTATTCTTTGGACATTTTCTGTCGCATTTGCATTCCCTTTTTTCTCCTGAAACATCCAACATTTAGATTAATATATATTTAAGAATTAATTCTGTGTAGTAGTTGCATAAGTAATGTATTGTATGTTGGGCAGTCACTACTTACTACATAGTTTTTGATTATTAACTATAGTAATTCACATATACTTAATCTATTAAAATGAGATATTACAAAATAATCTACACTTGAAATATGAGAACATTTCCTTAAATTCTGCTTGTTCTTTATAAATAAATTTAATAATGTAAGTACTATATATTTTCATGAATAAGTTACTTGTAATTTATTTCTTTATTATTCATAAATTGCAGCTAACACAAAGCATTAGTAATTCATAAAATATGTAAAACTATAAGAGAAAGTAAATTTAGAATATACGTCAAGTACAGCAATTGGAAGTGTAATACAAAATATATTATATGTTTAAACCTGGTATTTCTTTTTAACTTATTAAATTAATCTGCAGTGTTTTAAAAAATCTGCAGAACTTGCTGCCATGCTGCACTGTTGGCCGCTTATAATCGGACCTATGGTCCGAATAGCATAT